>CM076580.1:1412024882-1412592195 GCA_034641835.2 Pinus albicaulis | reverse complement strand
TAGAATAGATTTTCAAGTTAATATAGGAATGGTCTTATTAGGTTAGTTTTTAGTTTTCATAAACTGATCCCTAGCATATATTATGCACATATGTCTCACAAGTCCTACAGATCCTGGATTGATAATTTATGTTAGTAATCTAATACAAATTATTTTACTCAACAAATGCATCATTCCATTTGTGCAGGTCTACATAGATCCTGATTTCTCCTTTTGTATTCTTGTCTTTCACTAACATGTGACTCACCCAATCATATTCTTCTATTGGCTCTATGTTGCCTGCAACAACCATCTTATCCAACTCTTCCTTGACTTTCTGTTTATATTTTGGATTCAATCTGTATGGGCGCAGCTTCATCGGGCGCACATTAGGTTTCAAAGTGATCTTCATAACTCCAAGTTCTCCAATTATTCCTTTCAACTCTCAGAACTTTGTAGGGAACAAGTCCTGATACTCTATCAGCAACTCAGCAACTTTTCCTACTATGTCATCATCCCAATAGTCTCCAATCTTTGCCAACTTTGGTTGCTCTTCAGATCCAATATTCACCTGTCGAATCTTTAGAGGTTTGGTCACATCTAGCGAAGTGATTAAGGGCCCAGCAACTGCGCATTGTCCCTCAGATTCTGGAATCATTATATTCCTTGGATCTTTTTCATCTTCTTCAACTCTCAAATTTCTACAATTCAAAATATCCTTCATTTGTGCATCCCATGCTGGTGGAGCGCACTCGATCACTGACTTTGTTGTATCAAAGATAACTTCTTGAATGTTATGCAAAGCTTTACCAATCTTATCAAACCCACTCTCAAAGTTGAATGTTAGAATGAAACTATCCATCAGCGCAGACCATTCACTAGTACCTCGGTGCAGCTCCGTCTCCAAAAACCAATCAATAAGTACCTTCCCCAATATATGAATGAACATGTGGACCCATTTTAGTCTCGGTTCTACACCCCATACCTGATTCCATTCAGCCAAATGTATGTGCGGATCATCCTTTCCAGAGTAGAATTCTTACATTATGATAGTTGGACATTCAAAGCGTAACCTCATCATGCACGCACATTCATCCCAGTTTCCCATGTTTTATTTATGAGTCTCCCACGATCATGCTAGAGTAGCGTGCAATCAAAGATCCAAGGCATGGGATCTCTGCCCTTTTGGGAAAATTCTTTCAAGCTCTCTTAAAAACATGTAGACATCATTTAAACCATCATAATGTGGTAATTCGTGCACCTCAAATGTTATGCATCGAAGAGATCTGGTCACTCGATTGCAACAGAGTGCAAATACTTCATGCAACTGGTTCTTCATGTTTTCCAATTCTTCATCAGAATATGAGAAGAAAGGGTTGTCCTTTTCCCAATTAATATTTCCATTAGCCATTGGGTTGGTCCAATATTCCTTGCATAGAGTTGGCTTATAGATATGATCAATATCATCATCAACACGCACAGGTTCTATGTATCTTGCTACTTCTGCATGATCTAGGGGAATGATGACTATGGTTCCATTGCTTTCAAACACCATTCTTCTTTTCTTCAGATTTATAACACCATCCATATCAATAGCCCAGTCTAATCCCAAAAACATAGGATAAGGATCAGTATCATCCACAATTTGTATAACTTTGAAGTCTTCAAGTACCTTAACACCTTCAATACTGAACACAACCTGCGACACCCTTCCTAATGGAATGATTTTCTGTTGATTTTCCATGCGCAGTTGAATTGTAGACCATTCCAGCTTGGGTTCTCCCATGCGATGCCAGGTTTTCTTAGGTAGAACATTTTCATTGGACCCCAGATCTAAAATAACCTGATCCATCTCATAAGCACCAATTTGCACGGTCATATGCATCTCTCTCCCCGTCCTCTTCTTATTCTTATAGATTTTGTTGACATACTTTTGTTCTACTAGTAGTTGTTCCTTCTCTACGACGTTATCTATCAGATCCTGAAGGTTCTCTACCTCCTTTTTGTCACCTAGTAACTTAATGGAAGCTTGTAAAAATGGCTTGATTTCTTCATCTACTCCTGCCTCGTTCGTGGGTCTACCTGATGTTGACATACTTCCTTCTACGAACTCCTTTCGTGCTTCAACAAAAGTCCCTTTTGCTCACTGTAAATCAAATCCATCTTTGTTCTCAAGTGCCTTACTGTTATGTAGGTAAATCCTCTCTGCGGACAGAGATGATACCTCTAGCCCTAGGGTGGGTCTAGTAATAAGGAATCATGCTATAGTGTAGGTTCCTAGACATTTGAATGAAAGAGGATGTGAATAAGATGGCCTACCTGTGGTCCAAAGTTGTTGTTGACACTCGATGAGAACTTCCCGCTCCCGATCGAAAGCAAGTCACAACCCTTTTGCTTATCACGTTTGGACACCTGCACAGAGATTAGAAAATGATAACCACATACCACATACTAATTTCATCCAAAGACTAGCATATTGCATTCGATAAAGAAAAAACACAAGACGGGAACCAGACAATAGTCACTTATATTAATAGGTAGAAAGAAGAGATACAACCATGCTCTGACGTTGCAGTCTCCTCTAGTGGGGCTCGGGTGAAGCACGCCTCAAAGCTCGTCGGGGAATTCGGACGGGATAAAGGACCTCTCAATGGATTTCTCCTTGTTCTAGCTTCTCAATAACTCGGTTATTCAACTATAATGTGTTCAGTTCTTCAAGTTCAGCTAGCTTTCATAAAGGGAGAAGGTTTGTTTATATAGAGGGAAAGGAGGAGGTTGGGATCCCTACAAAGGTGGAAGGGAGGCCTATCCTTTAGGAGTGTTCCAAGGGAGGTGGAAACTACTAACTAAAGGAGGAGCCTTGTGGTTGTTTCAGTTCAACCACTTCCAATGAATCATCCTGGAGGTGGTTGGAATGGAACCACCTCCTCTATTTAAAAAAAAAAAATTCATAAATAGATTGGCGCGGGCATTACACTGGGACAGAGTGCCAGGTGGCGCAGGCCCTAGTGTTAATCTTCCACTTTTCTGTGAGGGCAGAACTAGCTACTCGCGCCAAGGCAAAAACATGGATTTTTACTGCGCTGCTCAGGGAAATGTCAACAAGAAGAATTTTTCCTTCATCAAAAGGGATGCAATGATGTTATTTGCAAGGCATGACACTATTCAGAAGTCACAGAAATGACCCTCCAATGTGTGGGATGGGGTTTGCAGGGACAGTGACAAAATGGTGTGTAACAGAAGCCCCCTAAAGAATGAAGTTCGAGGGAGAGGGAGGGGTGAAATGCTTTATGAGAACGCGTTCGAACCAAACACCGCTATTAGAAAACCTGAAATTACAAATACAACTGATATCTCTGATACATGACCATGTGGCATGGCACAGCCATCCATAAAAGAGTATATAAAAACTGAGATCTAGGTATGGACGCAACCATCCAATAACAAAGATCGAAAAATAGAATCAGGTATGGTCGCAACCATCCAATCAAAGAGTCATGCAATAAGTCATGATAATCCACAAAGAACCCATAACCTGGATTTTATCAAACAAAACCCAGGGTCTTGTGCTCCATCTCGATCCAAACAAGTACAAATTCAGGCATGCGAATATGTGAGCTGAAGTCGAACATGCAAGAAAATTGTCTGATTACTAGCCAATGACGAAAGTTGTTAACAGACGTGAGAGAAACCACCAATAATGACAATGGATCTCAAGGTACGAGAGGTACAATCCACGAAATGTCAATAGTGATTTGGTGTCGAACACCTGCAAAATCAGTCGATTGAAGGCCAATGATGTGGACCTTACATCGAATGCGAAGAACCTGCCATTCAGTCATGTAGGCTCTAAGGTACCAAAAAGGAGTCTCTAGATTAGATTCTTGGATAATGAACTGAATTCGACAGGAACTGACCTGATCGAAGGTGGGCCATAATTTTTCCCACATCATCGACATGAGACAGAGGAATATGATGTTTGTGAATCAGGACCAACAGAGAATCAGAGGGAGGTTGAAAACTTCATTGGCAAACTTCTCTTGGACATATCAACAACACGACATTGAATTTGGAAGTATTTGACATCAAAGGATCTGAGGTCATGATGATGAGGCAAAAAGAAAATGAGAGGTCAAAAGAGATTACCCAAACCCATGGAGGTAAAAAATGACGAAATGAGATATCCCCAAGCCGACACGAATGTAGAAAAGTGTCATGTTCAAGAGCGACATACTTCCAACACGACTACAATCTAGTTCCATTTTCCCCCACCATTTCTAGCGAGTACCCCAATTAATTTTGAAAACAAGCTTGAAGGGGATAGAATATTCTTGCAATGTAAGTTTGTCCTTCGAACAAATCCATCCTAGTACATTTTACAAGCCCTAGGAAGGAGAAACTTGAATAACATCATGGTGACGAAGCCCGATGTCATCAAAATTTAACGAGTCTGACAAAGGAAGAGCTCGACATCTTTTCATGTTTAGAGAGTTTGAAAAGAAGGCAGAAAAGAAAACTCCAGTAGTCCCTTTTCGTAGATAGTCTCACAAATCCGAAAAGGTAGAAAACTGTGTCTGAGAGAACCTCTTAGTCGTGATAGGCTAAGGTATTCCTTTTTTGTAAATAATCTATCCCAGCCCGAAAAAGGGTTAAACGTATAATGGGTAGATATCGTTTCGCAGCCATTTAACGAGTTCAAAATGACAAGCGTCTCGACAATCTTTTTCAGCTTTAAAGAGTCAGAAAGGAGCTGAAAAATTACCCCAGCAGTGACTTTTTCGTGTTTTTACCGAGTCTGAAAAACTATAAAATATAACTCATTACTTCATCACTGTCGCATGAAAAACCTGTTGCTGCACAAGAGACGTGTGTAAAATGTATTTTTCGAAAATAATACAATAAAATGATCAAAAAACATGCCTTAAAACCTAATTAGGGTTGTGAAAAAGTTATAAAATGTGAAAAATGGTAAAAAATAATTACTTTTCACTTTTACCTCTTGTGGAGCAATTTTCACCCATTTTACTGTGCAATCTTGCAGCGACGATAGTGGCCAATCTAGTACACCAATTGCAAATCCGTCAACTCCAGGTAAGAGCTAAGATCCCTCTTGTATTTTTAAGCTATTCCTTTCTTCATGCATTTTTCAATTTTGAATTTGGGGGAAGAAATTGTAAAATTTAGGGCTGCGCGGTTAGCGCGGGTTTCGGGCACAGAGTCGCGCCAACTGCCCATTTTTTAATACTGGGGCGTGCCCATTGGCGCGACTATTTTAGAAACAGTCATGCCAACGATACAAACCAATTTCAAACAAAAATACATACCAAATTTCCCAATTTCTCACAATTTCAAGGATACATTTTGACTAATACCACTTGTATGTGTGTGTTTGCAGGTAGATAAGAGCAAAATGGTTATAGAATGGAAAGAAAGGGAGCATAGTGAAGAAGATGAGTTGGCCATGGAGAATGAGGGAGTTATTGTAGCCCTCAGAAACTATGGTTTGCTAAAATTCTTTCTAACACCATGCCTCCGAGCCCAACCAAAATTACTACAATATCTAGTCAGTATTTGGGATGAAAACCAAGAGAAGTTCATCCTATGGGATCAAGAGCTTGAAATTGATGCTTTCGATGTATATTTCATCACAGGATTATCGCGGAGGGGTGCAGCACCACTCCTAACCGACACCCGGCCCTGTATGGAGAACATGACCATGGTAATCGACAGGGTATGTCGAGGAGCGCGGAAAGGTTCAGGTAGTGGGAAGGTTGATATTCAAACTATCCCTAATTTGACACTACGTGTGGTATTGCATACCATCACATGGGTTGCTGGATCACAAGCACCGCATGAAGCAACGGAGACACAGTTGCTTCTTGCTGTGGACTGCATGGCGCCGACTCTCTACAACTGGGCAGAGGCCGTAACCATCAACATGAAGCACCAACTAACCAAATGCAAGAAGACCAAACTAAAACAATTTGGTTATGGATCCATTATGGTATCGTTCTTCTTAGAACGGTTACCAATTTTTCAGCGACAAGAGGTTATAGTTCCGAATCCACCAGTGAGAGAACCATGGATGGCCCGATGGGAAGCACTGATGCCAAGGGCAGGGGGCGGCCAACAGATGTCTTGGAGGCCAGAATTTTTTGATTGGCTCTGTCATCTCCCTATAATTCTAGCAGATTGGTGAGACTAAAGCTGCAGGGAAAACATTTGAACCACTTTGGGATTCTAGGATCTAGCCCTCCTGAATCCAAAGAGGGATCTCTCTAATAAGTGCAAAGAATGATTTATCTTTAAGGCTTTTGGGGTATGGTATTAGGCTAGTTATTAAGAACAAGGGTTTTTGTTTGGTTTTGGATGGTTGAGCATGATTTTTAGTTGAGTGGAAAGTCCTAAAATGAAAGAGTTTCAAAGGGATGAAGGTATAAGCAATCAGAACAAGATTTGGCTGATAGGATAGATATGAAGTTGGTTTTTAGTCCATTGGGCTATGGAGTCATAAACGGGCTTAATTGTGCAACAATTTCAAGAGTGGTCCAAGGGGCAAGTCATCTATATCACAATATCTCTTAGATAAAATGATAGAATGGAACAATAAAAGTGTTGAAGGGGTGGAAAAAGACAATAATTTCAACTAGGATTTATCAGTCTTTCCAAACAAGAAAAGCCTTTTAAGTAACTGTTTAAAACCAACCAAAGGACAGGGCTAACCATAGACTTCTTTGGACAAGCTTGTATTAAAGCTAACTTAACAGAAAAACAATCTAGTAATCCACATAATTACTTTCAGAAGGGATGAAAATAGATAAGAAAACAAAGTGCAGCCTAAGATCAGATAAGATACTTTTAAATCTAAACTACTTTCAGAATACTCTTAGGGAAACTTTCAAAACTACCTTTGGAGAAAGAAACTAGAAGACAGGGCAAACCATAAACTTTTCTAGTCTAACTTTACTGAGTATATAATGAAAATATCGTTTAAGAACTTCTTTTCAAGCTTTGCACATCAAGACAAGGGCAAACCAACATTCCTTGATAATGTTTACACTTAACTTAAGACTTTCTTAAACACACAATTGGGAGGAAAACATTGAGATAAAGCTTATCAGTCAGAGAAGGGTACTGTAAACAGTAAATCCTAACTCTATGCTTGTTGTTATTTATCAAAGAATAAGTGGACAAAATGGCATACATGAAAGGAAAACAATAACACAGAAAGAAGCACTTCACCAGTGATATAGAGCAGGATCCCAAGAATCATATTGTATATTGATGTCAATCCAGTTACATTCTTCAAGTCCAATGTTTCAGTTCTAATCATCTTCTCTTCTCAGCCTAACTTATTTGATCACCAACATAGCTTCAAGAGCCTCTGAACACTATTTACATGTAGAAAGTTTCAAACACAAGTATTATATTAAATTTCTACAACCAACCCTTTGCAATGTGCTCCTCAAGGGATTTTATAGAAAAAATGAGGAGGTGGAAGAGTTTCTAGGGTTCAAGAACCATAAATTCTACAATTAATGCAATTCTCTACCTTGAAAACCATGCAAGGCATAAAGCAGGAATACATTTGATCTATATCTCTATTTCATAACTCTGTTTGGCTTTCAAGGCTTAGTGGATTAAAAGATTTGACTTTAAGGCTATTTATTATCCTTGTAATAACTTCTCTGATAGTTTTAAAATTAGTTTCTTTGATTCCAAATAATTGTTCAGTTGTATTGGGGAAAATATCTTCTATTCTGGTCATAAATATGCCTCTTTTGAATGCTTTGAGGCTGCAGGTGGCTTTTGGTAGCTGAGAGGATTCAATTCGCCTCTAATGTGGCAGTGGAGGTTTTTTCGGATAGATAGATCTGATTGTCCTTCTTTAATCACTGTCAATTTTCTTTAATTCTGTGTGTTAGGCTTAATTAGGCCTAAATTCTGTCTTCCATTCTTCAAACTGCATTTAATTGAGTGGATTAAGATTTAGATAGTCGATTAGGCCATAATCCCTGAAAATCGTGTAAACAACCTTCAATTATTCATCTCTGCTGTGACTGGATCCTTTAACACTGATACTCTCTGTTTGATTAAATTTTTATGTGTCTTGTTGATGTGCAGGCGTTACAGGGGCTTTATAATGGCGTCAATGCTCATGAGACACTGAATGAAACATGATGGAACCTCAGCAGAGTGATCTCTTTTACGAATAAAGGCCTGGGGGATCGTCATCCCCAACCTTCAACTTTCCTTTAAAATAATTGAAAAACCTTGAAAAATTGCAAAAAACAAGAAAAGTTAAGAAAAAAATCCTACAGGAAGGGTTCAGACTGCTTCAGAGGTTTGGTTAGATCGTGGTCATTGGATGAAAGCATCCAACGATGGGGATTGCCTGCAGAGGTTAAACGGAGAGGCGGTTGGAGGGGTCAATGACAGATTAAGTCTGAGCCGTCGATGTATGTTGATCAACGGTCTAGATCAACTAAAGATTTTAAAAAGCGGAAGGGGAATTTCATAGTGAAATGGCGGAAAATGTTAGAAAAATAGGTGAAAAACCTTTGGCAGAAGGAAAATGTGTTAAAACGAATATTGGGGTTTCCGAATGATCCCGGGCCGTTGGATTGGATTATTCCACAAAGATCAATGGCGGAGGTTGATCGATGAAGTCCCTTAGAGGATGGGCGGAGGGCGATAGTTGGTTAAGTAAGTCGAGGCCGTTGGATAGATGGAAGTGAACGGCGGAGATTAAAATATGAGGAAATACAATGTAAATGGGGAAAGTGGTTTCGGCATTAAAAATAGTGTGTGACTGCATTGAGGTGGTTTAGATTTTACGTCGGTTTATGCGAAGCATATGGAGAATAAACACATAACCATATATCACAGAATCAACGAAATAACACTTCATTTCATTAACATCAAAAAGCAGTACTTCTGAATGGAAATAAAACTAGCTAGGGCGCTGGGAGCTATCTCTGAGAAGCGATGTGGCGGCTACAGGCCTCTGAACTGTGTTACAATGAGGCTCGAGGGCCTATTTATCATTTAGAAACAATGGGAAATCCTAAACAGCCAAAACCCTAACCCTAGGAGATGAAGCGCCAAAACTATGGGCCCCGTTTGGGTAAATTGGTGTTTTAACTTCCCAGGGGCGTAACTTTGGCATACAATCTTTGTTTGACGCATACCATACCTCGTTAGAAAGATCTATCCAAGGAATACAAATTTTTAATGAGCAACATCAGTCCATGGACCCATGTTGCTCTCCGTTTTCCCAAAAAAACGTCATTTAAGGCCTCAAAACGGCTCCGGAAGTTCAGGACCCAAAAAACTGCTAAAAATAGTAAGTTATGCCGAAACTGAAAACTGAAAGAGACAATGGTGGGGGCCCAAGTGGAATAGGCGGGTGGCCACCAATATCCACCTGGATCATTCCTCCCCCCTTGGGAAGCAATGGTCCCCATTGCGTTAAGTTCCTCCATGAGATGAGGAAATTTCTGCTGAACTTGGTCCCTGGTGAACCACTTTCCTTGGTGCAGGAGTTGGCCAGCTTTGACAACCCAATACAGTTGGATCTGCTGTTGACGAGTGTTCTTGATTTGCATGTGTCCGCATTGATCTGGTGCCGTTCCATGCGATGCAGGTTTAACTCTGTTGGTGTGAGTTGTTTTGCAATGTCGAGGTGTCCGGTAGAGTGGGAAGTAGGCGAGTGTGAATCTTGGCCCCGCGGTGGATGAGTTAACTGGAATGCGAGATCGAAATTGTTCCCTACGACCTTGGTGGTGGTGTACGACCCATATCGGAGCGGGCGAAGCTTGCGGTGGGGTCCAATGAGGCGCTCCTTCTGCAAATGTAGCCATACTTTGTCGCCCACCTGGAAGTTGTGTGGCACCCGGTGTTGATCATGGCGTTGCTTGTACTTGGCATTGGCTTTGTCCAATATATCATGAACCTATTGGCAGATGTGTTGAATGCGCTCAATGAAGCTACTTTCTTTGTCAACTTCAGACTGGACATGAGATGAATCAGCCTGAGCAGCTGCAAATGGAATGGCTATGTCAATGGGACATAGTGGCTGGAATCCCAAGCCCACCTAAAAGGGGCTATGGCCGGTTGAACTGTGGAGAGCTCGATTATAACTATGTTGTACATAGGGGAGGCTCTCGTCCCATGTGTGTGGATGCTTTGAATTGTACATGCGCAGAATGTGTACCATCATTCTGTTGACGACCTCTGTTTGGTCATCTGTTTGGGGATGGAAAGGTGTGGACTTGGTGAGCTTGGTATCCAACATTGACCAGAGGCTGGACCAAAATGTGCTGAGGAACCTACTATCCCGATCTAATATGATAGACTGTGGGATCCCAAAGTGCACCCACACTCGTTCAAAGAATAGTTTAGCAGTGGCTTCTACTGTGATATTCTTCTTGCAGGCTGCCAGAATGGCCATCTTCGAGAATCTATCGACGACCACGAAAACACAATCATTTCCCTGCTTGGTAGAAGGCAGGCCCGACATGTAATCCATGGAGATGGATTCCCAAGGTTGAATAGGGGTAGTTAGCGGAGTATATAGGCCTTACTTCTTGATGGTCGGTTTGGAAATGGCACAAGTAGTGCAGGATCTGATGTGCTTCTCGACATCCTTTCGAAGGGTCGGCCAATAGAAATACTTCTGCAGGATTGCTACTATTTTCTTGACCTCGAAATGACCAACGACTCGACTTTAGTGTGCTTCCCATATCATCTTGGCATGCTCGCTTGAAGGAACACAAAGGTGTCCCAGGTGACATAAAAGTGCATCTTGGAGGTGAAAATTTGGAACTTGCGTACCCCCCGAGAGTGCCTTGTAAGTGTGGCCGAATTCTGGGTCACTCTCATAGAAGCGACGGTCAGTCATTATACCTGAGAGTTGAGCACGGTGGCCAGCGCCACGATCGGTGCGGCGTTTGAAATGGGTTGCAACATTATTCAAAACAGGCTACCCTTCTTATGATGTTCAAAGTGACTGCTGCGTGAGATATGTGGATGCCGATGGCGATCGTTACACCAACTTCCCTTGTGTCTGTATGAGCGTGAGTAGGTGGTCTGTGTGGATGATTGTTCCTTCCCAGCATGTAATGCTTCCATTGTTGACAAGCTTGCACAATGGAATACATTTCTTTGTCATAAGTGGGATACTTGCAAACTGTGTCAGACAATGTCTCACTGTGATATGCCATTGGATGTCCTTGTTGAGTAAGAACTGCCCCAATAGCATAGTCAGAGGCATCTGTCTTGATCTCAAATGGCTGTTGCAAGTCTGGTAAAGTGAGCACTGGGGCAGAACAGAGGTGATTTTTCATTTTTTTGAACGCCTTCTGTTGAGGTTCTGACCAAAATAATTTTTCTCTCGCTCCTCCCTTGGTGACTTGACTCAAGGGCCAAGTGATATGAGAGAATCCCAACTGAACCTCCAGTAGAAATTAGCAAGACCCAGAAAGCTGCGAAGCTCTGTTATAGTGGTTGGGATTGGCCAATCCCGAATGACTTGGATCTTGGCTAGATCCACATGCACCCCCCTTTCATCAATAATGTATCCCAGATATTGAACCTGGATCATGCCAAAAGTGCACTTCTCCAAATTGACACACAACTTGTGTTGCCGTAGTGTTTGGAGGACTTGTCGGATGTGGTGAAGGTGCTCTTCCCAATTCTGGCTGAAGATCAGAATGTCATCCAAGTACACCACTAAAAATGAGTTGGTGAATGGCCGCAAGATGTCATCCATCATCCTCATGAAGGTTGCAGGAGCATTGGTCAACCCGAAAGGCATGAACAGCCATTCGAAAAGGCCTTCCTTGGCTTTGAAGGCAGTCTTCCACACATCGAAGGGTTCAATCGGTACCTGGTGATACCCCAACTTCAAGTCAATCTTGCTGAAATATTTTTCACCTTTGAGTTGGTCCAGAAGGTCATCAATCCAAGGGATCAGGTACTTATTCCGGACAGTGATCTTGTTCAGTGCCCGATAGTCAATACAAAGTCTCCACGTCCCATCCTTCTTCTGTACCAACACGATCGGGCTCCCACAGGACGATGAACTTGGTTGGATGTGACCTTTCTACAATAGCTCCTGAATCTGCCTCTTGATTTCATCGTTCTCCATAACAGAGCGCCGATAGATCAGTCCATTGGGTAGCGGCGCACCTGGGGTCAGATCAATCGGGTGCTTGACCTGATAGTGTAGAAGAACCCCTGTGGGTGAGGTGAAGATGTCCCCGTACTCCTCCACAACCTTATCCATTTGTTGTTGTCGTGTAGAGGAGCCCTGTCTGGAGGTCGTGGCCACAATATTCTTCTTGCCCTGGGGGCGGATCATTAGGAAAACGAATTTCCTGGTTTGGGAAATGAGCTTACTGCATTGTTTTGCAGTAACCAAAGAGATAGCAGCAGGAGGTGGTACCTCTGGTATCCTGTACAACTTATTTCCCAAAGTAATAATAACAGCGCGAGGCCGAGACTCATATACAACATGATGCTTCCACAAGTATGGTTGTCCTAATAATACATCAGAAACATCAATAGGAGCAACGTCACATAATGCCTCATCCGTGAAGGGCTTGATGCTATAGGGAAGGCAGCACTGTTGGCTGACGCAGAGATCTCGTCCTTGGTGAAGCCACCCGATGGTGTATGGATGTGGGTGGGCTGTGGTCGGCAAGCCCAACCGCTTCACGGTGTCTGCTGAAATGAGGTTCTTTTGGCTCCCATTGTCGACAATGAACTGTACCGGGGAGCCCTTTACCCACATCTGGGAATTGAAGAGACGTTCCTCCTCCTCTGGATCTTCCGGTTCCTCCTTCTGGATCTTCATAGTGGCAACAGTGGCATTGGGCTCCGCATCAATAATCTATTTCCATTTGTCATTCCCCTTGTCAGGTTCTGATTCAGAGTCGGAGCATGCATCTGACTCAGAAGACCTCATCTCGGCCAGCAGCGACTGTTTGGCCTGACACTCACTTGTGTTGTGAGTGCAGCTCTTATGGAACTCACACCACTTTCCCGTGTCCTTCTTTGGCTTTGCGGTGTTTTTCTTTTCTTGTGGCTTCGACAGGTTGTCTTGAGTCGCCATGCCTTGGCTCTATCCTTTGTTCTATGGTTTGGGAGCACCTTTTCCTTACTTTTGATTCGCAGATCCAAAGTCTCGCTTCTTCTGTTTGAATTTCTACTCAATCTTGGAAGCATACCAGTACGCCGTACCAAGCGAGGAGATGTCGAGGAACTCCATTTCCTCCTGAATGTATCTATGCAGACAACTGTGATACTTTAGCACTAGATGTTTCTATGAATCTTTAATACCCAACTTGGTGCGCAGGGTATGGAACAGATTCGTCAGCTCAAGCACATCTTGATCCCTTTGTTGTCGCAGCGTGGTCCATTGTATGTACTTGTCCTCATATCTCCCCACGGGATAGTATTGTTCCTTGATGGCATCTCAGAAATAATTACAAGTGGGTATGGTCGAGAACAGAGAGGGTTCTGTCTCGTCCTTTCTCTCACAGTGGGTTTCCCACCAGTCCTTGACATGGGGGGTAGCTTTAAGGAGTGTAAAAATAATCTTCTCCCTGTCGGAAAAGTCATGAACCGAGAAATATCCTTCTAATAGATTCAACCATATATCTACGACATCTGCATCTATTTGACCCTCATATATGGGAATGTCAAAATTTACTTGTACCTTAAAAGGAGTTGCACCTCCAGAGTGGCTGCTAGATGCAGATGCGCCGCCGGTGGGCAGCCATTGAAGGATCTGGGCAAAGTTATCCATCATCGCGTTCCTTTGTTTTTTGAGGGTCTCCTCGAGCAATATTTTGATAGGATCTCCTACTCCCTCATCTTTCTTTTCGTCCCCCATGGGCGTCCATCGGGGTTTGCGAGGTTGATCTTGCAAAGGTTCCACCAGATCGAGCCCTAACTCCTTATACCCCGACCTCGTTGGGGACATGCAAAGAAGGAACGAGAAAAATAAGACCGCTCTAATACCACTGATCCAGATTTATGCAGGAATGCAACAGAATAAAAACATAACCATAAATACAGAGATGCAGTAGAAATAACACTTCATTTCATTAACATCAAAAAACTGAAATTTGCTTACAAACAAAATGGAAATAAAACTAGCTAGGGCGCTAGTAGCTATCTCTGAGAAGAGATGTGGCAGCTACAGGCCTCTGAACTGAGTTACAATGAGGCTTGAGGGCCTATTTATTATTTATAAACAATTGGAAATCCTAAACAGCCAAAACCCTAACCCTAGGAGATGAAGTGCCAAAACTATGGGCCCCATTTGGGTAAATTGGTGTTTCAACTTCCCAGGGGCGTAACTTTGGCATACGATCTTCGTTTGATGTGTACCATACCTCGTTAGAAAGATCTATCCGAGGAATACAAATTTTGAACAAGCAATATCAGTCCATGGACCCATGTTGCTCCCCGTTTTCCCAAAAAACGTTGTTTAGGGCCTCAAAACGGCTCCGGAAGTTCAGGACCCGAAAAACTGCTAAAAATAGTAAGTTGTGCTGAAACTGAAAGACTGAAAGAGACAATGGTGGGGCCCCAAGTGGAATAGGTGGGTGACCACAAATATCCATCTAGATCATTTTCTCCAAAAAAATGCGATATAGGTGCCCAACAGACACGTGTACTTTAGAAACCACCCATATCGCGTAACTTTGAAAAATTATCCTTCGGGCTTAAAATCACGCGATATGGAGTCTTTGCCGTTAGATCAGTGGAGGGTAGATCCAATGGTGGAGGTGAGAGCGTGATAAAACAAGTTGCGCGGGTGGTAAGATGTGGGGCAGGGTCAAGGAGGTTTTAACCTGGACCGTCAGATCAGGGAATGGACGCAGAGATTTGATCTGGGAAAGGTAGGACCCAAAAGAGTTGGGCCTATCAGGTTGAATCTGGACCATTGGATCTTCAATACGGATAGCCCAGATCCAATCTTGGGGTCAATGGAATAAAATATGAGGTGAGGGGTCGGGCGGAGAATGGGTTAATGCGGGTCGTTGATCTGCAGAGATCAACGAAGGAGATTCGCCGAAAACTTTATACAGCGGGATTTGAGAAATAAAAAAGGGAAGGGAGGATTAATCTGGACCATCAGATCTTAGTGTATGGATGGCCCAGATGCAATCGGAAGATCGCTATCGGCGAGGGCAAGGGGTAAAAAGTGCCGATGTGATTGAAAAATGATTGTTGATCTTAGAACCAGATCAACAGTGGGGAATGAATTTGTGGAGGTCAAAGGCGGAGGGATGGGCTTTGGGAAAGAGCAATGTGGGCCATTGGATCTGGGTCTGGCGAGGAAGATCAACGGCTGGGAAGCCATCGGGAGGTGACCAATCGGAGGGGGCAATAACTATTAAAATATGCCCAATGAAAAAACTCTGATGCGATTAGTGCTGGGCCGTTGATTGGTTTAATGGATCAATGGTGGAGAATGCGGAGGGGGGCAACGTGGAACCAACGCTAACCATTAGATCTCAAAAGATGAACGGCTCAGATTGCGGCGGGGTCCGACTGAACAATATTTTCTCACATCGGAAGCAAGTAAGAAACAAAAGGAAAAGCACCCACTTAAAGTCTCGATTGCGATAAGCGCCCTAGGCCTTAGCGCTTGGTTTTGGCACTAGGTCGCATGGTGGGGATGTGGTTGAGGGCTTAGCCAAAAGGGGCTTAGGCCTATAATAAAAAAAGTGGGTTTTTATGGTTTTTTAAGGATTTTCAAAGGATTTTGGGGGTTTCGGTAAGGTTTAAAAAGGAGTTTTAAACCTTATTAAAGGGGTTTTTATGAAGGGAAGAAGGGAAATGAGGAAAAATAGAGGAATTTTATGGGGAAAAAGGGGATAAAATGGAGGTTAATTATGAGTGAAAGGAGGGGTAGAATGAGGGGAAAAATAGAGTTTTTGCTGCAGTCTTTTCTTCAGGAAAATAGCAGATTTTTTCAGAATTTTAGCAGGAAACAGCAGTGAAGATTAGTCAAAGGATAAGATATCTTCACAAGATTTCAAGAACTAACAATTTGGCAATAAAATTGTTTCTTGAAGGCTTCAAAAAATGATTTAGCCACCATTTGATATGACAAATTTTATAGGTGGCTAACAGTGGCTCCACATGGGGATGGCACCTTCTTGAAGGTGTCAAGAACTTCAGACTTGAATTCTCTGGGGGGCTGATCAATGCCTCATCCATTGGGATGCAAATTTCTTCACTTGGATGATCTTTTTCTATTCTGATAATGTTAGCAGCCATGAAAAACAATGGAACTCTATCAAACAAGCTTTCTACCTACCCAATCCTACTGATCTAACATTTTTTCTTCTTTCAGAGTGCATTTGGATTGGCAAACTCTTTTACAAACATTTTATTCTTTTGAAAACATAAAACTAATCTAAATCTACTTCTTATTTCTCCATGAACTTAGATTAAACAGTTGAGTTCATAATCTTCTCTACTTGACTACCATATGTTAGGATTGGACTGTCTAACAGATTTTTATTCTCTAAATTCTGAAACAAGAAATTTAAAAGCATACAAGTCAGGATTGAACAGTCTAACTTGTTGCTGATTTATGGCATAAAAACAACCTGCACATAGATAATTATTTGCAGAAAATTAAATCAAAATGGTGAAGGCTTAATAATTGAAAGTTTTAAACACATCCTTCTCTTTTCTTCAGCTCTGTTTTTAAATTTGTTTGAGCTGTTTTTTCTTTGTTATCTGGTTCAAGTTTTGGACTTATTAGAACCAGATCACTTCTGTCTTTGACTCATGATTTAAACAGATTGGAGTCATTCTTTCTTTTGGAATCTCATGGGTTCAGATTTTGAGCTTGTTTGAACCTTTTTTCTTCTATCCTAACCTACCTAACTGATAAGCCAAGATTAAGCTGTTTGGAGAATCTATCTCACTAACCTATCAGCAGTAAACTTAAAACTAATTAGTCATGATTAAGCTGTATGACTAACTAGGAGTGTGTTTTTTTAGGAGTGGCATTTGAACTTGCACACTTTCAGATTTTGTTTCTCTTTTTTGGTATGGGGTTGTACCTTTATTGTTTTTACAATCTGCCCTCTTTTCTCTTTTTATTGTTTTTGTATTTTTTATTTTTCTAACTTTGAATGCAATGATGGATGAAATATTTATAATGAGAAAAAGATAAAAAGGCTTCCAAACTTGATATGGTCAAGAGAAGTAATGTTTGAGCATCCTGCCATTGACAGGATCCCCAAACAATTCAGCTCCATTCAACTCCTGCAAAAAACAAGCATTGTTACTAGCAGTAGAATGAATGAGATAAGGGCTAAGCCATAAGTTGTCAAATTTCCCATGCTTGCCCTTGTCTTCTCTCCTTGAGTCCCACTTTAACACTTTGTACCCAATGTTGAAATTGCTGGCCTTTGTTCTTCTATGAAAAAGCTTCTTGACACTCTCTTGCTTTTGTAATGCTCTGTTGTAGACTTCCTCCCTAGTTTGCTGAAGATGTATAGTCTGATTAATCCTTCTGATCATGTCATTGTCTTCAGACTGCACTTCTTGGATCAGCTTCATGACTGGCACACCAAGGCTGGTTCGAAAAATTGCATCTGTACCATACACAAGCTGATAGGGTGACATCCCAATAGATTTCTTAAGTGTTAATCTATCAGCCCATAGTACATGTAGTAGCTTTGTCTGCCAAGACTTCTTGTTGTCCTCCAACAACTTCTTGATTATGTTTACCAAACTCTTATTTGAGGATTCTCCTAGCCCATTACGTTGAGGGTAATAAGCAGTAGAATGACCCAATGTAATCTGATATTTGTGACAGAATTCAACCATCTTCTTGGATCCAAATGCTGCTGCATTACTAGTGATGATCTTCCTAGGATAGCCAAATCTAGAGAGGATATGAGTCTCAATGAATTTTATGATTACAGAGTCATTGGCTTGTCTAGAAGGGATGGCTTCTATCCATTTGGTAAAGTAGTTTTTTGCAGTGAGAATCCATCTATGTTGTGTAGATGAGGGTGGATGGATTTCTCCTATGAAGTCTAAACCCCACTGTTGAAAAGGAGCTTCAACAGTGATTGGGTGCAAAGGTAAGGGAAGCAATTTTATTTTGCCTTCAAAAAGTTGGCATTTATGACAGGCAATTATCATCTTGTGTACATCTAGAAAGAGGGTGGGCCAATAGTAACCAGCTCTAAGGATTTTTTTGGCTGTTGTCTTCCAGTAGAGGTGGCCTCCACATTCTCCTTCATGGAACTCATGCTTATCCTTCTCTGCATCATTCTCAAGCAAACATTTAAGCAATAACCCACTTGCATTTTTTCAATAAAGACATTTATCTATAATACAATAGTTTACAGCTTTTAACTTTAAAAACCTTGCCTTTGTTTTTGATAAACCAGGAGGTGTATTCAAATTAAGCAAAACATATAGAATATCATCATACCAAGAGGAGTTCATAAAATGATCTTCAACAATGGGAGTTGACAATTCCTCTTGTTCATCTAAAGCATTTATCATATTTATATCAAGAACTTCAAAATTTGATTCAACCATTAATCTAGCTAATCCTTGGCCTTTAATGAGTTTAGTGGGCTTGATCTCTAACTCATATTCAAGTATCACAACTATCCACTTACCTCTTTTTCCATCTGGGTCCAGTGTTAGAATGTCTTTCACAACTGAATTTGGGACAGAGGCAATGATGTGGGAGTGAAAAATGTAAACTCTGAAGTCTTTTAAGGCTTTAACCAAGGCAAAATCTTGTTTTTCCATAATGTTGTACTTCAGAGGAGCATCTCTCAATGCCTTGCTAAAGAATGAAATGGGCTGCTCTTGTCCTTGTGGATTTTTCTACAATAGGACAGCAGCCACTGTATGTTCCGATGCAAATGAAAAAATGTAAAAATCTTTTGAAAAATTAGGACTTATTAGAACCGGTGTTTTGGTTAATGCATGTTTCACCAGCTCAAAAGATTTCTTTGCTTCCAAGGTCCATTTAACTCCTTGTTCTTTTTTCAGCATGTTTTTAATGTTTCTAAGGAGTTCAACCAAGTTGGGTATGAACCTTCTCAAGAAATTAATCTTTCCAATGAAATATTGGAGTTCCTTGATGTTTCGAGGATGAGTGATTTGCAGTACAACCTTGATACTTTTTGGGTCTATCTTTATCCCCTCTTCTGATATGATGTGCCCAAGAAGTTTACCTTCTTGGAGACCAAATAGTTTTTTCTTAGGATTTAAAGATATCCCAAACTTTCTGCATTTCTCGAATACTTTTCTCAAGTGTCCTAAGTGCTCTTCATCTGTCTTGGAAAAAATAGTGACATCATCAAGGTAAATAATGATGAAGTAGCCCAATTCTTCCGAGAATGCAATGTCCATGGATCTTTGAAAAGTAGCACGACCATTCATTAAACCAAAGGGCATTTTCACATACATGAAAGTGCCCCAAGGTGCAGTAAAAGCCGTCTTTAGTTGATCATTAGGATGTACTAATATCTGATTATATCCTTAAAAGCCATCTAGCAAAGAAATTCTTTTAGACCCAACTACCCTTTGTAAAATGTGGTCCATCTTGGGTAAAGGGTAGTTGTCTTTCAATGAGGCTTTGTTTAAGTTTCTAAAATCTATACAAAGCCTTATCTCTCCTGTTTTCTTCCTAATTGACTATAGATTAGACACCCACTTTGAATATCTAATAGGGACAATAATACCAGCTTCATACATCTTTTTGATTTCCTTCTCAACCAAAGGTAACTGAACAGGGTTTATTCTGCGCA
The DNA here is from genome assembly GCA_034641835.2 of Pinus albicaulis. Taxonomy (NCBI): domain Eukaryota; kingdom Viridiplantae; phylum Streptophyta; class Pinopsida; order Pinales; family Pinaceae; genus Pinus; species Pinus albicaulis. The sequence goes on along the minus strand of CM076580.1, from coordinate 1,412,572,393 downwards.
GTTTTTGTTTAAATGGCTTTTGGTTTTCCTTGAGAGGTATCTTGTGCTGAATTATTTCAGTGTCATAGGATTTCAGGTCCTCATAACTCCATGCAAAAACATCAGAAAATTCTTTAAACAGCTCTATGTATTTTAGTGTTATGTGAGCTGGTAAAGTCTTAGACAGTTTAATCATCTTTGGTTTTAGTTCACTGCCTATATTACACTCTTTAACTTCAGATTCAACAGGCTCCATTTTTGGTTTCTTGGTCACATCATTGCAATCAAACAACTCCTCTAAAGGGACCAGACCTTTTGACAAACTTTGATTGTTAGACTACAGAGTTTCTAAGTCTTTTGTTTCTAACTCTGCAATAATTTCTGTTGTGTTTCCCAGTTTGTTAGACAACAGATTTATCTGAGCAATCTTTGGAGAGGTTTCTTCTTCATCAAGTAGATTTTCTTCACTAGGACAGTTTGTTTCAAAGTCTGAATCTAAACTTGGTAGTTCAAATTCATTTCTGGACTGCAGGAAGTCTTCTATTTGTTTGTCTCCATCAAACACTTGCCAATATTTCTCATTATCAGGGACAGTTGGTCTGAATTTAATTTGAGTTGTGCACTTTTTGGTTTCAAATGGTGTTAAACATGTTCTAGCAGCGGAAGCTAAACTATGGGCGAGGATATTCTTTTCTATTGGGACAAAAATAAGTTGGGATTCCTAAAAAATATTCAACAAATCCATGACATCGTTCCTGTAGGCTCTAAGTCTGGGGTGTTTGGCACTATATTCCCCATTTACTTGCTTGACAATTAACTCTAAATCCCTGTGAACTTTTATTCTTTTGGCTCCTAATTTCTTCAACAAGTGTAAGCCTAAAAGAAGGGATTCTTATTCTGCTATGTTATTCGAACACTGAAAATTTAATCTATAGGAATGGCCTTCTGTGTGGTTGTTCTCAGTTTTATGTATCCAGACGTCTACACCAGCATTGCTCCTAGTGCAAGACCCATGGAAGTTCATACTCCAAAGAGGACTAGTTTTAGGCTCAGCAGTTTGGTTACTATCCTCTTTAACTTGTGTGCTTTCGGATTGTTCTTGAAGATCAACACTTCGTTGAATTTGTTTTAATTCCTCAGGATTTTCTTTGCGTTGAGGACTGCTTTCTTGACTCTCAAGGTTTAAAAACAAAGTATGAATGATTTTTAGCTCTAGACCTATGTTTTGCTTGCTGTAGTTTTCGGGTTTAGCAAACTGTTTTGACACTTCTATGTTGTCTTCCTCCTCCTCTCTATCTGGCATTAATTTAGTTAAGGTCACTTATTCACTGAATGTTTCATCATTGAAAAGGATAAATGAGTCAAGGCCTGTATTTACAGAATAAAGGGGAGAGTTTTGCTGTCTCTCTTGGCTACTAACCATGTATTGCATATGAGACTCCCTATAAAGTCTTCTTGTTTGATTAAACACAGGGATTGTCGCATATGTCATATCCATCTGCATAGTTCCTTGTAACTTAGCTCCTCAAGATCTAGATAATAGCATACCATATTTTGGCGGTACATCAGCCACAACAATATCCATTACTAAACATTTGGCTGGAATTTGTGCTAAGTTAACACAGAGGTCTTTGATTAATCCTAAACATTTCACTCTGCTTGAGTCAAAGGAGTAAAGATCTTTGTAAGGTCTGGTGATTTCAAGGCTTAGGCTCTCCATTACAACTTTTGGCATTAAATCGTGAGAGGCCCCTGAATCATGCATAGTGTTGTGCAAAATTTTGTCATGAATCTGTAAACTTATATAAAAAGGAGGAACCGGCCCTTCTTGATATCTACCCTCAATCTTAGGACCAAATATGAGCTCTGGTTGGTCATCATTAAGATTGATAGTGTCATTATTCTCTTCTATGTTAAAAGCCTTCAAAATTTGGGATCTATACACATTTTGGGTGGCTAATTCAGTAAGGGGAACAGAGATCTTTATCTTGGCAATTTCCTGCTCCAAACTGAAAGGTAGTTGACTTCTTACAAGGTTTGTTTCAGCTTTGTTAACCACCATTTTATCAGCAAGATCAGCTTGCTGATTTCCTCTATTTACATTGGTCAAAATTGTTTTCACATGAGCACTAGCTGAGGTGCTAACGCTACTAAGGCCTACACTATGTTTTTCATTATTTTGAGTGCTTTTCTCTTTGCTTTTATCAGAATTTCCAGCCACTATTTTATCTTTCTGTTTTGTAGTCTTGGGTTTATTCACAGGGATTTTTTTTCCAGAACTTTCAGAGGTCTTAGTATTGGGAGTTTCATGATTGCTTTTACTCCTAAGGTCATATTCCTTCATGGTTTCTATGATGACATTTTCCATTTCCTGATAGTAATATTCATCTTCTGCGCTTTTTTCATCATAGGATGTGTATAGACCTTGTTTCCTATTGTAATGAACTTCAAAATCATCACTATCCACCCCCAACATATTTATGTCATCTTCCTTTGTTTGTTCACTTGTTTCTTCAACCTCACTTAGATAGTTTTAATGAAAAAGAGGAGTAATCTGTTGATCATCCTCCCTTGGTCTGTTTTGAGGTTGGTTTCTCCTAAAATTCGGATTTTGGTTTTGATTTCTGTTTTGAGGAGCTGTTTGGTTTTGACTAGCTTGTGCTCTCTCAAGTATGCTTATCTTTTTCATCATCTCCTCCATCATTCTCTCCATCTTTGAACTAGATGTGGAAGGTGTAGATTCCTCTCTAAAGGACACTTTCTTCTCATTCTTCATTCTTGCTCTTTTCTCCATTAGATTAACTTCCACAACAAGAGCTCCTTTTTGCATATCTTCAAGAGTTAAAGGATCTCTCTCTCTCTCAGCTGATAGGCCATCTCAGGATCAAATCCTTCAAGAATCTTTTTTAAAGCTGAGCCTTGTGGAGGTTTTAAGTTTGGGGGAAGTGCATTATAAACACTGTTAAACCTAGTGCAATAAGCTTGTACACTTTCCCCAGTGTTTCTGTGGAGATTCTTGTCGTCCAAAAGTAATTGGAGAGGGTTTTTCCTCACTTCCCATTTATTTAAGAACAACTGATGGAAGGCTTGGAGATCATTAATACTGTGAGGGGTTAATCCTTTGAACCATTTTCTTACTTCTCCCCCTAAACTCTGAGCAAATAATCTAAGTTTGACAATTTCATCATCAATCTCATTTCTGTCAAAGTAGTCATTCATCTTATCCACATGTTGTGAAGCAGTAGTAGCATTACTGGCATCATACAATGGTATCTTGAACTGATAGTCCTGTGGAAGATTGACTAATGGTAAAGGAAGGACCAACGAGGCATACCATGTTGCCATGATAGGGGGTGGGGGTGGATTTACAAGAGGTGGATTAACAAGAGAGAAAGTGGGCTGAAGTGGAGTGGTTTGGATAGTTCATGTATGAAGAATAGATGTGGAGGGACCAACAATAGATTGTTGAGCTAATCTTGGATGAGAGAAACCAAAATTATGAAGGAAATGTAAATCGGGTGGAGCAGTTTCCCTGCTACCAGGATGTTCACTTCTATCTGGGGATGAAAGCGAAGGCTCTGAATCTAATTGATCTAAATCCTCAAGTGACCTAGTTCTAAATGGATTTCTTAAGTCAACTTGTGACTCTAGAAGAATTGCAAGGTTTTTAGGGACAAAATGAGATCTATGGGGTGATTTGAAAACAATTGAAGGTTTAACCTCAGGAGACTTCCTAAGGATTCTTTCAGGGTTGTCAACTATATCAGGAGGGTTAGGGTCAGGGTAGGCTTTAGTATAAATATTTCTAGGAGCCACTATGCTGTGTTTTTCAGACCCAACTAAACAAGAAAAGTTTGACCAAATATGACAATCTTTAAGAGGCTGATTGATATTTTAAACAAGAAAAATTTAATCCTAAAGTCCTATTAACTGATTTTCTATGATTTTATGATGATAATGGGTTTCTCCTAGTGGAGCCTTAAGCCGTAGTGAGAACATTTGAAATCACTTTGACATTCTAGGATCTAGCCCTCCGAATCCGTATGTATCTCTTTAATAAGTGCAAATACCGATTTATCTTTAAGGCTTTTATGTGTGATATTAGGCTAGTTATTAAGAACAAGGGTTTTTGTTTGGTTTTGGATGGTTGAGAATCATTTTTAGTTGAGTGGAAAGTCCTAAAATGAAAGAGCTTCAAAGGGATGAAGGTATAAGCAATCAGAACAATATTTGGCTGATAGGATATATATGACGCTGGTTTTTAGTCCATTGGGCTATGGAGTCATAAAAGGGTTTAATTGTGCAAAAATTTCAAGAGTGGTCCAAGGGGAAAATCATCTATATCACAAGATCCTTTAGATAAAATGATGTAATGGAACAATAAAAGTGTTGAAGGGGTGGAAAAAGACAATAATTTCAACTAGGTTTTATCAGTCTTTCCAAACAAGAAAAGCCTTTTAAGTAACTGTTTAAAACAGACCAAAGGACACGGCTAACCATAGAATTCTTTGGACAAGCTTGTATTAAAGCTAACTTATCAGACAAACAATCCAGTAATCCACATAATTACTTTCAGAAAGGATGAAAACAGATAAGAAAAACAAAGTGCAGCCTAAGATCAGATAAGATACTTTTAAATCTAAATTGCTTTCAGCATACTCTTAGAGAAAATTTCAGAATTACCTTTGAAGAAATAGCTAGAAGACAGGGAAAACCATAAAATTTTCTAGTCAAACTCTACTAAGCATATAATGAAAATATCATTCAAGAACTTCCTTTCAAGCTTCGCACATCAAGACAGGGACATACCAACATTCCTTGATAATGTTTACACTTAACTTAAGTCGTTCTTAAACACACAATTTGGAGGAAAACATTGAGATAAAGCTTATCAGTCATAGAAGAGTACTGTAAACAGTAAATCCTAACTCTATGCTTGTTGTTCTTTATCAGAGAATAAGTGGAAAAAATGGCATACATGAAAGGAAAACAATAACACAGAAAGAAGCACTTCACCAGTGATATAGACCAGGATCCCAAGAATCAGCTTGTATATTGATGTCAGTCCAGTTACATTCTTCAAGTCCAATGTTTTAGTTCAGCAATCATCTTCTCTTCTCAGCCTAACTTATTTGATCACAAAAAGAGCTTCAAGAGCCTCTGAACACTATTTACATGTAGAAAGTTTCGAGCACAAGTATTATATCAAAATTTAGCAACCAACCCTTTACAATGTGCTCCTCAAGGGATTTTATAGAAAAATGAGGAGGTGGAAGAGTTTCTAGGGTTCAAGTACCATAAATCCTACAGTTAATGCAATTCTCTGCCTTGAAAACCATGCAAGGCATAAGGGAGGAATACATTTGATCTATATCTCTATTTCATAACTCTGTTTGGCTTTCGAGGCTTAGTGGATAAAAAGATTTGACTTTAAGGCTATTTCTTATCCTCGTAATAACTTCTTTGACAGTTTTAAAATTAGTTTATTTGATTCGAAATAAATGTTCAGTTGTAGTGGGGAAAATATCTTCTGTTATGGTCATAACTATGCCTCTTTTGAATGATTTGAGGCTGCAGGTGGCATTTGGTAGCTCAGAGGATTCAATTAGCCTCTGATGTGGTAGTGGAGGCTTTCTCGGACAGATAGATCTGATTTTCCTTCTTTAATCATTGTTAATTTTCTTTAATTCTATGTGTTGGGCTTAATTAGGCCTAAATTCTATCTTCTATTCTTCAAACTACGTTTAATTGAGTGCATCAGGCTTTAGATAGTCGATTTAGGCCGTAATCCCTCAAAACTGTGTAAACAATCTTCAATTATTCATCTCTGCTGTGACTAGATCCTTTCACACTGATACTCTTTGCTTGATTAAATTTTGATGTGTCTTGTTGATGTGCAGGCGTTACAGGGGATTTATAATGGCGTCAATGCTCATGAGGCACTGAATGAAACATGATGGAACCCCGGTAGAGTGATCTCTTTTACAAATAAAGGCCTGGCAGATCGTCATCCCCGACTTTGAACTTTCCTTTAAAATAATTGAAAAACCTTGAAAACCTGCAAAAAACAAGAAAAGTTAAGAAAAAAAATCCCGCGGGAGGGGTTCAAACTGCTTCAGAGGTTTGGTTATATCGTGGCTGTTGGATGAAAGCATCCAATGATGGGGATTGCCTACAGAGGTTAAACGGAGAGGCGATTGGAGGGGTCAACGACAGAAAGTCCGAGCCGTCGATGTATGTTGATCAACGGTAGAGATCAACCGAAGATCTTAAAAGGCAGAAGGGGAATGTCATAGTGAAATGGCAGAAAACAAAGGGGAATGTCATAGTGAAATGGCAGAAAACATCAGATAAATAGGTGAAAAACCTTTAGCGGAGAGAAAAGGGTAAAAAATGAAATTGCAGTTTCTGAATGATCCTAGGCCATTGGATTGGATTAGTCCACAGAGATCAATGGCAGAGGTTGATCGATGAAGTCCCTTGGAGGATAGGTGGAGGGCAATAGTTCAATGGTCAGATGAAATCAGGGCCATTGGATGAATGTGATGAATGATAGAGATTAAAATATGAGGAAATACAATGTAAATGGGGAAAGTGGTTTCGGCATTAAAAACCACTGGTGTCATGCTGCATTGAGGCGGTTTTTATATTTTCTCCAAAAAAACGCGATATAGGTCCCCAACTGACACGTGTCGCATAACTTTGAAAAATTATCCTTCGGGCTTAAAATCACACGATATGGAGTTTTTGCCGTTAGATCAGAGGAGGGTAGATCCAATGGTGGAGGTGAGAGTGCGATAAAACAAGTTGCGCAGGCAGTAAGATGTGGGGCAGGGTCAAGGTGGTTTTAACCTGGACCGTCAGATCAGGGAATGGATGGCGGAGATTTAATCTGGGAAAGGTAGGACCCAAAAGATTTGGGCCTATCAGGTTGACTCTGGACCATTGGATCTTTGATATGGACGGCCCAGATCCAATCTTGGGGTCAATGGAATAAAATATGAGGTGAGGGGTCGGGCAGAGAATGGGTTAATGCGGGCCATTGATCTGCAGAGATCAATGGCGGAGATTCGCAGAAAAATTTATACAGCGGGATTTGAGAAATAACAAAGGGAAGGGAGGATTAATCTGGACTGTCGGATCTTAGTGTATGGATGGCCCAGATGTAATCGGAAGATCGCTATCGGTGGGGGCAAGGGGTAAAAAGTGCCGATGTGATTGAAAAATGACCGTTGATCTTTGAACCAGATCAACGATGGGGAATGAATCTGTGAAGGTCAAAGGTGGAGGGATGGGCTTTGGGAAAGAGCAATGTGGGCCGTTGGATCTGGGTCTCGCGAGGAAGATCAACGGTTGGGAAGACATCGGGAGGTGACCAATCGGAGGGGGCAATAACTATTAAAATATGCCCAATGCAAAAAATCTTATGCGATTAGCGCTGGGTCGTTGATTGGTTTAATAGATCAATGGTGGAGAATGCGGCGGGGGGCAACGCAGAACCAATGCTGACCATTAGATCTCAAAATATCAACGGCTCAAATTGTGGTGGGGTCTGACTGAACAGTATTTTCTCGCATTGGAAAAAATTAAGAAAGAAAGGGAAAAGCACCCACTTAAAGTCCCGATTGCGATAAGTGCCCTGGGCCTTAGCGCTTGGTTCTGGCGCCAGGTCGCATGGTGGGGATGTGGTTGAGGGCTTAGCCAAAATGGGCTTAGGCCTATAATGAAATAAGTAGGTTTTTATGGTTTTTTAAGGATTTTCAAAGGATTTTGGGGGTTTTGGCAAGGTTTAAAAAGGAGTTTTAAACCTTATTAAAGGGGTTTTTATGAAGGGAAGAAGGGAAATGAGGAAAAATAGAGGAATTTTATGGGGAAAAAGGGGATAAAATGGAGGTTAATTATGAGTGAAAGGAGGGGTAAAATGAGGGGAAAAATAGAGTTTTTGCAGCAGTCTTTTCTTCAGGAAAACAACAGATTTTTCAAAATTTAAGCAGGAAACAAGAGTGAAGATTAGTCAAAGGATAAGATATCTTCACAAGACTTCAAGAACTAACAATTTGGCAATAAAATTGTTTCTTGAAGGCTTCAAAAAATGATTTAGCCACCATTTGATATGACAAATTTTATAGGTGGCTAATAGGCTCCGTCGACAACTTATTTTCATGGAGGATTGGCCCTACGCTAGCACTGATTTCACTGATGATCCAGACCTCCCACTCCCAGAGGGAGAAGATTGGGATGAAGATTTGGGTAAGACTCAATTTTTTAAATTTTATGAGTATTATGATTTTTTTGTTTATGTATGTTCTGACATTGAATTCATGTGATGTAGACATTGGCCTAGAGATACCTACCGGTATGTCACCAATAGCGAGGCGAATCCCTCACGATTTTGACCCTCAGGGTGAGGGCAGCGAGGAAGACGAGATAGTGTGCAACTTGGAGGGGATCACCCGAGGAGTTCCAGATTATGCTCATTTTGATGATGTTCCTCATGCCTACCAGAGGCATACCATAGGGGTGCCCAACCAAATTCACCGCTTGCTGAGGCGGCTAGTACGGGCTGTGACATGTTATCATGAGCACCATGCGGATTAGACACCTAGGTTTATTTTATCTGCATATTTTTCGAGACATGATGTCTCGGGATGTAACAAAAACATACATATTTTTTTTGACGTTATGATGCACATAGTTGCAAACATGCGATATATATATATATATACACACACACACACATCTATTTCCCTACATGGATCTTTTACATATGATGATGCTTTTACAAATTACTCAAATGCCTATCTAATACAATGTTAGCCACTGTATCAATTAACGTGTTCATTCATCTATGAATATGTTGATAAGTAATGATATCAAAATGTCCTTCCAATAAATGAATTCGTAAATACAATCTCAGAATGTGCGGATTTCTAACTGAATAATGATTATTGAGTTGTAGAACAACAAGCTGTGAATCTAGATTTACAAGCAATGCACGTATACCGAGGTTGATCGCCTCAGTTAATAACTCAATGACAGCGCTATATTCAGCGACATTGTTTGTAGTTTGTCCTAGACAAATACCTTGCAGATCTATCAACTCACTAGCAAGATTATAAATTACCTAGGCTGTCGAAGACAAATTCCTGGTACTGCGGGAAGCACCATTCGTGAAACCGACATAAGGGGTAATAGACATCTACACAATAAGAAAGACCCAATAAGCAAGAAAACGCTCACAAAGCACACCAAACCCAAAACATGTACAAAAATGAAAAAAACACCTATGTACACCTATTATGCATGAATGACTCAGGCATAATGTTTTTTGAGATACAACCCATTTCTGGGTTGTTCAAGCAGATGACCTTCATAGTCAATTAACTCATAGGCCCCATTTTGCAATACACGGTTAACGATGTACGACCCATGCCACATAGGTTGAAATTTTCCTGCCCCTAGATTATCATGAGCTTGGTCATACAGGAGGATGAGATCTCCTTCAACGAAGGAACGAGGAGAAATTGATTGGTCAAAATGAGCTTTGACTCGCTTCTTTTGTGCTTCGATGACCAAAGCGGCTAAGCGAGGAGTTTCGTCCAACCTCTCTAAGTAAAGGAGACGCTCTTCTTCTAGCGAAGTATTTGGTAGTAATTCCACAGCTAACTTGAGTGAAGGTATTTCATACTCAATCGGGAGAGTAGCTTCCAGACCGTAAACCAACTGAAATGGGGTGAATCCAGTCGCACTCTTCACTGAGGTTCGGTATGCCAAAAGAGCCAAAAATAACATGAGACGCCAGTTTTATTTGTGGATCCCAATCGTACGCTAAAAAATTATAACAAGAACTTTGTTTACAGCTTCAACCTGGCCATTGGCTTGAGGGTAGTACGGTGTTGAGTTGTCGTGACGCAGACCCAACTTGGAAGTAAACTCCATCACCATATAATGCCAAAAATGGGAACCATGATCAGTAACGATGGCTTGAGGGACACCAAACCTAGCAATAATATGATTGAATATGAACTGAGTAGCTGTCTTACCGTCAGCAGCAAGTGTAGGCATTGCTTCGGCCCATTTGGTGAAGTAGTCCACTGATACGATGATATAAGCATGCCCCCCGGCTGAGTGAGGGTTACACGTCATAAAATCGATGCCCCATTTGGAAAATGGACCAACAGTAATGACAGGGTGAAGAGGAATGGGTGGCGCATGCATCTTGTGTTAATAAATTTGGCAATCATGGCATTTATGAACTGCGATAATACAGTCTTTGAAAATAGAAGGCCAAAAATAACCAGCACGAGGTATCTTTTGTGATGTAGGATAACTAGACATGTGACCACCACAGGTGCCACTGTGAAAATCATTCAATAATTTCTCAGCTTCATTGAGGGTTAAACAAAGACGAAGTACAGAATCAACTCCAACACGATAAAGCATATCTCTGACTATACGATAAGGTTGCGAATGATGCCGGATACAGTGGCGAGCATCCTTTATCAACTCAGATCAGAATGTGGAAGTATGGAGATAGACGATGATATCACCGTACCACAGGTCGAGGGTGCTAATCAAGACAAGTGTATCGTCTGGAATACGGTCCTCAGAACAAGACGGAGCGAAGTTGGAAGCGAGAGAACAAATTAAATCAGCGAAAACCAGTGATTTCTTAGTTTTGGCAGTAGTAAATTCCAAATAAAAATCTTGAAGGATAACGATCCATTTGGAGTATTTGCCCCTCAACAATTGTCAAGACAAAATATAAGTCATGGGGTTGCAATCGGAAATCACGGTCATCGTACGCAAAAGGATATAATGACGAAAGCGCTAAATGGCCTGGACTGTAGCTAGTGCTAACTTCTCGACATGAGCATAACACGTTTCAGGATCAATAAGGTTACAAGACAAGTAATAAATGACATACTCATGACCGTCATCATTGTCTTGGATCGAAACCATGGAAATTGTACTAAAAGCGGCAGCCAAATAGAGGGAAAAATCACGATTATAATATGGAGGACGTAATAAAGGAGTGTTGACCAACAATGTCTTGAGTGTATCAAAATATTGTTGAGAAATCTCATCCCAATGGAAAGGGACGTCTTGTTTCAGAAGTCGCGTGTATCCTTTAGCTACTTCGGCATAGTTCGGTATAAAATGGCGTAGAAAATTTGCCTTACCTTGCAGACTTTGCAACTGATGTAATGAGGATGGAGAGGGGAGATTGATAATAGCCTCAACCTTAATTGGATCAAGGTGAATGCCGTCTTTAGACACGATAAACCCTAAAAGTCTACCAGAATCAACGCAGAAGACACATTTATGCGGATTAAGCCAAATGTTATAATGTCGACAACGAAGAAAGATCTGACGAAGATGATCCGAATGGTCCTTACGCTTAGCTGAATGAGCCGAAAGGTCATCCAGGTAAGGTTGAACGATGTGACAAATGTCATGAAAAGCGTAGGACATCGCTCGCTAGAAAGTGGGCCCAACATTCTTCAAGCCAAAAGGTAGTTTCTTGTATGCAAAGGTACCCCAAGGACAGATAAAATTCATCTTGTGCTGATCAGTTAAGAGAATCTTAATCTAATTATATCCAGAAAAACCGTCCATAAGGGAAAAAATATCGCTCCCAGCATAATCGTCAATGATCTGATTGATGAAGGGAGTAGGATAATTATCCTTAGGACATGCTCAATTGATGTCATAGTAATCAACACAGACACAGATAGTTACTTGTTTCTGATAGACAAGAATGATGTTCGAAACCCAATCTATCAAGGGAATTGGATAAATGAAACTGGCTTTGAGAAGTTTTTCAACTTCACCTTTAATGGCTGCAGCCTTTCTAGGGTGCACCGGATGAAGACACTAGCGAATAGGCTTTGAATCGGGATAAGTAGGAATTTCATGCACCACTATACTAGGATCAATGCCGGGCATTTCTTCGTAAGACCAAGTGAAGACATCACGGAATTTGCGGAAAAGGCTAGTATAAACTTGGACTTCATTTGATGTTCTCGACGATTCTCGGCTTCACGGAAATGTCAATAGGCATCGTTTGTGTGATATTTCTCAAGTTCCCTTCTGTAAAAACTTCATGTGTTAGGATTGGTGTTTGAAGCGGAGGAGAAGGAGCTTGAGATGCAAAACACTCAAGACATGTAGACATAGACCTGAGGCCAGGCATAAACAAAGAACAATGATGACCATCGTCCCATGGAAAATATTCGAGAGACATGGTCTCCGCGATAGCTTCATCGGAAGGAAACATTTCTTTCAAAGGATCAGGCGAATCTGAATCACCAAGCCAGGGGGATTGAGAATACATGTCAAGAGACAAGCTCAAAGGAGCACCATCAGATGATGGAGTATCGAATGCAGCAATGAGTTCACAATAATCGATTTCAATCAGACTCAAAGGCATGGAATCACCAAATGAATTGACTTGTGCAGGCGAAGGAATAATCCGTGGGTCATCGGAACAAGAGATCATATGAACTTGAACAGTCATAGGTGGTGGAAGGGTAAAAATACCCATGAGAGTTGGATCCTTGAAGAGACTTAGCCCAATGCTCTCGAAAGGAGTTGGGATCTTATCCACATACAGAACGTTGTTCTCAAAAGAAGAGGTCAATAAGGACAACTGATCAACAGTAAACATTTTGGCCTCATGTGGAAATTTCAAAACATGGAAGAGGGTGGGCGCAACGCAAAGCATAGGATGAGTCCAACTGTGACCGAGTAGAAGATTGTAATTGAGTTTAGCGTCAACTACTTCCACTTTAACATTGACTGTCTTCCCTTTTAAGGTAATCATTAAACTTGTGTGAACACCCAAAGGTTTCGATTCCCTTCCATCAAATGCTTCAAGGGCATTCGGTGAGGAATTCAGGGCCAGAGAGCCGATGGCCTTCCAGCACGAAGCAGACAAGGCACAGTTTGAGGCACATTTGTCCACAACGGCTCGATGGATGTCGAGACCATTAATAACGACTTGTATAATGAGCGCAATCTGGTTCGGAAGTCGTGGGACAAAATTATCTAGATCGAAAGCGAGTAGGCTAGTATCAACAGGATCAACCCCGCCAATCACAGATAATAAAGCTTTCCGTTGACATGGAAAAATCTGAAGTAATTCTAACGTAGACATTGGGAATGGCACCTGTGCCAAATCTTCAACAATATTGTAATGTTGAGCAGCACAGGCGTTGGGATTATAAGAAGACTTCTGGAGAACACCTTTGGAAGGTGGTCGCACAACGGGTTCAGCACTAGGCCTTTTAATCTCAAGAGAGCCGAAAACAGGTGGGGGAGGAGGACCATCAGTGATCTCCTTCCCTGTTGCCTGACGAAATCCAGTATAATATTTCGATCGAGTAGCGATGGAAACGGATGCAGAACCGTTCATCATGACCACTTGAGAACCAAATGGAGCAAACGATTGAGGCTACTCGACCATCTGGGTTTGCTGAGACGGAAAAGGTTCTTTAAGAATAGCAGGAGTACCCTAAGTTCCCTTGAGCAATTGACTCACTTCGTCCCGTCGAGGACAATCCTTGGTGTAGTGCTTTTCGTCACAAATCAGACAGGGATACTTCAGCTTATGCTACGAACCATCATCATCATGAGGTTTGGACGAATCTGGTTTCAGGGCATCAACCTTGGGTTTGCCTTTACCCTTATTTTTTCCTTTAGATGTCTTATCCACAAGATTGGCCTGAACGGCATTGACCTCCGAGGTTTTACCAGGATTCAGACTAGACTGAGGAGCAATATCATTGGAAGAATTAGATTTTGGCTTCCCAGAGTTGGAAGAAGAATACTTACGCGAAGTTTGAGACACAGAACCAATAATACTGTCGACGGATGGGGTCGTCAGTGTGTGAGAAGTTCCAGGTCAAGGGGCATCAGTCAAAATATCATACAATATGCCCAATTGAGAGTACACGAGATCAAGGTACGGGGCACGAGCAATGGCCTGTTCCTCAGTCACACATGCCCTCATGGCTATGTCTTTCACAATCTGATTGACAAAGGAGGTAGTGAACCAATGAGTAAGAAGCTGATCAAGAATTTCAAATTTGATCAAGTGACGACAACGTCTCCATTCATGAAAATGGTCCGAGATATGAGTATCCCAGTCCTGTTTCAAATAGGTAAGGAGATGCGTCCCGGCTTCATAACGAACCGGTAAGTGGAAATGAGTGAGGAAATCCATGGAGAGAGATTTGAAATCTTGAAAGATACCACGAGAAAGCTTGATATACCACTTAGCAGCACCACCAGTAAGATTCCATTGGAAAAAACGAAGACGAATAGAATTTTCAACCCAAGAGTTATAAGAACACCACAAGTAGTAAGTCATAACATGCGCTTGGGGGTCTTCTCCGGACTTGCCCTAAAATTTGGGACAATCACCAGGAATCTTAGTCGGAACCGGAGGCCAATAAGGGTTGTGAAGAATAGGATCATTCGTTAACTTTGACACATCTGGTAACTCCAATGTAGCGAGAAATGGAAATTGAGGGTTAAAAGGCATAGCGGGTCCTTGATAAGAACCCGAACTTGCATTCCATCCCGTTTGAGAAAAATTATGCCACCATGGGTTCTGTCTCGAAGGATTCAGATGATATCGGGGGTAAGGCAAATAATTCTGTAGATATTGAGGATACTGATTATGAGTATACCATTGAGGTCTTTGATAAGGAGTTCATGGTGGAATGTAAGTATGGCCTTGCAGTTGATTATATGGCAACTGAGATTGAGGGTGATAATTAAAACCTTAAGGCGCACTATATACTGGTCGATATTGACCACGAGGATAATAAACACCTTGGGGTTGAACTGGCTGTTGATAAGTGGGGCCCTGTTGAGCTGAATAAACAGGGTAAACTGGCTACTAAGCATACTGAACAGGCTGCTGAAAGGTAGGACCCTGCTGTGAAGTAGAGTAAAATTGTTGTTGAGTAGATTGAGTAGGTTGTTGGACCGATTGAGCAGGTTGCCCCTGCGGAGCAGGTTGGCTCGGATGCTGAGAGCCACCAGGTTGCCCTTGCTGAGCAGGTTGGCCTGAAGATTGCGATGAACCAGGTTGTCCCGGAGGAGGACCAGAAGGTTGTCCTTGCAACGAACAGATTTTCCCAGAGGACCATAATAAGGTCATGGTTGATATAAAGGTTGATCGGAAGGTCCTTGGGGTTGGCCTTGTTGGACCATAGGTTGACCTTGTAAAGGTTGACCTTGTGGACTGTAAGGTTGTCCCTAAGGACCAAATGCAAGCCCTGACTGCATCGAAGGTTGTCGCTGCAAGGGTTGTCCTTGTGGGCCAGGAGGTTGCACCTAATAAGTCATTCCAATTTCAGGAATGATTTCATAAGGGTCATAAACATGAACACCACGCTCATCATAATGATGGGGAGTAGGAAATGCATAAATGGGGGTATCGACAGCATCATAGTGATGAGGAGTAAGATAGGGCAAATAAACAGGATTACCATATTCGTCATAATGGTGTGGCAGATTAACATGAGCATGAGGCTGCTGAGAAATCTAAGAGTTCTGTTGATGAATAGCCAATAGATACTCTTCAAAATTGAGACCACCAGGTATCTCAGTCGAAGCTACTGGTGACTTAGTGATCGGCGCAGACGTAGCTGCACAAACAGTAGGTTGAACTAGGATAGATGTAACTGAAAGAGACAAAGCAGGTGTCGTCAGTGACAGTACTAGTGATTGAAGGATTGGACTCCTGGACGGAGTAGATGCTGCCATGGATGCAACACCAGCAATAATCTGACCCAAAGACCTATATCTGGCTGGAAGTGACACCGATGGTGAAGATTGAGCAGACACATGAGGGGTATTTTCAGGAAAAAATTGATACTCTTCGGTAGAAACGGGAATTCCATCACTGCCAATAGGACATGAGGTGTCCATGTCTGATTCCTTTGTAAGATCTTTGAAAAGACTACAGGGACTAGGAGGTATAACAACAGCTAAAAATGGTGATCTCGACATAAGAGGAGGGAATTCTTCCTCGTCCCCAAAACCATACCAAGCGCCCAAGGGAGGCCAATTGAAATCAACTGGCTCATCAGCAGGAGATCAGGTAGCAAGGGGTAAGATCAACGTGAGAATACGCTGCTGAAGCTCGGTAGACCTAGAGGATTGAGGAGTTTCAAATGAACTATCTGGTGAAGGACTACCTCTAGAAGGGAGCGAGAATGAAGAAACTGGTGGTTCCGCCACCATGACTATTTCACAACAAGAAGGAAAATGAGAGATCCGATCAAAGACTCAAAAACCAAGGTAAAGTACAAAAACAAGCCAAGTAATGAAATGTATAAAGGGCGTGTGATCGTTGGTAGTCTATTTTATGACACTGAAACCAAAATTTGTTGTTTCATGTTTTAAGAGTCAAGAAATAGGCAAAAGATGACTCTAGTCACTTTCAATTTTGAACGAGCGCGAAAGGACAAGTGCTTGATGATCTTTTCAAATTTAAAGAGTCAGTAAAGATAAAAAATGGCTGCTTAGGTAACCTAAGCAAGAGGGTATGCCAATTTTTCGTGAACGGCCATATACACCTTGGTGATCAAATGAAAGAGAAATGACCAAGGACTTGACGTACGTGCAGGTAGTCTCCCTGAATGCTGTGTTTGGTGTATCACGGTTACAGGGCGGCAGACTTGGCTTCCTATGGATAAAAGGATTGCAACCTAGAGGGGTCTCCCTTTATATACTTGACGGTACGGGGAGCACAAGTTTGTACTAGCGCTGTCTGAAGCCAGATGGAAAACGACAGCTACTAGGTTTTAAGACACCGGAACACGTCTCTAACTTAGACCACTAGAATATTTCGTTAGGCTCCAATGTTGCCTTAGGTTAATTGAAATAAATTTTAATGTTGATCTTGGATTAATTTTCAATTTCCAGGCCTTAACGTATGTCGGATCTGAAATCTTCCTAAATGCAAAACTACATGCAGAAGGATACCATTTTCGTTCAATGAAAGCTATCTATGAGAAGGAAAGGAAACTTTCAAGCAGTAGCAAATAATGAAATCATGAGAAAACATCCACTAATGCATCTAATGCAATCTGCAAAAAACAAAACTCTTTCCTAGCCTATACAATACAAACTAAGCAAAGGAAAGTTTCGTTTTCAAAGCAAAGAGAATGCAATATTTTTAATTTTTTCAATGCAATAGAGCAAACAATGCACTAAATGATATGAAAAATAAAACTAAACACTAGCTTGAGAGAGCGAATGCAAAAGTTGAAATGGAATGACTCCTCCAACATTAAAAAAAAAAACACAACAACACTCAAACCAATGATACAAACTTTTCAAATCAAAGAGAAACCTCGAAAATGACCCATACAAGCAATGTAATCGGTGCTTGGAGTAAGAGGAAGAAAAATCAAAATGAGAAAGGCAATGATCATTCAACCAATGAACGTACTCAACAGGATCAAAGAGACTAAGGGAAACTAAACAGGGAAAGAATTTGACAGCTTATCAAGAAACTCAATCTCCAAACAGAAGGCTCAGTGCACCAAGGCACTTAGAAACCCTAAGACCTCAAGCTACACTGATGAGAAATGGATAAACAACTGAGGAAAACAGGCCTCTGGCAATCAAAGACATTCAGAAGCACTTCAATTACTCTTAAGAAGAACCCAGAAACAAAGACAAGTGACCAAAAACTCATGAAAATCTCACTCCCAAAAACTCACAGGGGTCGGTGCGATTGTGAGGTGGTATTCAGTGCCAAACAGGCGATGGCGCGAGTGCTACAAAAGAAACATGCGCCAATCAGCATGATTGTTAAGGGAAAAACTGCACCAAGCCAGGTAACCAAGGAAAAAAGGGAAAAACTCAACAGAGTAGAGGTCAAGCTTGACACTTTGGGGCTAAACAAGGGTTTGAAGCACAGTTAAGCAACCAGAAAAGTAAACAACAAGACTGAAACCCAAAAAATGACCCAACAAGATCAAACACAAACTCACACTGATCCCCAGTATGGTCCCCAACTTGTTATGTAGGTAAATCCTCTCTGCGGACAGAGACGATCCCTCTAGCCCTAGGGTGGGTCTTGTAACAAGGAATCATGCTAGAGTGTAGGTTTCTAGACATTTGAATGAAAGAGGATGCGAATAAGATGGCCTACTTGTGGTCCAAATTTGTTGTCGACACTCGTAGTGATGATGAGAACTTCTCGCTCCTGATCGAAGGCAAGTCACAACCCTTCTGCTTATCACGTCTGGACACCTGCATAGAGATCAGAAAACGATAACCACATACCACATACTAATTTCATCCAAAAACTACTAATCAGTCAGAGAAGACTAGCATATTGCATTCGATAAAGACAAAACACAAGACGGGAACCAGACAATAGTCACTTATATTAATAGGTAGAAAGAAGAGATACAACCATGCTCTGACATTGCGGTCTCCTCCAGCGGGGCTCGGGTGAAGCATGTCTCAAAGCTCGTCAGGGAAAGGAGGAGGTTGGGATACCTACAAAGGTGGAAAGGAGGCCTATCCTTTAGGAGTGTTCCAAGGGAGGTGGAAACTACTAACTAAAGGAGGAGGCCCGTGGTTGTTTCAGTTCAACCACTCCCAATGACTCATCGTGAAGGTGGTTGGAATGGAACCTCTGCCTCTATTTTTTTTTTAAATTTCATAAATATCTTGGCACGGGCATTAAACTAGGACAGAGCGCCAGGTGGCGCAAGTCCTAGTGTTAATATTCCACTTCGGCGCGAGGGTAGAACTGGCTACTCGCGCCAAGGCAAAAACAAGGATTTTTACTGCTCTGCTCAGGGAAATGTCAACAAGAAGAATTTTGCCTTCATCAAAAGGGATGCAATGATGTTATTTGCAAGGCATGACACTATTCAAAAGTCACAGAAATGACCCTCCAATGTGCGGGATGGGGATTGCAGGGACAATGACAAAATGTTGTGTAACACTTACGAATCCAAAGGTCAGTATCCGACTGCTTTCCCTTATCTTCATTAGTGGTTGCACTGTTCCTAGTGACCACATTCACACTAGGATCTTCCTCACAGGTTTCTGCTCTCACCATTTGAATATTTTGCGTTGGAGTCTACGTCTTTTTCTCCTATATTTTAGCAATCAAAATAGTGCAATCTTCTATCACATGATCAAACTGTCTACAATATCTGCATGATTTTCGTGCCAAATTTGGACAGTTGCGCACATAGTGACCAACATCTCTGCAGTTATAGAAAATAACCTGGCCCCTTCCTCGATCAGTTGATCCACCTCCTCGTCCTCTCCCTTTTCCCTGAAATCCACCGCACCCAGAGGGCGATACTGGTGAGGTAGGTTCGGCAAGCATTCTATATATTTCAGCTTTTTCCGACATCATATCATAAGTTTGACAGTGCTACTCATCATGTCCCAGAGATGAACATAATCTACAAAAAAAAAACTTCAACTTAGGTGGATATTTTCTGACCCTTGGACATAAATCTGTTTCATGAAAACCCACAAATTGACAGATTGTGCACCATACTGTGCTCTTTAGTGGGCTAGGTCCTCCAACATTCAGATAATTATTGAATATGGGAAATTGATCCTTATCGTGCCCAACAGATTTACATTTTATGCACCAGACCTCTACGCATACCTCCTTGCCCTTATATTTGCGCAGATTTTGAATCTCCAAATGCATTGCTTCCAACTTATTCTAAATATGTTGAGTTCCAAGCACAACATGTGTTGGGGTAGCTTCTAATTTCATTGCAATCTCCACAGCCTCAACCTGCGTTGCAATATTCTGTCGACCCAAGGGCTAGCACAGATGTGGGAGCAACATAACAATTAACCACTCCTTGTGTTGGGTATCATCAATAGTGAATCCACCATCTCTGATAATGTGCTTCAGCCTCTGATCTACCTCCCACATATATTCATTTACCTCCTAATGAATCTATTTCATATTTGTAACCAACTGTGCATATGAATTAGGCTTCTTGAATTGTTATTTTAGGGCATCTTTCACTTCATCCAAGGTGGCATTAGGGTTTTCTTGGACATATCTGATATACCAATCCAATGCACAATCTTGGAAAGCAGTGGCTAATCGCACTTTCTTGATATCATCATTATTAACCTGCTGAGCTCTCCATAAAACATTAGTCACAAACCAAAAGTGCTTAGTATCTTCATTTCCAATACCTCTGAAAGTAGGTAGCTTCATCGACGTGGCTATATCTGCACCTGGGGGAGGTGAAGGTGGTGGCAGAGATTGATTGCACAGTGGAGTGGGTGCCTTGTGAGATGATTTTGGAAGTGGAGTGGATGGGATCTGAAAGATCATCAAGGCTCTTTCCTGATTTGATGAAACTTCTTCTCTAGATACTTCCTCTTCTTCAAAGTGCACAGATTCACTAGAGCTACTAGTTTATGGTCACTATCAGATCTACACTTGAGAGGGCTATAAATAAATCCTTTATCTGGGTCTTTGCGGTAATGTCTTCCACTGTGCATAGTCGAGCCTCTTCGGGACATTCACAAAATATGTTGGCACAAAGAGCCTTATTCACATAATAGTATCTTTAGTAATAAATTTAAAGAGCACAGGAAGTTACCTCTAGGACCCTTGAAAAATATTCTTTTTGCTTCAGAGTATGACACAAATTGATCAATAGCAAATTCAGTCACAAATCCTCCCAAGACATGATCAATCAATTATCTATCGCGTGCAGGTGATCTTATTGTCTATATTTTCTAATTTTTGAATCATTTCAGGAGTCCACTCAGTGACGACATCTTCCTTCGTGCAAGTATTGAATTCAATCAATCACGACAACCACTCCTGCAGCTCAGTTGCAAAGGAACAAAAGAATATCTCGTGGAATTTTGTATATATGTACTTCTAAACCCACTTTTCAGCAGATATCTTGGAACTTCGGTTCTCTTGGATCATGAATTCAAGTATCTTTCTATCCATCCAATCTTGCAATTCGTTCTACGAAGGGTGCCACAACATCAAATCTCCCTCAAAATGATCTCGGAACCCGCAACAGAACCATTTGTTGGCCTGAGGGGTCCTGACCCAAGTTCAGATTTTATCGTGCAACCAACAAACCCTCCAACTACTAGCCCTTTCGGAAATTGATGCAGGAGAATATTGCTTGAAAAATCATTGTATATTTGGTTGACTTAGGGGGTATAATGTTTGATAAATAATTTAATTTATTAATAGGAAATTTGTATATTTTTAATGATTTGAGTGAGAAATATGTGTGTGAAGTTTTTAAATGTAAATATTCTCACATAATTGAGAATACGAGAGATATTAGACTTGTGAATATCTCATAAAGATCTTAGGGATTAGGAAGTCCTAGAATAGGGATTTAGTTGAGTAAAAAGTGGATTTAGAGGATTTTTAGGATATGGTTGAGTAGATTGTGGATCTGAACCAAAATGGGTTTCATAATCCTTTTGTATATATTTTTAACCCTCAAACTCATTAGGGGAGGCCACTTCAACTGAAGAAAATCAGGCCATGGAGTGAGAGATGAATTAAACGAGGATTGTGAGTATATGTACAGTTTGATTAATGAAAGGAAGTTTTCATTATTTTTCATTGTCTCTATGAATATTAATTGATGAATTCCAGTTTGTATGCCTATCTAGAATCGATGATCGATTAAAATGAATCTATCATATGAATGAGGTCAATCCTTGAAGATTTGTGACAAGAAAGTAATAGTTTTGTACAGGTGTATTTGTTTTGCAGGACAATGTTAACACAAAAGACGTTGTAGCATTGTTTGCAGAGGTCATGGAATCAGATCAGTCTTAGAGCTAAAAATCAAGTGTAAACATAATTGACGTTGTACTTAAGGATTGGAAGCGTTCCTGTGGTTTGAATCTGTCCTCATAATGTGTGGAGGAAACAAAGTTTGGAAAAACCGTTGTATTACATAGCTTACCGAGGTTTGATGGTGATTGTGTGGTTTTGGAATTGATCTTTATGAATCCTGTGAGAAGAGGATTATAACCTCATGGAAATAAATTGAATGATGAATTCGATGTCAGGGGAAGTGTTTTTGGAGAAGATCATTGTCAATATCATCGTGTACAAGAGCAGATAGGAATAGGATGCGTGGAGAAGACTGAGCACAGATTGTGTTGAATTGTGAAATCACAATCTATTTCTATGTGATTATAATTGCATTCAGGCAGTGTTGATCAGATCAGAATTAAATCTCAAGAGTGTTTCTGTGTAGTGAAGCAGAGTATGGTGTGCATGGTTGGAATGTGCCAGAGCCTGTGTTATAAAATCAAGCTCATTGTTGAGCCACGACTGGTGTAAAGTTGCAATGTTTGCAGATGGAAGTAGTCGTCATTCAGTCCACCTTCCATCATTTCAAGAGACCAAATGAAATTTTTTCTCACGGGAGATATCATATCTTTGCTTCGATAGAGAAATGAGGGTCGGAATTGAGAAATTAACCCGCATAGAAGAAAGGAATACATCCTCTATCAATGCATGATTTGTTCTGCAATGATTGAAAGGAAAGTGGCTGCAAGTTTGAAAAGACAAGTGTATCTCCATTAACACAGAGCTTACCAACATTTTAAGGGTTGCATGATCCACAAAAGCAGATGGAGTAGCAGATGAAGGATGTTATGTTCCTGAAACAACAGTTGTGTTCCTATTCATAGAGTTCGGTTCCTGTTTCGGTAGATGGATTCTTGTTCGCACCTCCAACGTTCTCACACATCCAGCTATATTAAAGGTAAACGAGCACATGGGTTTTGAGCAACAAAGGGTTGACATGCTCATGAGTTCCCTTAATCATGCTCAGGTATTCCATATAGCGCAAATCTATGAAAATTAATCCTTCCATGTTTATGTATAACTAATATGAGCACAGTTTTTAATGAAATTAATAGAGATGGAAGGGTTGAAGTCTCTTTCTTGAGACTTGTAGTGTAGCATAGTGTTTTAAAGCTACCTATTATGGAGTTATAGACATGGTAGGTCATCAACAATGACTTGCTTTCACAGATCAAAGTCTCACACGAAGCAGTATGGAGGAGTGTTGGAACCAAGTTTCTGCATCCTGAGGAAGAAAACAATGTGGTGGCCCTAAACAAGTTGATTGCATAATTTATATAGATCGGAAACAGATGCGCGTAAATACGGAATAATACTTATCAGATCAGCTAGTCATAGACACAAATAATTCATAAACATATAGATCGTAAATTGACTTCGTCGCAGATGTATAAGAATAAAACCAAATCTATGTAATATGAAATAACTAAACAGATTTATCCATGTATTCAACCATCAATATATATTCATGCATAAGTAACAAACCTACTCGTGCAGATAAAATTAAGCATAACAGAAGTAAGCGATCTCAGAAAAGTAAAAAAATAACAAAATGCTTCTCCAAAACCAGTCTTTGTATTAGATTCCAACAGTTCTGTACAACATACTTTTCCCTTACAATTACCCTTCTGCACACATAGCTAGCGAAGTCTGCACATAGCCAGGACTAGGTCTCCGCACACACAGCTAGCAGGAGCCTTTCTACCCAAACCCAAATTTACAAAATGTATCACAAATGCATAAACATACTTATATCAAAACATGAATGACTCTTACTTATACTTGATCTATCTTTTTATATCCATCTTAGTGCACAGATACTATGGTATCAAACCATGGTTTGAGACCCACAATTTACCCTTAAAAACCCTTTTAAATAAAAGAGGGACTTTGACCTGCTCCAAAGCCCCTTGACCTTTCTGTGCAGTGCACATATGCAAAAATATACAAAAAATATATTAAAAAATGTACCCCACGTGACCCCTCTTCAATAGTTTCTACTTCTCTTCTCTATGGGAATTCAACACTGTGTCACTTTACGAGTTGAGGTTCAATAGTTTCTACTTCCCTTTTCTCTTTGGGAATTCGACATTGGATGCCAATCTGGAACATGCTTACCAAAACAAACTCAGACTTTTTTTAATTTTCATCACGAGCGTTGTAAATGCAAATGAAGAGGTATTGAGGACCTTGCAGTGTAGGTTACATCCTTGCCTAAACCTTCATCCGCCTGCCTGGGGATGGTGTTAAGTTCTGGTTGTGATTATTTCTTTACACCTCTGAAGATGTTATCTTGAATAGTTGTAAAGTAGTGAGGAGGAGTGGAGTCCTCATAGGCTCCAAGTGGCAGTTTCAAGAATAAAGGTTTAATGTCGGGGTTCCAATGTAACAATGTGCATTCAATTTGTGTGCAAGTGGGCTTCCATGTTGCATTTTGGGTTCAAATAATTCAGTAATAAATTATAGTAGGTATGTAGCAAAGCTTAAGGAGAAGTGGATTTTAGGCTCGGAAATTCAAGGAAAACACAACAGTTCAAGGATGCACACAGGTAATCTTCCTGAGAAGTTAGGAAGAACAATTGAGATTACAGGACAAGAATAAATTGAGAGTTTTAGGAGTGGTAATTCCTCGCAATGCATTACAAGATGTGGTCTTATTCATTTATTCTTTCTCTAGGGTTGGTTATTTGTGTATATCCTCTTCTTTTGAAGTTTCTTGCTATTTTCTTCCTCCTCTTCACAATCTGTGTAAAATAATTTATTCTCGACACACTTATGACCTTTAGTGTATTTTCTATCACAACAGTAACAAATCCCTTTTTCTCTTTTTTCTTCCAGCTGTTGGGGTGTAAACCTTGTAAGTTTTGGAAGGCTAGGAGTAGCAACACTTCCATCTTTATAGTTGTGAGTGGTAGGATTCCTTGTTGCCATAATTTTTCTTTCAATTTTCCTTGCCAACTTGAATGCCTTCTCCAATGAATCGGGTTCCCAAAGGCAAAACTCATGTTGGATGTTATCCTTTAAAGTCCCTATGAATACATCAATCCTATGCTCCTCTCGAGTATCATTTACCCTTATATTTGATTTTTGGAAGTCCTCAATGTGCACCATCATTGAACCCTTTTGTTTGAGATTTATCAATTGGCTAAATAAGGTGTTTCTCTTTGTATCCTCATAATGTGCTATCATTTTCTTCGTAAAATTGACCAAGTGACAATTTGTTTATGAGATAAAATCCATCGATACCATACAAACTGATTTCATTCTAAACATAAAGTTTCAATGCGTACATTTTGTGTGTTTTTCACATTACGGAGATCAAAATATTTCTCTATCATAATATAATCAGAGCCGACATAACACTAATAATGTAAGGGAACAACAATAACCATAGTAGGCTTCTATGGGGCACAACAATATCAATATGGGCTACATGGGCACAAGAATAAGAATAAAGGGGCTACACTAATAATAAAAATAAGGGGATACACTAGTATTATAGGGACCTAACAACATGTGGCCAAATTTGAAAAGAGTCTTGTGACACTACAACATTTGGCTAACTATCAGTCCTTCTTCCTTGTTTTGGTTACATCTTTTGTTCAATGATATTATGATGGAAAATATTACTCTTGCATAAGGAGAGCTTTGCGTTGAACCATGATCTCTATGTCCATTCTAGAAACCTTACACATGCACTCGGTTCTTTATGTTTCGATGTTTTCCATGCTTATCCAATCAAGTAAGGAAGGAAAAGGGGAAAAATCTAAACAAGAAAACCAAAATTAGAGGTATTTATATGCTTCTCTGAAGGAACAACCTCTTCTATTCTCAAAAGGTTGGGATCCCTATTCTACCCATGAAATTAATAAGTTCACAATATTATATAAAATACATAAACAAAGGGCGAAAGAAGAGAAAGCATTCCTGTGTAGGGAGGTGAAGCAAGAAACTCTGCCGAGGTACTATCTAGGCTCACTGGAAGTAGAGCAATGTTTGTGTTCCTGTAGTGAGTTCGTCGGGGTACTATATATGCCTACTGGTAGTAGAGAAACACCAGAGATGAAAACTATACTCTGAAAATTTAAAGCTCATGAACTATACTACCCTTTCCTGATTCGAAACATTGCATTATGGTTGTTTTTAAGTTTTTGTTTGACCAAGAAAGGACAAAGGGGACTAATTTTGTGCATAGGGTAAATGGGGAAACCAAAGTGGTACGAATGATGAATCAATACTTCCAGAGGAACAAGAACCTGAACAAAAGAATCAACCAAGGCAAAGAAGATGGAATTCTACCAGTATGCACCAATTGTTGTCCTACTACAACACCCTCCAAAATTTTGGCCTACAGCCAAATTTTGTAGCCTACTTTGATTTTGCATATTGTTATTGCAAGCATTAATATTTATTGCATGTGTTTTCTCTAAGTTTCTTTGTCCCATTTCCAACAAAATCAAAGTGTCATCTTTTAGCATGTGGAGTGTCACACATCGCATAAAATCTATTTCTAGTGGTTTCAAGGGGTAATATTTGCGTAAATGAGTTGGTCTTACCATGTAAACATGTGTTACACTCATTTCCAAAGTTTCAAGCATTATCTCACAAGTGTCGTCACATGAGTCACAAAGCATATCTTTGGTGTTGCACTTGGCGTAATTCATCACAAAGTTGTCGCATTGAGGGGAGTATGTTGTTCATGTGTTTTGAGTGTTCCTTGTTTTGCCATCAAATATTCTAAGTGTGTGATTATGTTCGAAGTCATTCCTTTTCCCATATTTCTTTCATTGATTTGACACTTAGTCAAATTGGGAAAACTCCCTAACTAGGCCACTCAACCTCTTTCAACCAATATGAACTATGAATTACATAGTCTCATCCCTCAATCAATAGCCTTGCTTCTTGGCACTGCACAATGCACAATTTCTTCCTCCCAAAACTATGCACTATGCAATCTTGGTGCTCAAGCCCAACCCTTGAGCTCCAAAACTGCGCAATCCTTCCCTCCATCTAGGATTGAAATATGCATTACATAGTCTTGGTCCTCAAGCCTTAGCATTGAGCTCATGAACTGTGTAATTGCACAATCACTTGGCCTCCTTGTTCTTCCAGCACTGTGCAATGGGAAAAATCAATGCTTAAGCTCTCAACCTGAATCCTTAAACTCCCCAACTACGAAATCCTCAAGCCCGTTCGAACATGAATTGTGCATTGTGCAGCCTCAAGGCTCAGAACTGACCCTTGACTTCCTAAGATGCACAATTGCACAGTAATTGATCCTCCCCCTCAACCTACCACCTAGTTCCAGCTTAGCTAGTGGATCATCATGCAACATCTTAGACTAGGGGTTTTTTCATATTGATGTTGTCTTGTCATGAGTGAATTGGAGATGCAGGTACTCTATCATGCTATGAAATGATAATGAAGAGGGATATGGAGAAGCATACCATGCTAGAAGACACCTATGTAGATAAATATACAATTTTATCAATCAGACATCAATTTTCAACCACAACTCAAGACCTTATAACATTGAAGACTCCTCATCTCTAAGCCATATGGAGGTGGAAAAGAGATAGTTCTAAAAAATACACAAAATAAGAAACAACAAAGAGTGGCTTCAAATTTCCATGTCATCACGTAGTCCATGTCATCAGTGTCATATCATGTCATGTCATGAGTCATCATACGCCACATCATTATGTGGATTATTGTAAATTTTTACTTGAAATTTATTGTAAAGTGGAAGTCCAAAGGACACGTATAGAATGTAAAGGGTCATTTAAAAGTCAAAAAAGTCATAGGGAAGTCAAACTATTATGAGAGTAGTCAAAGAGAAACAAGGGAGGTGAAGGATCACCCCATTTGTTATATATACACCCTCATTGTACAAGAAAATGACTTTTCACCTTGGCTTCTCCCATAATGCATCAGAGAGACAAGCTAGTTCTTTTGGGGAGCAAGTAGTGGCTCCAACTCTCCACTATTGGAGCTAGTGGCGTTCACTGTATACATGTGTCCTGGGACTTTTACTTAATATATGAAGCCAGATGACCAACACATTCTTTATGCATGGATTGTGAATATTTGTAAGAATGTTATGTTAATGTTTATGGTACATGTTTTTTTCCACCTTTACAAAAGTAGTTGAACTATTTTGGTTATTTTAGTGCTTATCATATTAACAATGTGTTGTAATGGTTGAAATGACCGACACATCTTTTTGGACTATTCTGCTGGATGTTAGACAAATATTTCATGTTTATGTGTGTCTCTAATAGGTTGGTACTGTTAGTAACCTATGGATATAGGATTCATAATTTTGACTTGACTGATGGTAATCTTGTAAATATGTACATACTTTGCTTTCTGCAAGTTGTATTCTCATATTTTGTAAAAAATTAAAAAATCAAAAAATCAAAAAGAGGGTAAAAAGTCCTAAAAGAACAATCAAAGGACTTAGAAAAATAATAGACCCCAAAAGAAAAAGATGAATAAAACATGAAAGTGTGCAAATATAAATGCCACTACTTTACTTTTTGCAGATGATTATGGCAGAGTGTCAATAAATGCCATAATCCATGATGAGTTAAACAGTTTAATCTTAACTTGTCATGTTTCAATTTCACTTGTTGCAGATAGAGAATAAAGAATTATCATACAACTTAATCATGGCAATTTAGTAGTTAGGTAGAGAATAAGTGAATCCAATAGTTTAATCTAGATTCATGGATGAAATAAGTGTAGAATTAGATAGTTTTATTGCTTTCAGAAAGAATAAATATTGTAAAGGTTGCTAGCTCAAATGCACCTAATCAAAATGGAAAAAAAAATGTTAGCAGTTAAATTGGGTAGGCAGAAGAAGGTGAGAAGCATCATTGTAAATATTATTCACCAGGGCTGCAAATAACTAACTTCCCTTCCCCATAGCCATTTATCATTCTAAACTATCAGTCAGAAAGGCTCAAGGCATTTCCTTGACTTCTGTTGGGACCAGACCCAAGGCTCTATGGCTAATTAGTTGAAAATGTTAAATGTCTATATTAATCCCACAAATCACATAATTTTCCATTCATGCATTCATTTCCCTGAAAAATCATAAGTAAAAACCTCATTTTTACTTAATGATGTTCTAATCCCCATTTAGTTAACTTCCCACATCTCATGAAAGCATAAAACCCTCAAAATGACATTTTATCCTAAGTTTGAGTGATGAAGTTATTATAATGCGAATTTGCTTTTAAACTTCACTTTTCTTAGTTATATTTGATGCATTTTGAGTATCCATTTTTCTTTTGTCATATTAACTTTAACTTATTTAATAATTCCCTAGAAAATATCCTACTCTAATATAACTTCCTTTTATTAAATAGCCCCAAAAACCCATTAATGTAACTTTAAGCCAAAGTTAATTATCCCCACATGTTTAAATAGAACCCACATTAAACCCCCTTTGGCTAAAAATAACTTTATGTAAATTTCCCACCCCTATGGTTATTAAATCAATTTGGTTTAACTATATATTATAATAAGTATACAATCAAAATCATTAAACATATTTTATATATGTTTAAAACAAAAAAATGTAATTCCCGAAGTTTAATTTAAACCAAACTTCATAACACTTATTCCTCTGTTTATATATATCCTCTCCCGACTACCCTTAACCCAAGGGTAAAACCATAACCTTATCCATTTTCCTCGATACATATTCCTTTACCATAGTTTTACTTTGGTTAAACCCTTTATAAACCCCTCCCTGTCCACTTTATTCTATGTATAAAGCCTTTTATACATAAAATCTTACTAAAATCCCTCAGCACCATCAGATTCAATCTTGACCATCCGATCTCCAACATCCCATTGATTCGATGGTTCTCAACGAACGCGATAACTTATTTCATTTCCATCCTTCCCCCGCCTCGATGAATAATAGCCATTCGATCTTCGATATTCATTCAATCTAATGGTTAGAAATGAACCCGATAAGTCTTTCCCCCCATCCCCACCATCCTTACCGCACTGAACTACAACCTTAGATCTCCATTTACCAGATCTACGGCTCACATTCAAAACCCCGGCCCCATTGCATTTACCCCGCAACTTTCACCCAAATCCTGACCGTTCGCATCTAGGAGTTAGATCCAACGGTGCAAATCTAATATCGCGCAACTAAAGTAAACGACCAGGGTTTTCAAAAAATCACACGATAAAAGTTGTTTCTTGATACCACCCACCGCCGACATGTCAACATTTCATTCGATCACGTGCCAAAAGATAAATACAGCTTACCACTTCAAACTTACGTGAAAACTCCCCAGTCTAAAATAAAACCACTTCTGCCATTAATATCCTTCCTACAATAAATATAATTGAATTTTGATAAGACTTAAGGTTTTGCCTTATGTTTTTCACTTATTTCATAGCATTTCGTGCGTTTACCATAGAAACCACTGTGAACCCTTTGCAGAGCCTTCCGATGCCATTTTCGAGCCTTTTCTGAACCTTTAAATCATTTTCACTCTGAAATTTACTTCCAGAGAATTTTCATGACCTCTGCCAAGCCAAATTGTAACTGAATTGAATATTATTGCAGACCAACAACTCCTTGTGGCCGTAATCATACCTTTCACAAGTATTTTTCGTCATTCTAATGAGTAAAATCTTGAAATTCAAAGTAACAATAAACCAATTGAAGTACCATTTACTGAAAAGAGCCCAAATTATTCATCTAGGAAGTCTCTAAACCTTCAAAATATAGGGGAAACCCTATCAAATTTCTCCCAAAATCCACGGTTTCAGTTTCAGAGAGCTTTTATCCATTCCAAAGCTACTTTCACTAATTAAAGTAACTTGAAAGCTTTTGAAAATTATCCTCTAGCCTCTGTGCCTTATGAAACTTTTTTTTCACCCTAAAACCCTACTCATAGCTTGATTTTTTCCTGAAAAGCCTTTCAATTGCCTCTTGTTTCTCAAAAAGAACTTAGCAAACTATATAATCTTTCTCTGTTCATTCAAAATGACCAAGAAACAAGTCACTCCCAAGTCTGGAGGTCCAAAATCCTAGAAATATGTCTCTAGCAAGTTACCACAACCTGAACCTTCCAAAATCAACAAGCCTACTCCTACCCTTACTGCTGAAACTGCTAAAGTAGTTAGACCTGTTCAACCACCCATAACTTCTCAAGAAAGTAGCTCATTGATTGATGTTGATTATAGAATCTTTGATCCTTCAGTTGAATTCAACCTGCTAGAAGTTCACAATTGGTGTTTTGGAAAATCTGTAGAGAAGGTTAAAAATGATGTGCCTATTTGGGATTCCAATTTACCAAAATATATTGTTCCTCTTACTCATCAGGCTCCAGATTTTTTCAGACTATGTCAGTTGTGTTAACTTCCAGATCAGAGGTGTATTGTTAATAAAGACAGGGAAGTCATGTTCTATATCAATGCTGAGTCCATTAATGCCATGCTGCAAATGAACCATGACCCTATGGCAGTTTCACTGTCAATTGAGGACTTGACCCAGCTGTACTTGGATTTAGATTTTCCTACCAGGTTCAATATCTTTCAGACATTTTGGCCAACTCATGTTAATGCCCCCAAAGTAAATCCACCCTATGATACCTTTGATTTCCCTAAGGATACAAGGCAGATTGTCTCCATGCTATCATTCATACTGGGATATGAAAATGATGAATTTATTGATGCTTCTATATTGGGTTTTCTATCCACATTGACTCCTGGCCAGCCTCCATCCATGATCTTCAATTTTGCTAAGCTTATTGCTGAGAATATGCACTACCAATTGACAAAATTACCCTAGGAGGGGGTATTTAGATATACATCATATCTATTACATATTTTCTTGTATCATCAAACATAAAAATTCCCTATTGAGTTGCAGAAATTGGATGTAGAAGGGAAACTTATGTCAGTAATTTTTTGGACATCTTTATTAAGGAAAGACAACAGTCAGTATAACTATACATATTTCAATGATTTGTTCATAATACTAGCTAAGAACTTGTTAAATAAATAAGAAACTCCCAGAATAAATGAAGAGACCAAAAGGATTTTACAGTTGTCTGAGAATTGTAAAACAGGGGATTGGTATTTATACAAGGATCATACAGAGATTAGAGTGTATGGTGCACTATTGGCTCCATACAAATTACCAAGGTTTGTAACTACTAGAATCTTTGCCTTAGAATACTTAAGGCAAATCTTAAATGCAGTTGAAGTGAATTTCATGGCCTCCAGGAAAAAGACCCAGTTTAAACTCAAGAATCAGATTGGCTCATTTATTGTCAACAATAGAGAAGCTGTGAATGAAATAAATATCAAATTAAAGGAGTACAAATTCCAATAACTTCATGGGGAAATATTACCCTCAAGGTGTTTTGAGCACTATAAGAGTAAAATGTAAGCTGACTCCCTTCTTACATGATTCCAAACCACAGATTGAGAACTTTTCCAATCAGATTGAGTGGGAGGTACATACTCTGATTGATGATGATACACAGGGAATGGAGAATATTGATACATAGGGAACACAGGTGAATAATGCACAAGTGACTAAAATTGATAAAGAAGCAGAGGTATCTCACAAAAGAAGCGGAGAAGAGGTCAACTATACTGCAGAAACCTTCACAGATAAGAAATTCAAAACCTCTTATAACAAGAGAACCAAATTGACTACTGAAGAGAAGGATAAAGCAATGGAAATTGATGATAATAATGGTTAGGAAACTGATGATGAGGCAATTGTGATAGTAACTAAAACACTTAGAGAACTTAAAAAGAGCCAAATTGAAGCACAGGATATAAACACAGTGATGGTTGAAAAACAAATTGATGTAGAATTTCCTTCTTCCTCAAAGGCAACTGATAACAGAGAATCAGACATTCAAATAAAATTCAGGCAAATCATGGAGAAGAATGACGAAATAAAAAATGAATTCTATTCCAAATTTCTCAAAGAGAAACCTGGAAATAAGGATAGACTTCTCATTGCTTTTGATTATTCTTCCAACAAAATGATAATGTCATTCTTGAAGCCTATAGTAGTTGATCCTAAGAAAGTAGTAGATTATTCAAAGATATATTTGGAGGTAGATGCAGATGCTATTCATGAATTAGACCAAACAGATTTCCATACAAGCACTACAAAGATGTTATATTCAAAAGTGGTCAATAAAACAATGAGTGCTTGTAAGCTTCAAAAAACTGTGTCAAATCTACAGACACAAATAAAATTGGACAAAGCATCTTTGCATGCTAAAGAATTGAGAATAAAAGCACTAGAGGAATTGGTAATTGAAGCTGGAGCTAACTCAGCTACTATTGAAATAGCAAAGGCTTTGATCAAACAGAAGAATCAAGATATTGCTGCTCTCAGGAGGCAACTCAAATTGCCCCAGAGTGAGCATCCCTAAGCCAAAGAGATCCTTCAACAGAAGACTGAAAATGATGAATTAAGTCAGTTGGTTTTAAAGATGATTGCTCAACTTAGAGAAATGGAAAACCAAACTGAAGCTTTAATAAAGGAAAATGAAGATTTGAAAAAGGCTAAAGAAGTCATTCCCACAGTCATTCTAGTAGTAAGTACTATTGTAACATCCACCTTAGCAGAACATCTAGCACCTAAAGGAAAATTGACAACTGCAGTGTCAATTTCATCAAAAGATGTTTCTGCTGTTGCATCTTCAGATACACAAGTACAAACAGGGACAGAAATAGGAGCCACAAATTTGGTGAAAGCTATGGAGGAAATGAATTTGAAGAATGATGAGATTAAAAATTTGAAAAAAGAAAATCAATACTTGGAATCAACCTATAAAGATGTTGTGATAACTTCAAGGGGTCATGAGCAAAGAGTAAAATCTTTAGAAGAAAGGGTGCTGAGTTTACAAAAATAAGTAAATCTCACTGATCAGGTTGCCTACATCAAAAATTATTTATGGACCAATATCATTGAAGGAATTCACTCACAGTGGCCTTCTATTTAGATCATTTATGAGCAGAAAGAGTTGCTACAGGCTGCAATGGCAAAAATTGATAAAACAAAGAAAGAAATTTAAAATAAGCCACCACAAGCAGTTCAACTCATAGCATTTTTGAACAGCAAAAGCAGGGAAGAATTAGAAGAGTTGAAAATTGCTGACAGGTCATCCTTCAAATTAAGAAAGTCCTGAATAAAAGAAATATGATGAAAAATTTGGAGGACAGGTGTAAGGATATGAACTTGGCAATCACAAGATTTTGGGCCAAATACATAGTACTAACACAAGCAGGCCTACCAGATATTCATGCTTTAAATGAAAAATTGATGCCACAGAAGGAATATGATAACAAAATCAGGGCTTATGCCAAAGAGTAGGTCAACAAACCTTTACCACAAGGGTCTCCTATTGGTAAAGTAGTTTTGCAATATTTTGAGAATTTGTTTTTTCTGCAAAATGAAATCAAGCACATGTTCATAGTGAAACCAAATTTTTCAAAGTATACAGAAGCTGATGAAAGTTATAGAAAGCTAAAGAATATGAAGATTCCTATTGTTGAGCAGTGGCAAGAATTCATAGATCTGATGTGAATTTGATAGACAAAGAGCAAGAAAATCACAGGAAGAAGCCAGATTTTACTGTTACCTAAGGGTGAAAAATCAGTGGTTAAAGAGTATAAGTGGTCAAAGTGTATCAGTGAAAACAAAAGTTACTACTGGTTATTTTTAATTTATAGCAGTAAACAATGAAGAAACAGAGTAAAAGAGTATTAGAGCAGAACGTGAAAGATGAGGAGTATACTACAAGTCATCTTCCACAATATATTGTCCCAAGTGCTAGCAATACTTCTAGCAAGAAAAACAATAAGTTTGGTTAGATAAACTGTTCTATTTTTCTTGTAAAAGAGGACAACTTGCCCATCTGTTTTGCAGTTGTCCCTCTTCTAATGTAAAAATTCATATTTTCTCTTGAGATATTCTCTCAAACTTTTGAGATATTTTGTAAGCAATTTATTTGTATAAATACTTCGTCTTTCGAAGTATTCAGTGTGGAATAAAATTATCAAGACTACTATAGACTTTTTTGTTGAAAACATTGGGATTTTATGTGAGTTAAGTTGAAGTAGCACGCTGGAAACTAAAGCAAATAGACATCATAACTAATGATCCTCGTGTTGATCAGATGAGTATTGTATCTTCCATTTTTCATTGTTTATTTCTTTAATTTTCATTCATACATCTTGTGTTATTTTCCATCTTAAATGAATAACTAGGAAAGGTATTACAGAATCAGTGTAAAATGCTCTCTGTTCTTACTAGTTTTCATGTTTATGTTTTCTTCTGATTTCCAGACTTTAGAATTCTTAATTTCTCTTTAGTCTCGTTTGACCTCAATTTCCCTCTTCCTTTTCTGTGATCTAAGGATTCTTAACTGACCTTAGTCCAGATCATACCACTTCATCAAAATAGCCTTTTAAAACCCTCTGAAGATCATCTATCTTTCCCTTGGTATATTTTTTCTTTTGACCTTAGTTTTCTAGTCTAGTTTGCTATATAATTGACTCCATTTCCCAATGGTTAGGTAGATATTTCTATGGTTCCATTGTAGTCCTTTATTCCCATCAACATTCAAAAAATCAAACCAAATTGTCCACTCATAGCTAGCCTAAAATCTAATACAAAACAAAGCTAAATCATTAGGAGAGATCCCTCTCCGGAATTCAGGAAGGCTAGATCATGAAATCTAAAAGAGGTTCTTGGTTACCCCCAGTTTTCTTTAACTTTAAACCAAAATTCCATGACCTAAGAATTACTAGGGTGATAACATACTGGTGACCATACTGGGGAACTAACCACTCTCTAGTTTTAAGTTTAATCTTAAAGGAATATTTTTAAACATATATTTTCTACTTTAAGATTAAGTTTAAAGTTTGTGGGTATTTATACAATAATCATTCTGGCTCCTAAGAAAGTCTATTATACTAGATCCAACCCTGATCCCAACCCTGCAGATATAGTAGACAATCCAGACCAGATAGGAAAAAAGAAAAAACAAATTGTTAGTTTAGAAACTAAATTACCCCTAAGAAGAGCTGATTCTTTACCCAAAGAATTAGTAAGCTTATCAGACATTGAATTTGATTTGAAGTTTGAAACATCACTATTTAGAACCAAGTCTGAAACTGATTTAAAGGAAACTATTTTAGATCCTGTTTTTACTTCTTTTGTGAATGAGAAACAGAAAATTGTTTCAGAACCTATAAAATCAGACAAAACTGAAAGTCAAAGTCTAGTAGAAAGGGTAAATGTAACAAGGATAAAAGACGTTGAATAAGCTATTAAGTTAGCCAATATTTTTCTCAATTCAAACCTCCAGTTTCCCAACTATACACCACAATATTTCCAGCATCAGATTCTACTCTATATGCTGCCAGTTCATTTACAAATTCTATTGTCAGGTCACCTCAAGAGCTTATAAGTCCTGAGTTTACTCTGCGGCATAGGATCATATATTCATCTTACCCTCAATCCACAGAACCAATTATCCCTGAGCTGCCTTTGCAGCCCAAAGTAGTATTTCCATCATTTACTCAGTCCACTACATCCACTACCACTGTACCCACTAGCTTGATAAGCACTTCATCTGTATTTCCTACTCATACCACTCATTTTCCATCTTCTTTTTCTAGCTCTTCAAGTACAACCTTTAGTACATCTACTGTTATAACCAGCACTATCCCTGCCACTATTACTGTACCTCCCAGTTTATCAAAAATTCAAGCCATGGCAGCCAGATATGCTCCCCTCGTTTTACCTCAAAATCTTCATGACATGCCCCAAAATTACCAAAAAGACATCCCATTGTTTGATAATTTTTCACAAATTATTGCACAACAACATATACCCATAATGAATGATTTTTGGGAAATTTATGAGATAGATGAGTTTGATGTCCAAATGAGGTTGTTTGCACAAAGCTTAACTGGAGAATTCAAAACATTGTTTAGAAATTTAGGTGCTGGTAGTATAGCAAACTTAGTTGCCTTTCACAGAGCTTTCCTAAATAAATGGGAAAAGAAGAAAAATCCCATGCAAATACTATCCGAGTTTGATGTTGTTAAGAGAGCCCCCAATGAGTCTGTCCAATATTTTTGCACCAGATATAACAGTGTTTACAATTCTATTCCTGCAGACCTTAAACCCACTCCGTATTCCGTGCTACTCAAATTCCCTGATTGTTTTGATGTAGACATGGCCTACCAACTTAGAGAGAGAGATGCAGATACTTAGAAAAAATGCAACTGAATGTTGTTGGTGTAGAAATCAACATCCTTGCCAAAAAAGCCAGACTAAGAAATGAGAGGAGAGTTACCATCAAAAAAGAGGCTTCAAAATTAGATGGTAAATTTGATTTTATTAACAAAACATTAGAAAAAGTAGTTGAGAGACTAGACCGCATTGAAAGAAAACCACAATGGGAGAATCAATCCCAAATCAGGAATCCAAACTACAGGAAAAACAACAATCCTAGGAAAGGTAAGGAACCTTCCCCAGATCAGAACATAAGACCCCCATTCCAAGAAAACTTTGCAGAGATTTCTCAAAACAATGTTAAGGATGAGGAAGATATCAACATAGTTATGGGGATAGATGAGAGCAATACAATTTTCCTCACTCAGGAGGATCAGGAAATCTTTGAACTAAAACAGTTCAAAGTGGAATCTAGTGAATCCTTTGATTATAAGCAAGGTTATGACTTCGCGATCAATGAAATTCATAGTCAATATAACCTTAGGAGAAAGAAAACAAATGAGCCTACTGCAAAAAACAATGCTCCAACTCAAAAAAATCAAAACAAAAAGAACACAGAGGCTCCCAAAATGAAACTTTTGCAGATTCTTCCCAGAGAAAATAAACAAAATTCAAACCCACCCAGTCCTAAAAAGAAGCTTAGTCCTAAGATTGTAGATATCACTGATGAGGTGGCCCAAACCTCCAAATATGACCAAAAGGCTAATATCAAAAAGGCCACCAATTCAATGACAATTACTGATCCAAAAAAGAAGTCAGTTGATTCAAAATCATTAAATCCTAAATCTTCTGCTGAGAATTCCAAATCTGAAAAAATATCTGTTAACACTCAAATTGTTCCTGAAAAAATAATCAAAGATAGCAAAAATCAGGAAACTCAAATAGAAGTTAAAAGAAAATCTCAAGCTAAAGGTAAAACCACTGAAACTCAAGAAAAATCATCCCAAACAACAGTTCCAAAAGATGAATTAATTCAAGCTATCAAATCTCAGTCAACATTTAACATGCAATCTGAAATATCCAAGTTAAAAATAGTTGTTCCCTTAGTTGAATTGGCTAAAAATGACTTGTATAGATCTATTATTTCTGAAACATTGAATGTAAATGAAAATGAGGATACAATTAATATGAGTGATGATAGACCTGAATTAATATTTGGTCCAAATGTAGATGGTAAGCATTCATATGGGTCAATACCTCCATTTTATTTAAGTCCTACTATACATGACCAGATATTACACAAGGCAATGCTAGATACCGGAGCTTCCCATAACTTAATTCCTAAAGCAATAATGGAAACCCTGAATCTAGACATTACTCGGCCATATAAAGACCTGTTCTCATTTGATTCATCCAAAGTCCAATGCATAGGATTGATTAAATATCTGTGTGTAAACTTAGTCCAATATCCTGGAAAAAGCATGATCATGGATGTTGTGGTAGCTGATATCCCGCCAAATTATGGCATGCTTCTTTCTCGCTCATGGGGAGCAAAGTTGTAGGGATCTCTACAACTTGACATGAGTTATGCCACTATCTCAGTATTTGGATAGCCCAAAAATCTTTACAGAGAAACCTTAATGAAGTTTATGATCAGCAATGCAGAAAGACCTAGAAATTATCCAATCTGTTCAACCCCTACTGATCTTGACTCCTTTATTCTCAGTAACTTTGATCATGATAATATCAAAACTAAACTCACTGATAAGAAGCTTAAAATAATGGATGATTACGTTGGTCATGAGGCTTTATGAAATTTGGATTTTGATGGATCAGTGAATAAATTAGGAGCTGGAGCTGGTGTATGGATTACCAACATTGAAACAAGCCATTCCTAAGGACATGCCTTTAGGTTGAATTTCAAATGTACCAATAACATCGCTGAATATGAGGCTTTAATCTTAGGTCTTCAAATCATTAGAAAATTGGGAGGGAAAATAATATTAGTCATGGGAGATTTCGAGTTAGTTATCAAGCAAATAAACGTAGAATACTTTGTTCACAATCCCAGACTGGCCAGATACAGGGATGCAACACATGATTTGGTTGAAGATTTGTTAGAAAGCAAGTTTGCTATCATCCCTAGAAAACAGAACATGCAAGCCCATTGTTTAGCAACCTTTGCCAGCACTTGCAAATTTTCATTTTCACCATTACAAAAATACATTGTTGAAATCAAACATAGACCTATTGTCCTGGATAATGTAAAATACTGGCAAATTTTCTCAGAAGATGAACAAATCTATCACTTTTTGAACAATGAGCAAGAGTTTCAGAAATGCCAAATTGATAATGATTGTAATATAGATTCACCTTGTAACATAGATTCAAATTTTTGTCAAATAGATGATTTAGATGATTTAGATGTACATAATTTTGATAGACCTACTATATTTACTCAGAGTGACAGAAGAATTGGAAAAAGTAGATATAGAGGAAATAATGGAAGATGAACCAGATTTGATTGATTTAAAACATAACATTTTACCTAGAGGTTTGACTCCCCTAGAAGACTTATTTAATTCCAATGATGTGCCCAAAAGGCCAAAAAATGGAACCAGTCAGGTCCGATATATAAGAGTGTAACATAGGGACAAATGAAAAGCCAAAAATGATCAAACTATCAAAATCCTTGTCATCAGAAGAAAAGGTAAAATACATAGAACTTTTGAAAGAATATCAGGATGTTTTTGCATGGGGTTACGAAGATTTGAAAACTTACAACAAAGACATAATTCAACATAAGATTCCTTTAAAAGAAAATCAAAAACTGTTTCAACAAAAACTAAGAAGGATTAATCCAATCTTGTTACCTTTAATCGAGAAAGAAGTTAAAAGAATTTTTGATGCACAAAAAATTTCACCAGTCAGGTATTCTGACTGGGTTTCTAATTTAGTGCCCACCAGAAAGAAAACATGAGATATTCGACTATGTATAGACTTTAGAAATCTTAATAAATCTTCCTTAAAAGACAATTACCCCTTGCCTAAAATGGATCATATTTTGCAGAGGGTGGCAAGTTCTTCAAAAATTTCTTTACTAGATGGTTTCTCTGGCTATAATAAAATTCTAGTTCATAAATATGATCAAACTAAAACTTCATTTACTACTCCTTAGGGCACTTTCATGTACGTGAAAATGCCTTTTGGATTGAAAAATGCAGGAGTTACTTTTCAGAGGGCAATGGATATTGCCTTTGCTAAGGAGATCCATGAATTTTTAGTTATTTATCTTGATGATATTACTGTCTTTTCAAAAAAAAATTATGAACCCATAGATCACCTGAGACAAGTCTTTATCAAGTGTAGAAAATATGGTATATACCTTAATCCTAAAAAGACTCTTTTCGGACTAGAAGAAGGAAAATTGTTAGGTCACATAATCTCCAAAGAAGGCATTAGAATAGACCTTGTAAGAATTGAAGCTATTTTAAACATTCAACCACCAAGGAACATAAAAGAACTTCAAGCATTCTTGGGTGAAATCAATTTTCTAAGAAGATTTATCTCTAATCTGGCTGAAATCATAAAAGATCTCAACAATATGCTTAGAAAAGGACTCTGTAATAAAATGGACAATTAAGGCCAAACAATCTTTCGAATCCATAAAACAAGCCTTGACAAAAGCACCAGTCCTCATCAGCCCTGATTATACAAAAGATTTCATAATCTTTTCCTTTGCATTTGAACACACCATAGCTGCAGTTCTTCTGCAGAAAAACAATCAAGGTTTTGAACAACCAATTGCATTCTTTAGTAAAGCCCTCAGAGATGCACCTATGAAGTATAATATAATGGAAAAACAGGCTTTAGCCCTGGTTAAAGCAATCAAGGATTTCAGAGTGTACATACTTCATTCACACATCATTGCATATGTCGCCAATGCAGTAATTAAAGATATTCTGACACAAGATGGACCTGATAGTAGGAGAGGAAAGTGGATAGCCACTATCCTTGAGTACTATTTGTAAATCAAACCAACAAAGCTCATTAAAGGACATGGTTTAGCCAAATTTATGGTTGAATCAAATTGCAATGCTTTAGACATTAATTTCATTGCACAAATAGATGACCAGGAGGAGATGGTGACTCCATTGATCAGTGAGGCCTATCTAGACTCACCATGGTACTCTGATATTATCTTTGTACTAACACATTTACAAGCTCCTCCTGGGCTAACTAAAACCAAAGCAAGATTCATCAAACAGAAAGAAATGAGGCTTTGTATCTTAAACAATGCAGTTTACTGGAAAGAAAATACTGGGATCTTACTAAATTGTTTATTAAAATCTGAGGCTGACAAAATTCTTGAGGAATTTCATGCAGGTGACTGTGGAGGCCACCTATACTAGAAGAGTACAACTGAAAAAATATAGAGAGCTGGTTTTTACTGGCCAACTTTATTCTCTGATGTTAAAAAATTTGTCACCTCTTGCCACAAATGCCAAATTTTTGAAGGGAAAAAGAAACTATTTCCTTTACCTCTTAAGCCTATATCAACTAAAAAACCATTTCAACTATGGGGGTTAGATTTTATTGGTGAAATCCATTCTCCATCTTCAGGCCAACATAAATGGATTCTGACTGCTATAGATTACTTTACCAAGTGGATAGAAGCCATTCCTACTACGCAGGCCACTGATTCAGTTATAATCTCATTTATAGAAAGTAATATTTTGTCAAGATTTGGATGCCCACATAAGATTATTACTGACAATGCAGCAGCATTCAAGTCCAATAAAATGATTTCCTTCTGTCATAAATACCATATTACCTCAGGTCATTCCATAGCATATTATCCCCAAGCTAATTATAGTGCTCAACTTAGTGTTCCTAAATTGAGGTCATAAATTGTCAACCAGGGCTAGTAAACTGCTGAAGTGAGGTGCACTATATGTGCCTAGGTATCTGTTTCTCACTACGTTGTGTTTAGTGTTTTTTTCTAATGTTTTTGGGTTTTGTGGTTTTGTGTTAGAAAGGGAAAAGAACTAAGTGTTGGTAAAGTGCAGTTGTGGGTCACACTAAAACAGAGCAAAACCTATTCTAAACTATGTATGGCACACAGAAAATGCTGAACTTGACAACAACTCATAACATGAACTCAATCCAATTCATTCATTAGAAATATGTTGGAATAGCTTGAGAAAAGGATTAGTATAATGTAATGAGGTTCTCCTAAGTAAACAACTTACAATATTACAAAAATCCCATCCATGGCTAGAGATTTGTTGGAACACAATTTGGAAAAGATTATTTGTACCACAGTAAGGATCCCTACTCTAAATTAACTTATGACACTGAAATTAATCCATTCTACAACTCAAAACATCACTGTTTAAACCTCATTCAAGAATTAGAAATCTTTTGGAATAGCTTTAGAAAAGAGGCAGTTTGTGAAATTATAAAAGGTTGCAGAATAGTCAAGGCCTTGAACTGATATCACTAATCCCTGTCCCTATGATAATGATGTATTAATAGAGATTAAGGACAAGAGTAGTTTGTAAATAATAAAGGCCGTGAAGTCTAATTTTGACAGCTAATAAAACTTAAAATGCTGAACTAGAATGTAATCAATCAAACTTAAAATACAGTGACCACAATTGAACTAGAATGCCATTAACCTAATTTGAAATACAGTGAACAGGAACTGGACTAGAGTGCCACTAATATAACTTGAAATACAGTGAGCTAGGGCGCCATTAATCTCTGGAGTATTACAACTAAACTATAATGCAACTAATCTCTAAAATACTACAGCCCTATCTCGTTCAACATGAGTGATATTTTGGAACAATTTGTAAGAACAAGATTGGTTGCAATATTCAATATGAATGAGCATAAAAACATAAATTTCAAAAGAAAATGCAACTAAGCTCTGACATACTACAGCTAAGTCTCATTCGGTGTTAGTGGTATTTTAGAACAATTCATAGAAAAGGACTGGCTGTAACATGTAATGTAAATGAGCGTAAAAACATGAAGTTAAGAAAACGCAACTAAGCTCTAAAACACCACGGCTAAGTCTCACTCAGTGTTAGTAATATTTTAGAATAATTCGTAAGAATAAGACTAGTTGTAACCATTGATGTAATTGAGCACAAAAACGTAAAGTTCAGGAAACTATTTAAATTGAAAATGAAACAAGGCTAAAGTTACTTATCTAAACCATATGAACAAAGCTTCTCAGGTAGTAGGGGCCCTCTACCACCGGATTAGCACGCATATCTACTCAATATTGCCTCAGATCATGCAATGAAATCGAACTTCTTTCATTAAAGGAGAAAACACTTTAAAAATAGAGTATTACGGTCTTCTGAGATCTAGCAACAAAACAAAACTATCTCTCGGTCTCCCGAGTCATACTTATAAGGAAATTACATAACTACCCTTGAGAAAAATAGGGATAAGTGTCTTTCCCAATTCTAATCAAATTAAAACTCTTATTGAAAGCCTCGTACTTTACTGCAGACATCTGTAGAGTCCGTGTCTTGGTAGAAAACTGCTTCTTAGTTTTGATCTCTTCCACGTGCATAACCGCTTGGAGACTTTAACTCAGACTTTGTCGAGAGCAAGAAATGATGGGGGAGTGTTGTGGATTTCACCCATATGTGTTTTTCCTTGCAGTGACACCTGGAACCTATGTAAACATGAAGATAGTTGTAGAACATACGACTGGCTATAGAATGCCTGTATTCTGTAGCTGAGTCTAGTCAAAAATTACTACAACAACAAAACCATGAAAATATAGCAAGTTAGTCATTGTATACATTCCTAAAGCAACTTTAATCAATCCTATTGATCATTTAAGCCTGTAATTAATAAGGGACAAAGGAAATGAAGTGGAATGTGGTGGAAGAAAAGAACATATTTGGGGCTCAACATACCCCCACTGCAAGGCTTTTGCATGTCCTCATGCAACTATTCCATGTACTCTGATACCTCTGCTAGGACATCCAACCCTCTTCTTCTGCTTTGCCTGATAGTCAATGGCCTTCTGGGCTTCCTTATGACTAACTTGAATCTAAAATTTGTAAGTGCCCTGCTTAACTTTTTGTTTTTCTTCTTCAATTTTTCACTGGCCTTGTACAACTTTTTCATTTGTAGAGCCAGAGTTGAATTCATATCACTTTTCAGCTTGACTTGCTCCCTTAAAATTTCATTCTCATTCTTGATATGCCTATTGAGTACTTCTAACTCATATTTATCTCTTCTTAGCATATCAATTGCAGATTTTGGTGGACTAGGAGTTCTGTCTCTACTTTTTGAAGCTCTCTTCTCTAATGTCTCGACATAATTGTAAATTTCTTGTTGTGCTGGGTCTATTTCAGGAGCTTCTTCATCAAAATCCTCCTCATACTGATACTCAAGTGATCTAGCAGTAGGTGTTTCTTCATCCTCAATTTTTATGATTCCAGTTTGTCTAACCTCTGTTTTCTTTAGTATACCTCTAAGCCTGTGGCTCCGTCTTGGTTGAGATGGCCCTTCTCCTTTCTCTCTGACATATTTTCTTATTATCCTCTTCTTCTTAAGCTGCTTCTTAATTTGAGCCA
Source organism: Pinus albicaulis (assembly GCA_034641835.2). Classification (NCBI taxonomy): domain Eukaryota; kingdom Viridiplantae; phylum Streptophyta; class Pinopsida; order Pinales; family Pinaceae; genus Pinus; species Pinus albicaulis. The sequence continues at coordinate 1,412,527,650 of CM076580.1, read as the reverse complement.
ATTTCTCAGAAATCATCTCTTCACTTTCCTTTTGTATTGATTTACCAATTTCAACTTCAACAGCTTTGGCAGTTTTCCCTCTCCTGCTTCTTTTTGTAGGTTTGCCTTCAGGTGGAGATTCCTTGGGTTATTCAAAGTGATTTCTTACTAGAAACTCATCCCAATTATCTCCCATTTTTCTCAAATGATGTTCAATTAAGATTTTGACTAAACCATGGTGATACAAGGTGGTTTCCAGAAATTGAACCCTCTTTTGAACATTTGAGGCCATTCTCTTTAAGCTATGAAGTAGGAAAAAGGGCAAATTGATTTCTTCATCTAAGAAATGCATCATTAACCAAATATGATAAACATAGAGGGTACCAAACCTTCCCTCACAAGTTATATTTTTTTGCAAAATGAGCAACATATTCCTCCATTTGTTTTTCAGTTCTGAGCTATGAATACCCTTCTTAAAAATGGAAACATCCATACCTGGGGTTTTGAGCATTTGCCTCCATGCCTCATTATGAAATTCCCTATTTTTGAACCACCTTTCTCCTTGTCTGGGTAATTTCGCTGCTTCTGCAATGAAAGCTTCTGTAATAGTAAATTTAACATCTCCTATTTCGACTTATGTTCCATTGAAGGACCGTGCAAATGTTTTAGTTATCTCTTTATGAAAACCATTGAATTTTTCCAAAAATTGCAACCACCCAGCCTGCTAAAGCATTTCTCTGATCTATGGGTAACCCTCCAAGTACTTGGTCCTGACTGGCTCGGACCCTACTATGAGACCCATAGCTTCCTTTCTCAACCTTCAAATTACTGCTCCTTTGCTGATTTTCTATTCACGGTGGAAATGGTTGCAAAGAGTTGTTTCTGCTCCAAAGATGTTTCCTCTGTTTTTATAGACCGGAATGGCTAAGAACTGGCTACGGAAAATAAAATGATATGGAGTGGTTATGACATGAGTATAATGAGGTGATGGTGATGCACACGAATTAATGAGTTGGGAAATATCTCGGAAGAAAAGACCGCGGAAAAATTCTCGTGTAAAATTCAAAATCATCACTAAGTACTTCGGGCTGGTGACGTGACTGGATAGGTCACTTCAGTACTTAACCATTAAGTCTTAAATGATGAACTAAAATGGTGGAATAGATGGGATTTTGTCCAAATTTTTTATGATAGGTTTGATAGGCATGATCAACACGACTAATTAAAATAACTTTTTGAATCATACATGACTTAACTATACTAAAATTTTCATGATATGTCATTATAACAATTTCACAACTTTACCTTTGCCTTTCCTTTGATTTTTGTGATTTTCATATGCTCTATCCTCCTTTGAAAATCATTGATCTTAAATCCTCATAACTCCTTTGATTTTGCTTGTTGTCTTGGATATGCAGGATCAATTTGCTGTAGATCAAGTGATTACTGGACAGTGCCTTCAGGATCTCTGGCTGCAGAGTGTCTGGCTGGCTGCAGAATGTCTAACTGGCTGCAGAATGTCTGACTAACTGCAGAATGTACCTGTAGAAGCCTTGAAACATGAAATGGAATGGTTTAAAGCATGAATGGAATGTTGTATGGAACGAGTTAAAATGGATAATGAAATATGGTGTAATGGAGTTATGAGTGAAGTGAATAATGGAATGAAATGGATCACAACTATGAAGTGGAGTGAAGTATGAAAAGTGGCCTGCAATTTATGATGTGTAATATTCAATTGCAAAAAAAGATCAAATTTAAAAATATGAGATGGAAATGAGGTGGACCATGGAGTGAAATGAATGAAGTATGAATGAATGGAATGAAATGGAGTATGGATGAATGGAGTGAAGTGGATCATAAGTGAAATGGATCTGCACTTATGATTTTGTAATAGTTGCTTGCAGAAAAAGAACAAATTTGAAAAGCTAAAGTGTCAGAAAGATTCTGATTTTCACTCTATATTTTCTGTATAAACATGCTAATCAGTGATTAGTTTTCATGTATATACTTTATTTTTATTTTATTTTTTTATTTTTATTTTTTTTCAAATATCTGACTTCAGAAAATTCAATTAAGTTGATGAAGAAGAAAGATTCTTCTTCATTAACTTCACATCACTGTTTTCCTGGAACCTCTTGACAAATTCTTCTCTTGAAAGTGGCTTATGATACAGCTTCAATCTATGACCATTTACAAGAAAAGTGACCTCTTCTTCAGCTATTGTCTTGATTTTTATTGCTCCATTGTAAAAAAAATTCACAATTTCATATGGCCCAAGCCAATGTGTTTGGAATTTACCTTGAAAATCTTTGAACTTTGAATCAAACAAGAGGGCCCAGTCACCTTCTTTGAACTTCTTTTCCTTGATGTAATTATCATGCCATCTATTCCTTGGTCACTGGGATATACTTGTTTTCCAATCCGCATCTTGTCCTGGACCTCATCCAATTCATTAATCCTGCCCAACTGCTTTTGTGCCTCTGCATACTTCAAGTCCTAACCGAACCGGCCATTTTGAAAGTTTTGAGACTTAAACTCTCAGAAACAAAGCTTGTTTTCCTCTGATAAATGAAACCATAAGAGTATGGCCGATTGTAGCTTCTCCATGGTTCTATAGGCCCACAAGGCTTTGTAGTTGTCTCATTTAAGAACTTTCTAGTAAATGAACATTTTGTAGGACTCCTTCAATGACCTTATTAGTAGATTCCACTTGACCATTTTCTTGTCGATGATAAGGAGTAGATTTTTTGTGCCTGATTTTGTACCTCTCCATCATTTGTTCCACTAGCTTCAATGTAAATTGAGCTCCCTGTTCTATAACAATTTCCCTTGGGACACCAAAACGAGTAAAAATGTCCTCAAAAAGAAAATTAACTACAGATGCTTCAGTAGCAGAAAGTAATGGCTTGGCCTCTACTCATTTGGTAACATAATCAGTGCAAACTAATATATATTTCTTTTGTCTTGATGGAGGACTAATAGGTCCTACAAAATCCAAAGCCCATTTTTCAAAAGGTTCAATATGTACCTGAGGCTGCAATGGCATCTCACCTGAAGGAGAGGGTTTCCCTACCCTTTGGCAACTGTCACACCTTTTTACATACTCTTTAGCATCTTTAAAAAGGGATGGCCAATAATATCCTAAATGAAGGACCTTATAAGTTGTCATTTTATCAGCAAAGTGTCTGCCACAAGGTTCATCATGACATGCCTTGAGGATCTCAGGCATCTCATCTTCCCGAACACATCTCCTAATGATAAAATTTGGACCTGTCTTGTATAACTCATTAGCAACCCATGAATATTTTGCACTGTCATGAATGATCTTTCTTTTGTCTCTTGCATTCATTATTGAAGGAAATTTCCCTGAAACTAAATAACTAGCAATGTCAGCAAAACAAGGAGTTTGGGTAGAAATTGCAAAAAGATATTCATCAAGAAATTGATCTTCAACCGGAGTATTGTCTTTGATGTTTTGGAGTCTAGATAGGAAATCAGCTACTGTATTTTGTTTTCCAGGCCTATCTAGAATGGTAATGTTGAATTCCTGTAAAATCAATAACCATCTTATGAGTCTGCCATTAGTAATTGATTTGTTCATTAGATGTCTAATTGCAGAGTGATCTCTATGAACAAAAATTTCATAGCCTGTTATATAGTGTCTAAATTTGTTTATGGCATGAACAACAGCTAAAAACTCTTTTTCAGTTACGGTATAGTTTAACTCTGAAGGAGTCAAATTTTTACTGGTATAGTAGATGGCATAAGGACTCAGGTCTTTTTTTCCCAATACTGCTCCTAGAGCTGTATCCGAGGCATCTGTTGAAATATGAAAAGGTAACTTCCAGTTAGGTCCCCTTACAATAGGTGCTTCAGAGATTTTTGTTTTCAGGGTCTCAAAGGCTAACTGGAAATCAGGATTCCACTTGAATTCACAGTCCTTGGTAAGTAATTTGAAGAGTGGAGATGTTATCTTGGTGAAGTTTTCTATAAACCTTCGATAATATCCTGTAAATCCTAGAAAAATCCTAACATCTTTTTGACAACTTGGAATAGATAAGTTAGAGATGACTTCAACTTTCGACTCATCAACTCTAATCCCATCCCCTGAAATGTGATGCCCCAAAACAATTCCTTCAGTAAACATCATAAAACACTTCTCATGACTTAGTGAAAGATTTGCTTCTTTACATCTCTTTAAAACTTTTTCCAATTTTGCTAAGGCTTCTTCAAATGTGTTTCCATAAACTGTGAAATCATCCATATATACCTCTACACAATCATGTATTAGATCTGAAAATATTCCTAGTACTACCCTTTGAAATGTTGCAGGTGCATTGCATATTCCAAATGGCAACACTCGGTAAGCATAGGTACCCCAAGGACAGGTAAATGTGGTTTTTTATTGATCTTCAAGTGCTACTTGAATTTGGTTATAAATACTAAACCCATCTAAAAATGAGAATTACTTTTTGCCAGCTAATGTATCTAACACCTGATCTATGAAAGGTAGGGGAAAATCATCTTTAAGAGTAGCTTTGTTTAATTCCCGGTAGTCAATACATACCCTCCATTTACCATTTTTCTTTGGCACAATTACCAAAGGAGAAACCCACTAACTATCTGAAATGGGATAGATAAAGTTGACATTTAACAATTTCTGCAATTCTTCTTTAACAATCTCTCTAAGGTTTGGATTCATCCGTCTCTGAGGTTGTCTGATTGGTTTACAATTTTCCTCTATGTAGATGTGATGAGTGCAAGTCTTAGGACTTATCCCTTTCATATCAGTGTACTCCCATGCATATGCAGAAGAATGTCTCTGTAATATCTTGACTAGCTCTTCTTGTTGAGATTTCTCTAGGTTCTTGTTTATGTTTAAAGTTTTGCCTGGAAATATCTCACTTGTAGAGCTGCCAAATTTATCCATGGAATGAAGACACATCTGTCTTGATGATAAAAACTCAATGTTGGATTCTTCTTGAAATTGTTCATGTTTGCATTCTGAAGAGGATTCAAAGCTCTCTAAGGTATTCAGAATTTGGCTATCTTCACTAATTTCTGAAATTGTGAAGAGAGGTTGTAAGTCTTCTTCATTCTCTATCCATTGAGTATCATCTAAATCTGTAATTGTCTTTGCTGGAGGATACAAGGTAAATTTCTTAGTTGAACTACCATCAGAGATGTACATATCACCGGATCTACAACTAATGAAAGCATCAACTGTAGCTACCCAAGGTCTTCCCAATATAATAGGATGTCCTCCTAGATTATTCTTAGGATTTAGGATCATAAAATCCACTGGATACTCCCAAGAATCTAGGGACACTGGAATGTCTTCTATTACCCCATCAGGTTTAATCACAGATCTATCTGCTAATTGTAATAATGTGGGTGTAAAAAGAAGATTAGGAAGTTTCAGTTTATCCATGATTTGTCTACTCATGATATTGATTGCTGCTCCTAAATCAATAAGTGTGTTTTGGATCTCAGTTCCATTGATGTGAATTTTAACAACTGGATTTCCTGGGTCTAGATACTTTGGAATAGCAATCTTACCCATCATGATATCTGCTATTTTTCCTACCAGTTGAATTTTCTTTGTCTCTCTTATTCTTTTTCTTGTTTTTTTCATGCTCAACTCCTTTATTGTCTTTGCTAGAATTGGAATTTCCTTGATAGCTTGTAATAATGGGATCTTAATACAAACATTTCTCAGGTCATCTAGGAAATCATAATTAGGCACCATAATTTGTTTTTCTACACCTCTATCAATTTGTAATCTTTCTGGAAAGGGAAGTGTAGAAGTGGATGTTGATGGCTGCTCTAATATAGGAGTTGAAATTATTGGTTCTTTTTGTTTTGATTTTTTAATATTTGGGTCTTGAAAATATGTGTCTTCTTCAAGACTTTTATTTTCCCGTAGAGAATCTTCCTCAGAGTTGTCTTGTTCTTGTATGATCACAGAAGGTTTCCTCTTTTCAAGTATTCTTCCAGACCTAAGTTGAACATCACTAAGGTCTAAAGGAGTAATCAAATAAGTTGGAAACTGTTGGCCTTCTATCATGTAGGTGTTCTGAGGATTTTTATTGTTGGGGTTTGGTATGGGTTGAGCAGGCAACTGATTTTTTTTCTGAGGAAATGGTAATGGAAGTGGTTGATTTTGATGTTGTGGATATTGAGGATTTGGTTGAGGATTTTGTTGAGGAGGAAAATGTGGGTATGGTGGATAGGATGGTGAATATTGATAGTACTGGGAGTATCTTCCATAATTTTGTGCTCCTTGTGCCCAAGGGTGAGAATGATTTTGAAATTGGGGCCAAGGGTGCTGCCAAGAATTCCAGTTTGGTGGAATTTGATTATACATCTAATCTTGGAATCCTTATGTTTGAGGTCCTTGCCAAGGCCTTCTAGAGACAAAATTGAGAGATTCTGTGGAATTTGTAGGAGTTTCTTCTTGAAATACAGCTTTAAGACCAGGAAGTGAAGGACAACTCTTGGTCTCATGTTTTTCTGAACAAATTACACACGTCTCTACAACTTTTGCATCCAAAGGACACTCTCTCAAGGCATGCTTCTTTCTACATCTGGGACAAAAGATTGCTAAGGCATCAGATTCAACTTTTTGCTTGTTTTGTAACTTAAGGGTGTCTATTTGTTCACTAAGACTCCCTAAGATGTCAGATTTGAATTCATCAAGCATATGCCCTATCTCTGCCCTACTTACTGTCCCAGAAGTAGACTTACTTTCCCTTGCAAGAGCAGGGTCTCTTGGTCCTTTTACAGTTTTGGATTTCCCTCTTGAAAGGTTGATACATAATTCAGCTATTTCAGGTAATGTGAGCTGAGATATATCCCCTTTTCCCATCATGTTAATAATATCTAGCCATTCATCCCTAATTTTCTTCAACAAGAGAGCTTTCAAAGTGTCTTGGTCTAGGTTTTCCATTTTTTCTCTTTTGATGTTGTAGTTAAATCTCTCCAACAAATCTTCCAGGTTTTCATCTTCTTTTTGTAGCATTTTAAAAACTTCCTCCTTATGGTTGACTGGCATACAGTAATCCAGATAACTCTCTAGAAATGCATGTTTCATGTCTTCCCATGTTCTAATAGTACTGTTGATCAAACTCATAAACCACTTCAATGCTGTTCCTTTCAATGTTGAAGGAAATAGTTTAAGTTTTTGAGCATCTTGTAAGTAGTCATAAGTTCTACATAGGACTTCAAATTCAAATAGGAAGGTTTCAAGATCTTCATTTTTAAGTCCATAAAAGTTCGGAAGGACAGAGGGTGAAATTTTTTTCATAGTTGCATTGGTTTCTTCATCTACTATAGGAAACCCAAAAGAGCATCCCATTTCTCTTCTACCTCTTCCTCTACCTCCTTCTCCTTCTGCACCTCTACCTCCTTCTCCTCTACCTCTACCTCTACCCCCTCCAAATAGTGTGTGTTCTCCATTAAAGACTCCTCCTCCCCCTTCTTTTGCCATAGTTGATTCTTCTGTGGAAGTGGAAAAGTTTGTGTCTCTAGCAGGGGTCCTTGAATCTTCTTCTAAGACAGGTTCAGTGGATGAAGTGGAAGGTCTTTCTAAAGGAATATCTAATCTTAAGTCTTTTGGAAGCCTAGGATCAGTAAAGGATGGAATGTGGGTTTGAGTTGGAGGTGTGCTGGCTCTTGGTCTTGGTGAAACAGGTGGTGTTCTAGGAATCAAGCTTCTGCTTCTTATGAATATACCCCTTGAGTCTCTTTCTCTAGGCATATCATTGTTTTTGGGAGGTAAGAAACAAGGCTACCTAGTTACACTTCTCCGGCAACGGCGCCAAAATGTAGTGCTCAACTTAGTGTTCCTAAATTGAGGTCATAAATTTTCAACCAGGGCTAGTAAACTACTGAAGTGAGGTGCACTATATGTGCCTAGGTATCTGTTTCTCACTACGTTGTGTTTAGTGTTTTTTTCTAATGTTTTTGGGTTTTTTGGTTTTGTGTTAGAAAGGGAAAATAACTAAGTGTTGGTAAAGAGAAGTTGTGGGTCACACTAAAACAGAGCAAAACCTATTCTAAACTATGTATGGCACGCAGAAAATGCAGAACTTGACAACAACTCATAACATGAACTCAATAACTCATAACATGAACTCAATCCAATTCATTCATTAGAAATATGTTGGAATAGCTTGAGAAAAGGATAATTTTAATGTAATGAGGTTCTCCTAAGTAAAAAATTTACAATATTACAAAAATCCCATCCATGGCTAGAGATTTGTTGGAGCACAATTTGGAAAAGATTATTTGTAGCACAATAAGTATCCCTACTCTAAATTAACTTATGACATTGAAATTAATCCATTCTACAACTCAAAACATCATTGTTTAAACCTCATTCAAGAATTAGAAATCTTTTGGAATAGCTTTAGAAAAGAGGCAGTTTGTGAAATTATAAAAGGTTGCAGAACAGTCAAGGCCTTGAATTGATATCACTAATCCCTGTCCCTATGATAATGATGTATTAATAGAGATTAAGGACAAGAGTAGTTTGTAAATAATAAAGGCCGTGAAGTCTAATTTTGACAGCTAATAAAACTTAAAATGCTGAACTAGAATGTAATCAATCAAACTTAAAATACAGTGACCACAACTGAACTAGAATGCCATTAACCTAATTTGAAATATAGTGAACAGGAATTGGACTAGAGTGCCACTAATCTAACTTGAAATACAGTGAACTAGGGCGCCATTAATCTCTAGAGTATTACAACTAAACTAAAATGCAACTAATCTCTAAAATACTACAGCCCTATCTCGTTCAGCATGAGTGATATTTTGGAACAATTTGTAAGAACAAGATTGGTTGCAATATTCAATATGAATGAGCATAAAAACATAAAGTTCAAAAGAAAATGCAACTAAGCTCTGACATACTACAGCTAAGTCTCATTCGGTGTTAGTGGTATTTTGGAACAATTCATAGAACAGGACTGGCTGTAACATGTAATGTAAATGAGCATAAAAACATGAAGTTAAGATAACGCAACTAAGCTCTAAAACACCACAGCTAAGTCTCACTCAGTTTTAGTAATATTTTGGAATAATTCGTAAGAATAAGACTAGCTGTAACCATTGATGTATTTGAGCACAAAAATGTAAAGTTCAGGAAACTATTTAAATTGAAAATGAAACAAGGCTAAAGTTACTGATCTAAACCATATGAACAAAGATTCTCAGGTAGTAGGGGCCCTCTACCACCAGATTAGCACGCAAATCTACTCAATATTGCCTCAGATCATGCAATGAAATCGAACTTCTTTCATTAAAGGAGAAAACACTTTAAAAACAGAGTATTACGGTCTTCTGAGATCTAGCAACAAAACAAAATCTAGCTAGCTGTCTCTCGGTCTCCCGAGTCATACTTATAAGGAAATTACATAACTACCCTTGAGAAAAACAGGGATAAGTGTCTTTCCCAATTCTAATCAAATTAAAACTCTTATTGAAGGCCTCGTACTTTACTGCAGACATCTGTAGAGTCCGTGTCTTGGTAGGAAACTTCTTCTTAGTTTTGATCTCTTCCACGTGCATAACCACTTGGAGACTTTAACTCAGACTTCATCGAGAGCAAGAAATGATGGGGGAGTGTTGTGGATTTCACCCATATGCGTTTTTCCTTGCAGTGACACCTGGAACCTACGTAAACATGAAGATAGCTGTAGAACAGACGACTGGCTACAGAATGCCTGTATTCTGTAGCTGAGTCTAGTCAAAATTTACTACAACAACAAAACCATGAAAATATAGCAAGTTAGTCATTGTATACATTCCTAAAGAAAATTTAATCAATCCTATTGATCATTTAAGTCTGTAATTAATAAGGGACAAAGGAAATGAAGTGGAATGTGGTGGAAGAAAAGAACATCTTTGGGGCTCAACAGTAATGGCTTAGCCAAATCATCAAACAAAAGCTTAATCAATATCATCAAAAAATTACTTTAAGACAACAAAAAGACATGGAACAAAAATGTGGTCTATGCCCTATGGGCTGATAGACTTACCACAAAAAATTCTAATGGAACTTCACCTTATTATATTGTTTATGGAACAGATGCAGTTTTCCCCTCTTCCTTGGGTGTTCCAGTCATGAATATTATCCAGGAATCACAGGTGGAAACAAGTGATATTCAACGAAGAATCAATGAAAACATACATCTCCAACAAACTAGGGAAGAATTTTATGAAAAATCACAAGTGTTACATGATAAAATAAAAAAAAATTGATAAAGGGGTTAAAGAAGATGATTTTTTCATAGGAGATCAAGATTTGAGATGGGATTCACGAAGAGAGGAAAAAGGCAAACATGGAAAGTTTGACTTTCTATGGCAAGGACCCTATGTGATATATGGTTACAGAGGTAATAATTCCTTTTTCATCGAGAATTTGGATGGAATTGAACTTCAAGAAGGATCGGTAAATGGTAGGATGCTGAAACACTACTATTCTTCAGAGTCACTCAACATTTAGATTGATTTACTTTATCATTGTAAATATTCATTACAAGTGTGTAGATTGGATTAGATATTTTATCTACAAAGTTGAAGCCTGAAGAGAAGGCCCTAAGCTTTGCAGTATAAAATTTCATAAATATGAATTGTTGCAGAAAAACATAAGACAATTACAGGATCACCAAGGTCAAAGATGAAGGCTACTAATCTCAGAGTTCTTGACATTCCACCAAGAAATGCCATCCCTAAGTGAAGCCGATGTTAGTAACCTATAAATATAGGATTCATAATTTTGAATTGACTGATGGTAATCTTGTAAATATGTACATACTTTGCCTTCTGCAAGTTGTATTCTCATATTTTGTAAAAAATCAAAAAATCAAAAAGAGGGTAAAAAGTCCTAAAAGAACAATCAAAGGACTTAGAAAAAATAATAGACCCCAAAAGAAAAAGATGAGTAAAACATGAAAGTGTGCAAATATAAATGCCACTACTTTAATTTTTGCAGATGATTATGGTAGAGTGTAAATAAATGCCATAATCCATGATGAGTTAAACAGTTTAATCTTAACTTGTCATGTTTCAATTTCACTTGTTGTAGATAGGGCATAAAGAATTATCATACAGTTTAATCATGACAATTTAGTAGTTAGGTAGAGAATAAGTGAATCCAACAGTTTAATCTGGATTCATGGATGAAATAAGTGTAGAATTAGATAGTTTTATTTCTTTCAGAAAGAATAAATGTTGTAAAGGTTGCTAGCTCAAATGCACCTAATCAAAATGGAAAAAAAAATGTTAGCAGTTAAATTGGGTAGGTAGAAGAAGGTGAGAAGCATCATTGTAAATATTATTCACCAGGGCTGAAAATAACTAACTTCCCTTCCCCATAGCCATTTATCATTCTAAACTATCAATCAGAAAGGCTCAAGGCATTTCCTTGACTTCTATTGGGACCAGACCAAAGGCTCTATGGCTGATTAGTTGAAAATGTTAAATGTCTATATTAATCCCACAAATCACATAATTTTCCATTCATGCATTCATTTCCCTGAAAAATCATGAGTAAAAACCTCATTTTTACTTAATGATGTTCTAATCCCCATTTAGTTAACTTCCCACATCTCATGAAAGCATAAAACCCTCAAAATGACATTTTATCCTAAGTTTGAGTGATGAAGTTATTATAATGCGAATTTGCTTTTAAACTTCACTTTCCTTAGTTATATTAATGCATTTTGAGTATCCATTTTTCCTTTGTCATATTAACTTTAACTTATTTAATAATTCCCTAGAAAATATCCTACTCCTATTTAATATAACTTCCTTTTATTAAATAGCCCCAAAAACCCATTAATATAACTTTAAGCCAAAGTTTATTATCCCCACATGTTTAAATAAAACCCACATTAAACCCCCTTGGCTAAAAATAACTTTAGGTAAATATCCCACCCCTATGGTTATAAAATCAATTTGGTTTAATTAACTATATATTATAATAAATATACAATGAAAATTATTAAACATATTTTATATATGTTTAAAACAAAAAAATGTAATTCCCGAAGTTTAATTTAAGCCAAACTTCATAACACTTATTCCTCTGTTTATATATATCCTCTCCCGACTACCCTTAACCCAAGGTTAAAACCATAACCTTATCCATTTTCCCCAATACATATTCCTTTACCACAGTTTTACTTTGGTTAAACCCTTTATAAACCCCTCCCCATCCACTTTATTCTATGTATAAAGCCTTTTATACATAAAATCTTTCTAAAATCCCTCAGTGCCATCAGATTCAATCTTGACCATCTGATCTCCAACATCCCATTGATTCGACGGTTCTCAACGAATGCGATAACCTTATTTCATTCCCATCCTTCCCCCACCTCGATGAATAATAGCCGTTCGATCTTCGATATTCATTCAATCTAATGGTTTGAAATGAACCCGATAAGTCTTTCCCCCCATCCCCACCATCTTTACCGCACTGAACTACAACCATAGATCTCCATTTACCAGATCTACGGCTCACATTCAAAACCCCGGCCCCACTGCATTTACCTCGCAGCTTTCAACCAAATCCTGACCGTTCGCATCTCAGAGTCAGATCCAACGGTGCAAATCTAATATCGCGCAACTAAATTAAACGACCCAAGTTTTCAAAAAAACACGCGATAAAAGCTGTTTCTTGATACCACTTCAAACTTACACAAAAACTGCCCGGTCCAAAATAAAACCACTTCCGCCATTAATATCCTTCCTGCAATAAATATAATTGAATTTTGATAAGACTTAAGGTTTTGCCTTATGTTTTTCACTTATTTCATAATATTTCACGCATTTACCATAGAAACCACTGTGAACCCTTTGTAGAGCCTCCCGATGCCATTTTCGAGCCTTTTCTGGACCTGTAAATCATTTTCACTCTGAAATTTACTTCCAGAGAATTTTTGCGACCTCTGTCAAGCCAAATTTTAACTGAATTGAAGATTATTGCAGACCAACAACCCCTTGCGACCGTAGTCATACCTTTCACAAGTATTTTTCGTCATTCCAATCTGTAAAATCTTCAAATTCAAGGGAACAATAAACCAATTGAAGTGCCATTTACTGAAAAGAGCCCAAATTATTCATCTAGGAAGTCTCTAAACCTTCAAAATACAAGGGAAACCCTATCAAATTTCTCCCAATATCCACGGTTTCAGTTTCAGAGAGATTTTGTCCATTCCAAAGCTACTTTCACTGATTAAAGTAACTTGAAAGCTTTTGAAAGTTATACTCTAGCCCTCTGTGCCTTATGAACCTTTTCTGTCACCCTAAAGCCCTACTCATATAATAATGAGTGCTTGTAAGCTTCAAAAAACTGTGTCAAATCTGCAGACACAAATAAAATTGGACAAAGCATCTTTGCATGCTAAAGAATTGAGAATCAAAGCATTAGAGGACCTGGTAATTGAAGCTGGAGCTGACCCAACTAATATTGAAATAGAAAAGGCTTTGATCAAACAGAAGAATGAAGATATTGCTGCTCTCAGGAGGCAACTCAAATTGCCTCAGAGTGAGCATCCCCAAGCCAAAGAGATCCTTCAACAGAAGACTGAAAATGATGAATTAAGTCAGTTGGTTTTAAAGATGACTGCTCAACTTAGAGAAATGGAAAACTAAACTGAAGCTTTAATGAAGGAAAATGAAGCAGTCAGTATAACTACACATATTTCAATGATTTGTTCATAATACCAGCTAAGAACTTGTTAAATAAAGAAGAAACTCCCAGAATAAATGAAGAGACCAAAAGGATTTTACAGTTGTCTGAGAATTGTAAAACAGGGGATTAGTATTTATACAAGGATCATACAGAGATTAGAGTGTATGGTGCACTCTTGGCTCCATACAAATTACCAAGGTTTGTAACCACTAGAATCTTTGCCTTAGAATACTTAAGGAAAATCTTAAATGCAGATGAAGTGAATTTCAAGGCCTCCAGCAAAAAGAAACAGTTTAAACTCAAGAATCAGATTGGCCCATTTATTGTCAACAATAGAGAAGTTGTGAATGAAATAAATATCAAATTAAAGGAGTACAAATTCCAATACAGCTTCATGTGGAAATATGACCCTCAGGGTGTTTTCAGGACTATGAGAGTAAAATGTAAGTTGACTCCCTTCTTACATGATTCCAAACCACAGATTGAGAAATTTGCCAATCAGATTAAGTGGGAGGCACATACTCTGATTGATGATGATACACAAGGAATGGAGAATATTGATACACAGGGAACATAGGTGAATAATGTACAGGTGACTACAATTGATTAAGAAGCAGAGGTATCTCACAAAAGAAGCGGAGAAGAGGTCAACTATACTGCAAAAACCTTCACAGATAAGAAATTCAAAACCTCTTATAACAAGAGAACCAAATTGATTACTGAAGAGAAGGATAAAGAAATGGAAATTGATGATAATAATGGTCAAGAAATTGATGATGAGGCAACTGTGATAGTAACTGAAACACTCAGAGAACTTCAAAAGAGCCAAATTGAAGCACAGGACATAGACACAGTGATGGTTGAAAAACAAACTCATGTAGAATTTCGTTCTTCCTCAAAGGCAACTGATAACAGAGAATCAGACATTCAAATAAAATTCAGGCAAATCGGGGAGAAGAATGAAGAAATAAAAAATGAAGTCTATTCCAAATTTCTCAAAGAGAAACCTGGAAATAAGGATAGACTTCTCACTGCTTTTGATTATTCTTCCAACAAATTGATAATGTCATTCTTGAAGCCTACAGTGGCTGATCCTAAGACAGTAGCAGATTATTCAAAGACAGATTTGGAGGTAGATGCAGATGCTATTCATGAATTATACCAAATAGATTTTCATAGAAGCACTACAGAGATGTTATATTCAAAATTGGTCAATAAAACAATGAGTGCTTGTAAGCTTCAAAAAATTGTGTCAAATCTGCAGACACAAATGAAATTGGACAAAGCATCTTTGCATGCTAAAGAATTGAGAATCAAAGCCTTAGAGGACTTGGTAATTGAAGCTGGAGCTGACCAGCTAATATTGAAATAAAAAAGGCTTTGATCAAACAAAAGAATGAAGATATTGCTGCTCTCAGGAGGCAACTCAAATTGCCTCAGAGTGAGCATCCCCAAGCCAAAGATATCCTTCAACAGAAGACTGAAAATGATGAATTAATTCAGTTGGTTTTAAAGATGACTACTCAACTTAGAGAAATGGAAAACCAAACTAAAGCTTTAATGAAGGAAAATGAAGCTTTGAAAAAGGCTAAAGAAGTCATTCCCACAGTCATTCCAGTAGTAAGTACTGTTGTACCAGCCACCTTAGTAGAACATCTAGCACCTAAAGGAAAATTGACAACTGCAGTGTCAATTTCATGAAAATATGTTTCTGTTGTTGCATCTTCAAATACACAGGTACAAACAGGGACAGAAATAGGAGCCACG
Source organism: Pinus albicaulis (assembly GCA_034641835.2). Lineage (NCBI taxonomy): Eukaryota > Viridiplantae > Streptophyta > Pinopsida > Pinales > Pinaceae > Pinus > Pinus albicaulis. The sequence goes on along the minus strand of CM076580.1, from coordinate 1,412,512,196 downwards.
GATTTGGTGAAAGCTATGGAGGAAATGAATTTGAAGAATGATGAGATTAAAAATTTGAAAAAAGAAAATCAAAACTTGGAATCAACCTATAAAGATGTTGTGATAACTTCAAAGGGTCATGAGCAAAGAGTAAAATCTTTAGAAGAAATGGTGTTGATTTTACAAAAAGAAGTAAATCTCACTGATCAGGTTGCCTACATCAAAAATTATTTATGGACCAACATCATTGAAGGCATTCACTCACAATGGCCTTCTATTTAGATCATTTATGAGTAGAAAGAGTTGCTACAGGCTCCAATGGCAAAAATTGATAAAACAAAGAAAGAAATTGAAAATAAGCCACCAAAAGCAGTTCAACTCATAGCATTTTGTAATAGAAAAAACAGCGAAGAATTAGAAGAGTTGAAAATTGCTAACAGAACAGAGGCCATCCTTCAAATTAAGAAAATCGCGAATAAAATAAATATGATGAATAATTTGGAGGACAGGTGTAAGGATATGAACTTGGCAATCACAAGATTTTGGGCCAAATACACAGTACTAACACAAGCAGGCCTACCAGATTTTCATGCCTTAAATGAAAAATTGATGCCACAGAAGGACTATGATAACAAAATTAGGGCTTATGCCAAAGAGCAGCTCAACAAACCTTTACCACAAGGGTCTCCTACTGGTAAAGTAGTTTTGCAATATTTTGAGAATTTGTTTTTTCTGCAGAATGAAATCAAGCACATGTTCATAGTGAAACCAAATTTTTCAAAGTATACAGAAGCTGATCAAAGCTATAGAAAGCTAAAGAAAATGAATATTCCTACTGCTGAAGAGTGGCAAGAATTCACAGATCTGATGTGAATTTGACAGACAAAGAGAAAATCACAGGAAGAAGCCAGATTTTACTGTTACCTCAAGGTGAAAAATCAGTGGTTAAAGAGTATCAGTGGTCAAAGTGTATTAGTGAAAACAAAAGTTACTGCTGGTTATTTTTAATTTACAACAGTAAACAATTAAGAAACAGAGTAAAAGAGTATTAGAGAAGAACGTGAAAGAGGAGGAGTATACTACAAGTCATCTTCCACAATATATTGTCCCAAGTGCAAGCAATACTTCCAGCAAGACAAACAATCAGTTTGGTTAGATAAAATGTTCTATTTTTCTTGTAAAAGATGAGAGCTTGCCCATCTGTTTTGCAGCTGTCCCTCTTCTTATGTAATAATTCCTATTTTCTCTTGAGATATTCTCTCAAACTTTTGAGATATTTTGTAAGAAATTTATTTGTATAAATACTTCATCTTTCAAAGTATTCAGTGTGGAATAAAATTATCAAGACTACTATAGACATTTTTGTTGAAAACATTGGGATTTTATGTGAGTTAATTTGAAGCAGTAGGCTGGAAACTGAAGCAAATAGACATCATAACTAATGATCATCGTGCTGATCAGATGAGTATTGTATCTTCCAGTTTTCATTGTTTATTTCTTTAAGTTTCATTCATACATGTTGTGTTATTTTACATCTTAAATGAATAACTAGGAAAGGTATTACAGAATCAGTGTAAAAAGCTCTCTGTTCTTACTAGTTTTCATGTTTATGTTTTCTGCTAATTTCCAGAATTTAGAATTCTTAATTGCTCTTTAGTCTCGTTTGACCTCAATTTCCCTCTTCCTTTTCTTTGATCTAAGGATTCTTAACTGACCTTAGTCCAGATCATACCACTTCATCAAAATAGCCTTTTAAAACCCTCTGAAGATCATCTATCTTGCCCTTGGTATATTTGTTCTTTTGACCTTAGTTTTCTAATCTAGTTTGCTATAAATTTGACTCCATTGCCCAATGGTTAGGTAGATATTTCTATGGTTCCCTTGTAGTCCTTTATTCCCACCAACATTCAAAAAATCAAAACAAATTGTCCACTCATAGCTAGCCTAAAATCTAATACAAAACAAAGCTAAATCATTAGGAGAGATCCCTCTCCGGAATTCAGGAAGGCTAGATCATGAAAGCTAAAAGAGGTTCTTGTCTACCCCCAGTTTTCTTTAACTTTAAACCAAAACCCATGACCTAAGAATTACTAGGGTGAGAACATACTGGCAACCATACTAGGGAACTAACCACTCTCCAGTTTTAAGTTTAATCTTGAAGGAATATTTTTACACATATCTTTTCTACTTTAAGATTAAGTTTAAAGGCTGTGGGTATTTATACAATAATCATTCTGGCTCCTAAGAAAGTCTATTATACTAGATCCAACCCTGATCCCAACCCTGCAGATATAGTAGACAATCCAGACCAGATAGGAGAAAAGAAAAAACAAATTGTTAGTTCAGAAACTGAAGTACCCATGAGAAGAGTTGATTCTTTACCCAAAGAATTAGTAAGCTTATCAGACATTGAATTTGATTTGAAGTTTGAAACATCACTATTTAGAACCAAGTCTGAAAATGATTTAAAGGAAACTATTTTAGATCCTTTTTTTACTTCTTTTGTGAATGAGAAACATAAAATTGTTTCAGAACCTATAAAATCAGAAAAAACTAAAAGTCAAAGTCCAGTAGAAAGGGTAAATGTAACAAGGATAAAAGACGTTGAAGAAGCTATTAAGTTAGCCAGTTTTTTATCTCAATTCAAACCTCCAGTTTCCCAACTATACACCACAGTCTTTCCAGCATCAAATTCTACTCTGTATGCTACCACTTCATTTATAGATTCTACTGTCAGTTCACCTCAAGAGCCTATAAGTCTTGAGTTGCCTCTACAACATAGGATCATATATTCATCTTACCCTCAATCCATAGAACCATTTATCCCTGAGCTGCCTTTGCAGCCCAAAATAGTATTTCCATCATTTACTCAATCCACTACATCCACTACCAATATACCCACTAGCTTGATAAGCACTTCATCTGTATTTCCTACTTGTTAGCCACCTATAAAATTTGTTATATCAAAAGGTGGCTAAAAATTTTTTGGAGCCTTCAAGGAACTAGTTTTATTGCAAAAAATGTTATCTCTTGAAGCCTCATAAAGACATCGTGCCCTTTGTTTAAATCTTCACTGTTGTTTCCATTTTAAAAACTCTGAAATTCTGCTTATTTCATAGAGAAAAGACTGCTGCAAACACCATTTTTCCCTTCCTTTTCACTTCAAACTAACCTTCATTTTTACCCTTTCATTCTCCATGGAATTCCTCTATTTTCCATTTTTCCCCTTTTCCCCTTCATAAGATCCTAATTACAAAGTTTAAAACTCACTTTTAAATTTTGCCGAAACCCCCAAATCCATCAGAAAACCCTGAAAAAATCATAAAAATACAATTTTTTGTATTACAGACTTAAGCCCCTTTGGGCTAAGTCCTAACCACTTCCCCACATGTGCCCTAGTGCTAGAACCAAGCGCTAGACCCTTTTGTCGCTTATCGCATCGGAGAAATCGGGGCGCGCAAAGTTTATTTCTTATGGTAAAGCTTCCGATGTGATTGGCCCCTTATTTTATAAACCCCCGATCTTATTATTATTTCATATAACCACATAGCCCGCATTCGGCGCTAAGCATTGTTTAAAACCCATCTCCGATGCATATTTCCCTTTGTAAATTCAATAAACCCACTTTCCTAAGTTAAAGTATAAACCCGCCGAAGTAATATTTTTAATATAAATGGGTAGATTGAAAAGCCCTGCATCAAAGTTCCGATGTGATTAAGCCCCATTTGTATAAACTCCCAACCTTTGCCCCTCTCCATATAAACCTATGCCCGGGACCAAGAGTTAAAGTCCCGAAGCGCTAATCGCATCGGAGATTTTAAATGGGTAGATTGAAAAGCTCGATCCGAAGTTCCGATGCGAATTGCCCTTATACATATAAGCCCTGTGCCTATCGCATTTCATATAAACCCATGGCCCTGCAAATGGGCGCCAAGCCTTTTCATATATAAATAACCCGCCGCGAGTCATAAAACCTTTGCATTTCATAAAATTTTGGGTTTTCATAAGTATTAAAGGGTTTCCACCGGTGCATGATTTAAAACAATATCCGCCATTGATCTGAAATAATCAATGGGCCGCGTAGTATTGCATCGGAAAAAATTCAAAGGGCGCACTCCATGTTGTATTTTCCTCTCCCCGATTGGCAATCTCCCGATCAAACATGAGTCGTTGATCTCCTCCCCGCCTTCCCAGATCTGACGACCCTCATTTGCTCCGATCATAAACCCTTCCTCCGCCTTTTGAACCCCTCCGATTCACTCCCCACTGTCGATCTGATCCTCAGATTGATGGCCAGCGCTCAATCGCATCAGCGCCATTCAAATTTTCCCCGCCCCGCCGATCGCATGCCCCCGTTTGCATCTGGGCCATCCACGTGTCCAGATCGGACGGTCCAGATTGCATCTCCCGACTTTGTTTAAAATTTATGCACCCCGCTTCATAATGTTTATTGATAAATATCAGCCATTGATCTCTGCAGATCAACGACCCTCATTAACCCTTTCTCTGCTTTGTTATTATTTCGTTCAAACCCCAATTTTCATCCTAGCCGTCGATTTGTTTCATCCAATGGCTCATGTTAAACCCGATAGGCCTGCCTCCTATGGGTCCTGTCTTCTTCAAAATTTGATCTTGTTCGTCCATCTCAGATCTAACGGCCCAAATTAAAACTGCCCTACCTCCTATCCCCCACACATCTAGTCAATTTTGTGCTCACTCTCCACCATTCGATCTGAGGGCCCAGATCTGACGACCGACGTGGAGTTTCGCGCAACTTTCAGCGCAGAGGTTAATTTTCAAAAATCACACGATATAAGTTGTTTTTTGATGCCACGTGTTGGGTGGGAATGCATATCGCATTCAAAAAGGAAATACCGCCTACCTGCCTTTTCATCGCACGAAAACAGCTGTTTTTCCCTCTGAAACTGCCTTTCCCCATTTCTATTATGATTTGTCGCGTACGCTCCCCGTCGTTGCTCTCTACAGATCAACGGCTCAGATCTAATCTGGCCTTTCACTATCGCCCTCCACCTCTACCAAAGGTTTTCAAACGTGCAATCTCTGTCGTTGATCTCGTGGCCTGATCCCATCCAACGACCCACAATCATCCCGAAACCCCAATTTCGATTTCTAACAAATTTCCTCCGCCAAAAGGATTTTTCCCTTTCTCTTTTTATTTTCTCACATCTTATGCCCATATTATTATAAAGTGACTCATTCAATTTGTGTATTCACAACTAATCCCCACCGTTGATCTTTGCTAGATCGACGGATCCAACTTAATCTCCACCATTTGCTCCTAACCATAGCCTCCTAAGCAATTTTACCACATAAACGTAGGATTTATTAATGTTTATTGTTTTATGTAGGTTTCTATGGTTTTTTTTCATTTTATTAAAGGAAAACCAAAGGTTGGGGATGACGATCCCCCATGCCTTTGTGCATACAGAAGGATCATTCCAAAGGGTTGAAAGTCATGTTTCATCAATGCTTCATGGGAATTGATACGATATGAGCCCTTTGTGGCACCTGCACATCAACAAGACACAAAAAATTAAATCAAAGCTAAAAGAGTATCAGTGTTGGAGATTAAATCAGCAGGAACAGAGGATTGAAGACTGTTTTCACAGTTTTAAAGGATTATGGCCAAGAACGAAAATCAAAAGCCTAATCCTCCGAATTAAAAAAACACAGTTAAAGACAAATCAAAAGATTTATCAGTCAGAGGATGCCTCCACTGCCACATTAGAGGCTAATTGATTCCTCTTAGCTACCCAACGCCACCTATAGCCTCAAAGCATTCAACAAAGGTTGAATTATGATTAGAGAAGAAGATATTCACCTCAGCGCAGCTGAATGGTTAATTTTGCCAAAGGAACTTAATGCAAAAATATGAGTAGAGTTATTACAACTTGAAACAGAGCCTTAAAGTCAAAAAAAGCTCCCGCCGAGCTTAATTCTTAAATGTAAAACAATTAATATAGAAAGAACATCTGTAAACTTCTCCATCGAGCCCATCAAAGCCCGAGAAGTATTAAAGTCTGTATTAATTGACTCAGGAGATCTTTTATCAGATCCCACCCCCTCTTTTATTCTATAAATACTCCTGTAGAAGATGAGAAAATGTTGGTTGCAGAACTTTGAAATATACTTGTGCTCAAAACTTCTACTTGTAAATAGTGTTCATAGGCTCTTGAAGCTTTGTATGTGATAAAATAGTTAGGCTGAGAAATGAAGATGATTACTAAACTGAAACATTGGACTTGAAGATTGTAACTGGTTTGAAGCATCAATACAAGCTAATTTATGGGATCCTAGTCTATGTCAACGGTGATGTTATTTCTTATTGCAAATCATTATTTTATTTCTTTTTTCAATTTGTCCATCTTCTCTGATAAAAAACAACAAGCATAGAGTTAGGATTTACTATATATAAGTACCCTTCTCTGAATCATAAGCTTTATCTACATTTTTTCTTCCAATTTGTGTTGTTTAGGAATGATTTAATTCAGTTTAAGCAGTTAGTAATGCTGGCATTCCCTCATCCTACCATCTAGGCTAATTCTTATTCTTGAATGTTATTTTCAATTTATGTTAAGTAGAGATGAACTGAGGAAATTATGGTGAGCCCTGTCCTTTAGTTTTATCCCCAAAGACTGTCTGAAAGTTTCCCTAAGAGTGCGTTGAAAGCAGGCTAGGTTCAAAGTCCTTACCTGATCTTAGACTATTCTTTGTTATCATATGTGTTTCCCTTTGTGTTTGAATGTTTTTCTATTGAAAGTGCATCAAAAGCTGGCTAGTTTCAAAGTACTTACCAGATCTTAGATTAATTTTATGTCTTTCTTAAGTGTATGTCAAAAGCACGATAGTTTCAAAGTACTTACCTGATCTTAGGTTGCTCTTTGTTCTGCATTTGTTTAATTCCCCTTCTTGTTGTATCATTTCATTCCATAAAATCAACTTTAAAAAGATCCTTAGACATAGATGACTTGCCCCATGGACCACTCTTGGACCTTGTTGTTTCAATTAAACCCTATTATGACTCCATAGCCCAATGGACTAAAAACCAGCGTTATATCTATCTTTTTAGCCAAAGCTTGTTCTGATTGCTTGCAACTTCACACCTTTGAAACTCTTTCCATTTAGGACTTTCCACCCAAATAATAATCATGCTCAACCGTCCAAAAACAAACAAAAACCCTTGGACTTCATAACTAGCCTAATATCATTACCCAAAATCTTTTAAAGATAAATCCATCTTTGCAATTATTGGAGAGATCCCTCTCCGGATTCAGGAGGGCTAGATCCTAGAATCCCAAAGTGGTTGAAATAAGTGTTCTCCCTGCAGTTGGAATTTTTCCAATCTTGCTAATTACAGGGATCTAACATCTTTTGGGGACTCCGCTGGGGACTTGAGTTATTTTCTTATTGAAAACTTTAGATATCTCGGAAACCCCTTTACTCACTAAACATTTGGCATATTAACAGTTGAGCCACCAGCAGCTAACATCTTCTGGCAACTCACTAGGGATTTTTTGAGTGTTTCTTAGCCTAGGTACCTTTGAGACCTCAGAAATCCTTGATTCAAGAACATGGTGCAGAGAGTAAAAGCATCCCTTTAAAGCACTACCAAGCAAACGGTAATCATGATAAAACTTGTTTGAATCAGTGACAAACTAGGCAAACCCTAGGATTCTCATAAGAGCTTATCAAACCTTGAAAGTTCAGTTTGCTTAGCCATAAGAGTAGACTGTCTTTGTCTCATAACCGTAGCTAAGTTTTGAAACAGATTTAGGACACTCTTAAGAACCAATAGGACTGAAAAATAACTCAGAAAAACCTGAAAATATTTCATATTGGTATTTAATAAACATGGTGGTGGACCATAAAACCTTTTACCTCTGAAAAGAGCTAAAAACTTCCACTTGGCGACTCCACAATCCTAAACATACCTTAAGACTCCATTGAGAAGACCCATAATCATTACAACATCATTTAAACTCAGTTAGAGGATTTTAGGATTAAATTTTTCCTATTTTAAGGATCAGTTAACCAATTAAAGATTGTCATATCTGGTTTAATTTTTCTAGTTGACTTGGGTCTGAAAAACGCACCATATTGGCTCCTAGAAAGATTCATATTAGAGCTTTTCCTGACCCAAACCCACGTGAGATAGTTGATAACCCTGAAAGTATACTTAGGAAGTCTCCTAAGATTAAATTTTCAACTGTTTTCAGATCACCCTTGAGAGCTAATTCAGTTCCTAAAAATCTTTCAGCTCTACAACAATCACAAGTTGACTTAGTAAGTCCATTTAGAACTAGGTCACTTGATTATATAATTCAAATAGACTCTGATTCTTCACTTTCATCACTAGAAACAAGTGAACATCCTGGTAGTAGAGAAACAACACCACCTAATTTACATTTCCTTCACAATTTAGGTGTCTCTCATCCAAGATCAGCTCAACAATCTATCCCTGGTCCTTCCACATCTGTTCATCCTACATCCACTGTCCAAGCCACTCCACTCCAACCCACTTTCCCTCTTGTTAATCCACCTCTTGTAAATCCACCCCCACCACATATCATGGCAGCATGGTATGCTCCCTTAGTCCTTCCTGTTCCCTTAGTCAATCTTCCACAGGACTATCAGTCCAAAATTCCATTGTATGATGCCAGCAATGCTACAACTGCATCACAACATGTGGATAAAATGAATGACTACTTTCACAGAAATGAAATTGATGATGATTCTGTCAAACTTAGACTGTTTGCTCAGATTTTAGGGGGAGAAGTAAGAAAATGGTTTAAAGGCTTAGCCCCCCACAGTATTAACGATCTCCAAGGTTTCCATCAGACATTCTCAAACAAATGGGAAGTAAAGAAAAACTCTCTTCAAATACTTTCTGATTACAAAAATCTCCATAGAAACACTGGGGAAAGTGTACAAGCTTACTGCACTAGATTTAATAGTGTGTATAATGCACTTCCCCCAGATCTAAAACCTCCACAAGGCTCAGCATTAAACAAGTTTCCTGAAGGGTTTGACCCCGAGATGGCTTATCAGCTGAGAGAAAGAGATCCTTTAACCCTTGAAGATATGCAAAAAGGGGCTCTTGCTGTGGAAGTTAACTTAATGGAGAAAAGAGCAAGAATGAAGAATGAGAAGAGAGTATCCTTCAGAGAGGAATCCACACCTTCTACTTCCATCTCAAAGATGGAAAGAATGATGGAGGAGATGATGAAGAAAATTAGCATCCGTGAGAGAGCACAAGCAAGTCAAAACCAAACTGCTCCTCACAACAGAAATCAAAACCAAAATCAGAATTTTAGAAGAAACCAACCTCCAAACAGACCTAGGGAAGATGATCAATAGATCACTCCTCCTTTTCATCAAAAATATGTGAGTGAGGTTGAGGAAATAGATCAGCAGATAGAGGAAGATGATATCAACATGCTGGGAGTAGATAATGATGACTTTGAGGTTCATTATGATAGAAAACAAGGTCTATACACACCTTATGATGACAAAAGAGATGATGATGAAAACTATTATCAAGACATGGAGAATGTCATCATAGAATCTCAAAGGGAATATGACCTTAGAAGTAAAACCAATCAACAAACTCCTAGCAACAAAACCTCTGAAAAATCTTCACAAAACAACACTGTAAATAAACCCAAAATTGTTAAACAAAGAGACAAAATAGTGGCTGGAAATTCTAATAAAGGTAAAGAGAAAGGCACTCAAAACATTGAAAAATAGAGTGCAGAGCTTAGTAGTACTAGCAACTCAGCTAGTATTCCTGTTAAAACCATTTTTTCAAATGTAAATAGAGAAAATTAGCAAAGAGATTTTGCTGACAGAGCGGTAGTTAATAAGGCTGGGACAAGCACTTTAAAGAGTCAAATTCCTTTCAGCCTAGAGCAGGAAATTTTCAAAATTAAAATCTTTGTTCCTCTCTCTAAAATAGCTGCCCAAAATATATATTGAACCCAGATTTTGAAGGCTTTAAACATAGAGGATAATAATGACACAGTCAATCTTAACGATGACCAGCCGGAGCTTATTTTTGGTCCCAAGATTGAAGGTAGGTATCAAGAACGACATGTTCCTCCCTTTTATGTAAGTTTAAACATTCATGACAAAATTTTGCATAACGATATGCATAACTTAGGGGCCTCTCAAAATTTAATGCCCAAAGCTGTAATGGAAAGCCTGGGTCTAGAAATCACCAAACCTTATAAAGACCTTTACTCCTTTGACTCAAGCAGAGTGAAATGTCTAGGATTAATCAAAGACCTCTGCGTTAACTTAGCCCAGATTCCAACCAAATGTTTGGTTATGGATATTGTTGTGGCTGATGTGCCCCCAAAGTATGGAATGTTGTTATCTAGGTCTTGAGGGGCTAAGTTACAAGGAACTATGCAGATGGACATGACATATGCAACCATCCCTGTATTTAATCAGACAAGAAAACTTTACAGGGAGTCCCATATGCAGTACATGGTGACTAGTCAAGACAGACCGCAAAACTCTCCTCTCTACTCTGTAAATATAGGCCTCGATTCTTTTATCCTGTTTAACGATGAAAAATTTAGTGAAAAAGTCACTTTAAATGAATTAATAGCTGATAGAGAGGAAGAGGAAAACATCACAGAGGGGTCAAAACAGTTTGTTGCATTTGAAAACTTTAGCAAACCAAACACAGGTCTTGAACTACAAATCGTGCATCCATCGCTTTTTAACCTTGAAAATCAAGAAAGCATTCCTCAACGCGATGAAAAACATGATGAATTCAAACAAATTCAACTAAGTGCTGATATTCCACAACAATCAGAGAGCACGTTAGTTAAAGAGGATTATAGTCAAACTGATAAACCCGAGACTAATCCTCTGTGGAGTATGTATTTTGATGGGTCCTGCACTAGAAGTAACGCTGGTGCAGGTGTCTGGATTCGTAACACTGAGAACAACCACGCAGAGAGAATTTCCTGTAGATTAAACTTCCAGTGTTCGAATAACACAGGGGAATACAAATCCCTGCTTTTAGGCTTACATTTGTTGAAAAAATTAGGAGCCAAGAGAATTAAGGTATATGGGGATTCAGAACTAATCATTAGGCAGGTCAACGGGGAATATAACGCTAATCATCCTAGACTTAGGGCCTACCAAAACGATGTGGTCGATATTTTAAAAACTTTCGAGGAGTCCTAATTAATTTTTGTCCCAAGAAAAAGAAATATTGCAGCCCACAGCTTAGCTTTTGCTGCTAGAACATGCTTAACGCCATATGAAACCAAAGAATGCACAACTCAGATTAAATTCAAACCAGCCGTTCCTTATAACGAAAAATATTGGCAAGTGTTTGATGGAGACAAACAAATAGAAGACTTCATGCAATTCAGAAATGAATTTGAACTACGCAATTCGGATTCAGATTATGAAATAGACTGCAATAGTGAAGAAAATTTTCTTGGTGAAGAGGAAACGTCTCCTGAGCTTTCTGATGTAAATCTGTTGTCAAGAAAATCTGAAAACAAAATAGAAATGATTACAGGGATAAAAACAGAAGAATTAGAGACTCTGCAGTCTGAAAATCAAAGTTTGCCGAAGGGTCTATCTCCTTTAGAAGAGTTGTTTGATTTCAATGATGTGGCTAAGAAGCCAAAACTGGAGCCTGTAGAGACTGAAGTGGAAGAGTGTAATATAGGCAGTGAACTTAAACCGAAAATGATTAAACTGTTTAAAACTTTACCAGCTCACATTCAACTCAAATACATAGAGTTGTTTAAAGAATTTTCTGATGTTTTTGCGTGGAGTTACGAAGATTTGAAATCCTATGACACTGAAATAATTCAGCACAAAATCCCTCTCAAGGAAAACCAAAAGCCATTCAAACAAAAACTACGTAGAATAAACCATGTTTAGTTACCATTGGTGGAGAAGGAGATTAAGAAAATGTATGAAGCTGGTATTATTGTCCCTATTAGATATTCTGAGTGGGTGTCTAATTTGGTGTCAGTTAGGAAGAAAAAAGGAGAGATTAGGCTTTGTATAGACTTTAGAGACTTAAACAAAGCTTCACTCAAGGACAACTACCCTTTGCCCAAGATGGACCACATATTACAAAGGGTAGTTGGTTCAAAAAGAATTTCTTTTCTTGATGGCTATTCAGGGTACAATCAGATTTTAGTCCACCCTGATGATCAACTAAAGACAGCGTTTACCACACCTTGGGGCACTTTCATGTATGTGAAAATGCCCTTTGTTCTAATGAATGCTAGAGCAACTTTTCAGAGAGCCATGGACATAACATTCTTGGAAGAATTAGGCTACTTCATCATTATTTACCTTGATGATGTTACTGTGTTTTCAAAGACAGATGAAGAGCACTTAGAACATTTGAGAAAAGTTTTCGAGAAATGCAGAAAGTTTGGGATATCTTTAAACCCTAAGAAAACACTATTTGGGCTTCAAGAAGGTAAACTCCTTGGGCACATTATTTCAAAATAGGGTATAAAGATAGATCCAAAGAGGATTGAGGCCATATTGCAAATCTCTCATCCTCGAAACATCAAGGAGTTACAATCTTTCATTGGAAATATTAATATCTTGAGAAGGTTCATACCCAACTTGGCTGAGCTCCTTAGAAACATTACAAACATGCTGAAGAAGGAGCAAGGGGTAAGATGGACCTTGGAAGCAAAGAAGTCCTTTGAGCAAGTGAAACAAGCATTAACCAAAACACTGGTTCTAATAAGTCCTGATTTTTCAAAATATTTTTATATTTTTTCATTTGCATCAGAACATACAATAGCTGATGTCCTTTTACAGAAAAATCCACAAGGACAGGAGCAACCTATTGCATTCTTTAGCAAGGCATTGAGAGATGCTCCCTTGAAGTATAACATTATGGAAAAGCAAGCCTTTACTTTGATTAAGGCTTTAAAAGACTTCAGAGTATACATCTTGCACTCACACATCATTGCCTTTGTCCCAAATTCAACTGTGAAAGACATTCTAATGCAGAACCCAGATGGTAAGAGAGGCAAGTGGATAGCTGTTATTCTTGAATATGATTTAGAAATAAAGCCCACTAAACTCATCAAAGGCCAAGGTCTAGCTAAATTAATGGTTGAATCAAATTTTGAAGTTCTTGATATTAATATGATTAATGCTTTAGATGAACAAGAGGAAATCTCAACTCCCATTGTTGAAGACCATTTTATGAATTCCTCTTGGTATGCTGATATTCTATATGTTTCGTTTAAATTGAATACACCTCCCGGTTTATCAAAAACAAAGGCACGGTTTTTGAAGTTAAAAGCTGTAAACTACTGCATTATGGATAAATGTCTTTATTGGAAAAATGCAAGTGGAGTATTGCTTAAATTTTTGCCTGAGTTTGATGCAGAGAAGGTTAAGCACGAATTCCATGAAGGAGAATGTGGAGGCCACCTCTACTGGAAGACAACAGCCAACAAAATCATAAGGGCTGGCTACTATTGGCCCACTCTCTTTCTGGATGTACACAAGATGATAGTTGCCTGTCATAAATGCCAACTTTTTGAAGGCAAAAGGAAGCTATTATCCTTACCTTTGCATCCAATCACGGTTGAAGCTCCTTTTCAATAGTGGGGTCTTGAATTCATAGGAGAAATCCATCCACCACCATCCTCTGCCCAGCATAGATGGATTCTCACTGCCACAGACTACTTCACCAAATGGATAGAAGTCATCCCTTGTAGGCAAGCCAATGATTCTGTCATTATAAAATTCGTAGAGACTAATATTCTCTCTAGATTTGGCTGGCCTACCAAGATCATCACTGATAATGTAGCAGCATTTGGATCAAAGAAGATGGTTGAATTCTGTCACAAATATCAGATAAAATTGGGTCATTCCACGGCCTATTACCCTCAAGGTAATGGACTTGCAGAATCCTCAAACAAAATTTTGGTGAACATAATCAAGAAGTTGTTGGAAGACAACAAGAAGTCTTGGCACACAAAGCTTTTTCATGCACTTTGGGCTGACAGATTAACATTGAATAAATCTATTGGAATGTCACCTTTCCAGCTTGTGTATGGTACTGATGCAATTTTTCCAACCAGCCTTGGTTTACCAGTTATGAAGTTGATTCAAGAGTTCCAAATTGAAGATAATGACATGATCAGAAGAATAAATCAGACCATTCACCTTCAGCAAACCAGGGAGGTGTTAGGGTCCTGTGATTTGGCCGATTGGCTAGCCAAATGACGATGTAACATCAAACCAAGCTTTGGAGCCCAAGGACCTAGCCTTCCTGGACTCAGAGAGGGCTCTCTCTATAAGTGTAAAAGATGTCGGTGTGTTTACTGGCGATGTTCTGATATTAGGCTAGTTATGAAGTATGTTTTCTGAAGATATAGTCATCACTAACATGTAAAAAATACTGATGGCTAACAGGAGGAGTTTTATAACAAAGCATTACAAAAACAAGACAACATTAAGAAGCTTTTTGACAGAAGAACAAAGGCCAGCAATTTCAATTGTGGGGACAAAGTGTTAAAGTGGGACTCAAGGAGAGAAAACAAGGGCAAGCATGGGAAATTTGATAACTTATGACTTGGCCCTTATCTCATTCATTCTGTTGCTGGTAACAACGCCTTTTTCTTGCAGGAGTTGAATGGAACTAAACTATTTGGGGGTCCTGTCAATGGCAGGATGCTTAAGCAGTACTTCTCTTGATCCATGTCATGTTTTGAAGCCTTTTTATCTTTTTTCATTATAAATATTTCATCCATCATTGCATTCAAAGTTAGAAAAAATAAAAAATACAAAAACAATAGAAGAAAGAAAAGAGGGTAGATTGTGAAAACAATAAAGGTACAGCCCCATACCAAAAAAGAGAAATAAAATTCTGAAAGTGTGCAAGCTCAAATGCTAATCCTAAAAACACACTTCTAATTAGTCATACTACCTAATCTTGACTAATTAGTTTTAAATATACTGCTGATAGGATAGTGAATTCGATTTTCCAAATAGTTTAATCTTGGCTTATCAGTAGGTAGATTAGGCTAGAAATTAAAGGTTCAAACAAGCTTAAAATTTGAAACTTAGTTTTCAAAACAAGAATGACTCAAATCTGTTTAAATTTTTGAGTCAAAAACAGAGGTAAAAAACTGGTTCTAATCAACTCAAAATATGAACCAGTTGATAAAGGAAAAACAACTTGAATAAACTCAAAAATAGAGCTGTAGAAAAGAGAAGGTCGTGCTGAGAAACTTTCAAATCTTAAGCCTTCCATTTTGATTTAATTTTCTGTAAAATAATATCTATGTGCAGCTTGTTTTTCATGCCATAGATCAGCATCAAGTTAGACTGTTCAATCCTGACTTGTATGCTTTTAAATTTCTGTTTTAGAAATTAGTGAATAAAATATGTTAGACTGTTTAATCCTAACAGATTGGTAGATTAGGTAGAGAAGCATATGGACTCAATTGTTTAATCTGAGTTCATGGAGAAATAAGGAGTAGAAATAGATTATATGTTTTGCTTTCAAAAGAATAAAATGTTGTAAGAGAGTTTGCCAATCCAAGTGCACTCTAAAGAAGAAAAAATGTTAGATCAGTAGGATTGGGTAGGTAGAAAGCTTATGCTGATAAAGATCCATTGTTTTCATGGCTGTTAACATTTTCAAAGCAAAAGAAGATCATCCAAGTAAAGAAAGGCAGCCCAATGGATGAGGCAGTCATCAACCTCCCAGAGAATGCAAGTCTGAAGTTATTGATGCCTACAAGAAGGCACCATCCCCAAGTGGAGCCACTATTAGCCACCTATAAAATTTGTTATATCAAAAGGTGGCCAAAACATTTTTGGAGCCTTCAAGGAACCAGTTTTATTGCAAAAAATGTTATCTCTTGAAGCCTCATAAAGACATCATGCCCTTTGTTTAAATCTTCACTGCTATTTCCATTTTAAAAACTCTGAAATTCTGCTTATTTCATAGAGAAAAGACTGCTGCAAACACCATTTTTCCCTTCCTTTTCACTTCAAACTAACCTTCATTTTTACCCTTTCATTCCCCATGGAATTCCTCTATTTTCCATTTTTCCCCTTTTCCCCTTCATAAGATCCTCTTTACAAAGTTTAAAACTCACTTTTAAATTTTGCCGAAACCCCCAAATCCATCAGAAAACCCTGAAAAAATCGTAAAAAATACAATTTTTTGTATTACAGACTTAAGCCCCCTTGGGCTAAGTCCTAACCACTTCCCCACATGTGCCCTGGCACTAGAACCAAGTGCTAGACCCTCTTAGCACTTATCACATCAGAGAAATCGTGGCGCATAAAGTTTATTTCTTATGGTAAAGCTTCCGATGCGATCAGCCCCTTATTTTATAAACCCCTGATCTTATTATTATTTCATATAACCACATAGCCCGCATTCGGCGCTAAGCATTGTTTAAATCCCATCTCCAATGCATATTTCCCTTTGTAAATTCAATAAACCCACTTTTCTAAGTTTTGTTATAAACCCGCCGAAGTAATGTTTTTAATATAAATGAGTAGATTGAAAAGCCTCGCATCAAATTTTTGATGCAATTAAGCCCCATTTGTATAAACTCCTGACCTCCGCCCCTCTCCATATAAGCCTACGCCCAGGACCAAGAGTTAAAGTCTCGAAGCGCTAATCGCATCGGAGATTTTAAATGGGTAGATTGAAAAGCCCGATGCGAAGTTCCGATGCGATTGGCCCTTATACATATAAGCCCTGGGCCTATCGCATTTCATATAAACCCATGGCCCTACAGATGGGCACCAAGCCTTTTCATATATAAATAACCCACCTCGAGTCATAAAACCTTTGCATTTCATAAAATTTTGGGTTTTCATAAGTATTAAAGGGTTTCCGTCGGTGCATGATTTAAAACAATATTCGTCGTTGATCTGAAATAATCAATGGGCCATGCAGTATCGCATCAGAAAAAATTCAAATGGCACACTCCATGTTGTATTTTTCTCTCCCTAATTGGCGATCTCCCGATCAATCGTGAGCCGTTGATCTCCTCCCTGCCTTCCCAGATCCGACGGCCCTCATTTGCTCTGATCATAAACCCTTCCTCTGCCTTTTGAACCCCTATGATTCACTCCCCACCATCGATCTGATCCTCAGATCGACGGCCAGCGCTCAATCACATCAGCGCCATTCAAATTCTTCCCCCCCCCCCCCCGGCGATCGCATGCCCCCGATTGCATCTGGGCCATCCACGTGTCCAGATCGGACGGTCTAGGTTGCATCTCCCGACTTTGGTTAAAATTTATGCACCCTGATTCATAATTTTTATTGCTAAATCTCAGCCGTTGATCTTTGTAGATCAACGACCCTCATTAACCCTTTCTCCACTTTGTTATTATTTCGTTCAAACCCCAGTTTTCATCCTAGCCGTCGATTTGTTTCATCCAATGACTCATGTTAAACCCGATAGGCCTGCCTCCTGTGGGTCCTGTCTTCTTCAAAATTTGATCTCGGCCGTCCATCTCAGATCCAACTGCCCAAATTAAAACCGCCCTGCCTCCTATCCCCTGCACATCTAGTCAATTTCGCAATCACTCTCCACCGTTCGATCTGAGGGCCCAGATCTGACGGCCGACGCAGATTTTCGCGCAACTTTCAGCGGAGGTTAATTTTCAAAAATCACGCGATATAAGTTGTTTTCTGATGCCACATGTCGGGCGGGACTACATATCGCGTTCAAAAAGGCAATACCATCTACCCAACTTTTCATCGCACGAAAACAGTTGTTTTACCCTCTGAAACCACCTTTCCCCATTTCTATTATGATTTGTCGCATACGCTCCCCACAGTTGATCTCTGCAGATCAAATCTGGCCTTTCACTATCGCCCTCCGCCTCTACCAAAGGTTTTCAAACATGAAATCTCCGTCGTTGATCTTGTGGCCTGATCCCATCCGACGGCCCACGATCATCCCGAAACCCCAATTTCGATTCCTAACAAATTTCCTCCGCCAAAGGGATTTTTCCCTTTCTCTTTGTATTTTCTCACATCTTATGCCCATATTATTATAAAGTGACTCATTCACTTTGTGTATTCACAACTAATCCCCACCGTTGATCTTTGTTAGATCAACGGATCCAACTTAATCTCCACCATTTGCTCCTAACCATAGCCTCCTAAGCAGTTTTACGACATAAACGCAGGATTTATTAATGTTTATTGTTTTATGCAGGTTTCTATGGTTTTTTTTCATTATATTAAAGGAAAACCAAAGGTTGGGGATGACGATCCCCCACACCTTTGTGCATATTGAAGGATCATTCCAAAGGGTTCAAAGTCATTTTTCGTCAATGCTTCATGGGCATTAATGCCATATGAGCCCTTTGCGGCACCTTCACATCAACAAGACACAGACAATTAAATCAAAGCTAAAAGAGTATCATTGTTGGAGATTAAATCAGCAGGAACAGAGGATTGAAGACTGTTTTTACAGTTTTGGAGGATTACGGCTAAGAATGAAAATCAAAAGCCTAATCCTCTGAATTAAAAAAACACAATTAAAGACAAATCAAAAGATTTATCAGTCAGAGGACGCCTCCACCACCACATCAAAGGCTAATTGATTCCTCTTAGCTACCCAACGCCACCTGTAGCCTCAAAGCATTCAACAGAGGCCGAATTATGATCAAAGAAGAAGATTTTCGCCTCAGCGCAGCCGAATGGTTAATTCTGCCAAAGGAACTTAATGCAAAAATATCAGCGAAGTTATTACAACTTGAAACAGAGCCTTAAAGTCAACAAAAGCTCCCACTGAGCTTAATTCTTAAATGTAAAACAATTAATATAGACAGAACATCTGTAAACTTCTCCATCAAGCCCATCAAATCCTGAGAAGTATTAAAGTCTGTATTAATTGACCCAGGAGATCTTTTATCAGATCCCACCCCCTCTTTTCTTCTATAAATACTCCTGTAGAAGATGAGAAAATGTTGGTTGCAGAACTTTGAAATATACTTGTGCTCGAAACTTCTACTTGTAAATAGTGTTCACAAGCTCTTGAAGCTCTATTTGTGATAGAATAGTTAGGCTGAGAAATGAAGATGATTGCTGAACTGAAACATTGGACTTGAAGATTATAACTGGTTTGAAGCATCAATACAAGTTGATTTATGGGATCCTGGTCTATGTCAACAGTGATGTTATTTCTTATTGTAAATCATTATTTTATTTCTGTTTTCACTTTTTCCATCTTCTCTGACAAAGAACAGAAAGCATAGAGTTAGGATTTACTGTATATCAGTACCCTTCTCTGACTGATAAGCTTTATCTACATGTTTTCTTCCAATTTTTGTTGTTTAGGAATGATTTAATTTAGTTTAAGCAGTTAGGAATGCTGGTGTTCCCTCATCCTACCGTCTAGGCTAAATGTTATTCTTGAATGTTATTTTCAGTTTATGTTAAGTAGAGATGAACTGAGAAAATTATGGTGAGCACTGTCCTTTAGTTTTATCCCCAAAGACTGTCTGAAATTTTCCCTAAGAGTGTGTTGAAAGCAGGCTAGGTTCAAAGTCCTTACCTGATCTTAGACTATTCTTTGTTATCATATGTGTTTCCCTTTGTGTTTGAATGTTTTTCTATTGAAAGTGCATCAAAAGCTGGCTAGTTTCAAAGTACTTACCAGATCTTAGATTACTTTTATGTCTTTCTTAAGTGTATTGTTGAGCTCCAAAAATGTTCTTTCTTCCACCACATTCCACTCCATTTCTTTTATCCATTATTAATCCCAGGCTCAAATGATCAATGAAATTAGTTAAAATTGCTTTAAGAATGAATATTGTGGCTAACTTGCTATGTTTTAATGGTTGTGTCATTGTAGTACTTTTTGAACTGAAACTAGCTACAGAATGGAGACATTCTGTAGCTAGTTGCCAATTCTGCAGCCAGCTTCATGTTTATACAGGTTCCAGATGTCATCTTGGAGAAAAGCACACATGGGTGTATTCCACGTCATGTCCTCATCGTTTTTTTCCCTCCATGGAGGTTGAACGAAATTCTATACGTGGTTAAGCACGTGGAAACCCAAACTAGGAGGTAGACTCCTAACAGAATAAGGACAGTTCAGATTCTGTTACGTGATCATGATCAGAGTCCTAGTTTATTTTCTATTAGGAAAGACAATAATCCCCGTATTATCTCAAGTTCTGTTATGTATATTTGCTATAAATATGCTCGGGAAACCGAGAGAAAAAGGTTAGATTTTGGTTAGATTTTATAGTTGACTGCTAGATATTTGAAGGCTGTGAATACTCTGTTTTGAGGTGATTCCTCTTTAATGAAAGAAGCAGTATTTCCTTGAACGCGTTGAGTCAATTCTGAGCTAGATTTCATGCTACTCTAGTGGTAGAGGGCCCCTGCCTCCTGAGCGGCCTTGTTTATATAGTAGATAAGTATTTTAGTTTCGCTTTTATTTCAGCTTATGTTCATATTTTTTTATATTTACTATCACAGTCAAACTTACTCTAATCAACTCTTCCAAAATATCATTATGAAGAATAAGGCACAACTGTGATAGTGTAGTTTTAGTTGCATTTACTTTCGTTAGTTATCACATTTAAGACTTACCCTAATAAACTTTTCCAAAATATCATTATGATGGATAAGGCATAATTGTGGTATTATAGGTTTTAGTTGTTAAGTTTAAACCAAGAATCATAGCCAATCTTACTCTTACAAAGCTCTTCCAAAATATCATAACAATGAGTAAGAAGTAACTGTGGTGTCTTGGACTTTAGTTGTATTTGCTTTCAGTTTTGTGTTTGTGTTCAATTGTTTTGAATGACACAGCCATACCCGTTCTCACAAACTCTTCCAAAACATCATTCATACTGAACGGGATGAACTGTAGAAGTCCTTAGGTTAGTTGCATGATAACTTAGTTTTAGCACTCCGGAGGTAGAATGCATGTGGTTCAGTTCTGTCATTTCATTTCAGTTTGATAATGGCTTTTAATTTAACAATGTTCACTGTAGACAAGTAGTACCCTAGTTTAGTCTTAACTTAGCTCACTGTGTTAACATTCCAGCGTAGTTGCCATCCATTGCATTTCAAATTGTATTAGTTGTTAAATTTAAACACCATGGTCTTCATTATTTACAAAACTTCTTTTTGTTCCAAACTCATACTAACACATAATTATCTGGACAAAAGGTAGTATCAGTCTAAGGCCTGGAGTACTTTTGCAACCTTTTTACCATTTCACAAACAAGCCTTTTCTCAAAGACCATTCTAAAAAGAAATCTATAACTTTTGTGTGAGGCCTAGTGGTGCTAGATTGAATTGCAGAACAAAGTTAGAAGCTAGTTTAGAATAGAAATCTTATGGTGCTACAAATGTTCTTTTCCAAATATATTCCAAGAGACCTTTAATCATGGATGAGATGTTGTAACATTGTAAGTTGATTGTTTGATTGTTTAATTAGGAGAACTTCATTTACACTTAACTGCCCATTTCTCAAGCTCTTCCAAAACATCTTTAACGAATGAATTGGACAAGTTAAGCTCATGTTGTGATTTATTTTCTTGAAGTCATTATCAAGCTTTGTATTTTGCTAGTCATAGTTTAGGCTTTGTTTTGTTTCAGTATTTTCATTTGTCATTTGTCATCCATAATTTAGGCTTCACTCTGTTTTTAACCAGTAGCTTCTTTCCACCAACATTTATTTCTTTCCCTTGTGAACATAAAACCATAAAAATCCAAAAACATCATAAAACACTAGACACAACGAAGTGAGAAACAATTACCTAGGCACATATAGTGCACCACACTTCAGCAGTTTACCAACCCTGGTTGACAATTAATGAACTCAATTTAGGAGACTAGGTTGAGCACAAACATTTTGGCGCCGTTGCCGGGGAAGTGTAACTAGGTAACCTTGTTTCTTAACTCCCAAAAACAATTATATGCGTAGAGAGAGAGACTCAAGGGGTAGATTCATAAGAAGCAGCAGCAGAAGCTTGATCCCTAGAACACCACTTGTTTCATCTAGACCAAGAGCCAGTACACCTCCAACTCAGACCCATAATCCATCCTTTACTGATCCTAGACTCCCAGAGGACTTAAGATCAGATATTCCATTAGAAAGACCTCCTATTTCATCCACTGAACCTGCCTTAGAAGAGGATTCAAGGACCTCTGTTAGAGACACAAACTTTTCCACTTCCTCAGAAGAATCAAATATGGCAGAAGAAGGGGGAGGAGGAGTCTTTAATGGAGAACACACATTATTTGGAGGAGGTAGAGGTAGAGGTAGAGGAGAGGGAGGTAGAGGTGTAGAAGGTGAAGGAGGTAGAGGAAGAGGTAGAAGAGAGATGGGAAGCTCTTTTGGGTTTCCTATAGTAGATGAAGAAACCAATACAACCATGAAAAAAATTTCACCCTCTGTCCTTCCAAACTTCTATGGACTTAAAACTAAAGATCCTGAAACCTTCCTATTTGAATTTGAAGTCCTATGTAGAACTTATGACTACTTACAAGATGCTCAAAAACTTAAACTATTTCCTTTAACATTGAAAGGAGCAGCATTGAAGTGGTTTATGAGTTTGATCAACAGTTCTATTAGGACATGGGAAGACATGAAACAAGCATTTCTAGTGAGGTATTTGTATTATTGTATGCCAGTAAATCATAAGGAGGGAGTGTTTAAGATGTTACAAAAAGAAGATGAAAACTTGGAAGATTTGTTGGAGAGATTTCATTACAACATCAAAAGAGCAAAAATGGAAAACTTAGATCAAGACACCTTAAAAGCTCTCTTGTTGAAAACAATTAGGGATGAATGGTTGGATATCCTTAACATGATGAGAAAGGGGATATATCTCAGCTCACATTACCTGAAATAGTTGAGTTATGTATCAACCTTTCAAGAGGGAAATCTAAAACTATAAAAGGTCCAAGAGATCCTGCTCTTGCAAGGGTAAGCAAGTCTGCTTCTGGAATAGTAAGTAGGGCAGAGATAGGACATATGCTTGATGAATTCAAATTTGATATCTTGGGGAGTCTTAGTGAACAAATAGACACCCTTAAGTTACAAAACAAGCAAAAAGCTGAATCTGATGCTTTAGCAATCTTTTGTCCCAGATGTAGAAAGAAGCATGCCTTAAGAGAGTGTCCTTTGGATGCAAAAGTTGTAGAGACCTGTGTCATTTGTTTAGAAAAACATGAGACCAAGAGTTTTCCTTCACTTCCTGGTCTTAAAGCTGTCTTTCAAGAGGAAATTCCTACAAGTTCCACAGAATCTCTCAATTTTGTCTCTAGAAGGCCTTGGCAAGGACCTCAAACACAAGGATTTCATGATCAAATGTATAATCAACCTTCACCAAATTGGAATTCTTGGCATAAAACTTGGCCCCAATTTAAAAATCAATCTCAAGCTTGGGCACAAGGGGCACAAAATCCCTATGGAAGATACTCTCAGTACTATCAGTATCCACCATCCTATCCTCCCTATCCACATTTTCCTCAACAAAAAAATCCTCAAAAAAATCCTCAAAATTTACAACATCAAAATCAACCACTTCCATTACCATTTCCTCAAAAATGAAATCAGTTGCCTGCTTAACCCATACCAAACCCCAACAATAGAAATCCTCAGAATACATATATGAGAGAAGGCCAACAATTTCCAACTTATTTAATTACTCCTCTAGACCTTAGTGATGTTCAACTTAGGTCTGGGAGAATACTTGAAAAAAGGAAACCTTCTGTGATTATACAAGAACAAGACAACTCTGAGGAAGATTCTCTACAAGAAAATAAAAGTCTTGAAGAAGACACATCTTTTCAAGACCCAAACATTAAAAAATCAAAGCAAAAAGAACCAATAATTTCAACTCCTGTATTAGAGCATCCATCAACATCCACTCCTACACCTCCCTTTCCAGAAAGATTACAAATTGATAGAGGTGTAGAAAAACAAATTATGGTGCCTAATTATGATTTCCTAGATGAGCTAAGAAATGTTTGCATCAAGATTCCATTATTACAAGCCATCAAGGAAATCCCAATTTTAGCAAAGACAATAAAAGAGTTGAGCATGAAGAAAACAAGAAAAAGAATAAGAGAGACAAAGAAAATTCAACTGGCAGGAAAAATAGCAGACGTTATGATGGGTAAGATTGCTATTCCAAAGTATCTAGACCCAAGAAATCCAGTTGTTAAAATTCACATCAATGGGATTGAGATCCAAAACACACTCATTGATTTAGGAGCAGCAATCAATATCATGAGTAGACAAATCATGGATAAACTGAAACTTCCTAATATTCTCTTTGCACCTACATTATTACAATTAGCAGACAGATCTGTG
Source organism: Pinus albicaulis (assembly GCA_034641835.2). NCBI lineage: Eukaryota > Viridiplantae > Streptophyta > Pinopsida > Pinales > Pinaceae > Pinus > Pinus albicaulis. The sequence continues at coordinate 1,412,487,846 of CM076580.1, read as the reverse complement.
ATTAAACCTAATGGGGTAATAGAAGACATTCCAGTGTCCCTAGATTCTTGGGAGTATCTTGTGGATTTCATGATCCTAACTCCTAAGAATAATCTAGGAGGACACCCTATTATATTAGGAAGACCTTGGTTAGCTACAGCTGATGCTTTCATTAGTTGTAGATTTGGTGATATGTACATCTCTGATGGTAGTTCAACTAAGAAATTCACTTTTTATCCTCCAGAAAGGACAATTACAGATTTAGATGATACTCAATGGATAGAGGATGAAGAAGACTTACAACCTCTCTTCACAATTTCAGAAATTAGTGAAGATAGTCAAATTCTGAATACTTTAGAAAACTTTGAATCCTCTTCGGAATATAAACATGAACCATTTCAAGAAGAATCCAACATTGATTTTTTTTCATCAAGACAGATGTCTCTTCATTCCATGGATAAATTTGGCAGCTCTACAAATGAGATATTTCTAGGCAAATCTTTAAACATAAACAAGAACCTAGAAAAATCTCAACAAGAAGAGTTAGTCAAGATATTACAGAGACATTCTTCTGCATATGCATGGGAGTACACTGATATGAAAGGGATAAGTCCTAAGACTTGCACTCATCACATCTATATAGAGGAAAATTGTAAACCAATCAGACAACCTCAAAGAAGGATGAATTCAAATCTTAGGGAGATTGTTAAAGAAGAATTGCAGAATTGTTGAATGTCAATTTCATTTATCATATTTCAGATAGTCAGTGGGTTTCTCCTTTGGTAATTGTGCCAAAGAAAAATGGTAAATGGAGGGTATGTATTGACTACCGAGAATTAAATAAAGCTACTCTTAAAGATCATTTTCCCTTACCTTTCATAGATCAAGTGTTAGATACATTAGCTGGCAAAAAGTACTTCTCATTTCTAGATGGGTTTAGTGGTTATAATCAAATTCAAGTAGCACTTGAGGACCAAGAAAAAACCACATTTACCTGTCCTTGGGGTACTTATGCTTACCAAGTATTACCATTTGGATTATGCAATGCACCTGCAACATTCCAAAGGGAAGTATTAGGAATTTTTTCAGATCTAATACATGATTGTGTAGAGGTATATATGGATTATTTCACAGTTTATGGAAACACATTTGAAGAGGCTTTAGCAAACTTGGAAAAAGTTTTAAAGAGATGTCAAGAAGAAAATCTTTCACTTAGTCATGAGAAATGTTTCATGATGTTTACTGAAGGTATTGTTTTGGGGCATCATATTTCAGGGGGTGGGATTAGAGTTGATGATTCAAAAGTTGAAGTCATCTCTAACTTATCTATTCCAAGTTGTCAAAAAGATGTTAGGATTTTTCTAGGATTTACAGGATATTATCGGAGGTTTATAGAAAACTTCACCAAGATAGCATATCCACTCTTTAAATTGCTTACTAAAGACTGTGAATTCAAATGGAATTCTAATTGCCAGTTAGCCTTTGAGACCCTGAAAACAAAAATTTCTGAAGCACCTATTTTAAGGGGACCTAACTGGAAGTTACCTTTTCATATTTCAACAGATGCCTCAGATACAGCTCTAGGAGCAATATTGGGACAAAAAGACCTGATTCCTTATGCCATCTACTATACCAGTAAAAATTTGACTCCTGCAGAGTTAAACTATAATGTAACTGAAAAAGAGTTTTTAGCTGTTGTTCATGCCATAAACAAATTTAGACACTATATAACAGGCTATGAAACTTTTGTTCACACTGATCATTCTGCAATTAGATACTTAATGAACAAATCAATTACTAATGGCAGAGTCATAAGATGGTTATTGATTTTACAAGAATTCAACATTACCATTCTAGATAGGCTTGGAAAACAAAACACAGTAGCTGATTTCCTATCTAGACTCAAAAACATCCAAGACAATACCCTAGTTGAAGATCAATTTACTGATAAATATCTTTTTTCAATTTCTACTCAGACTCCTTGGTTTGCTGACATTGCTAATTATTTAGTTTCAGGGAAATTTCCTTCAATAATGAATGCAAGAGATAAAAGAAAAATCATTTATGACAGTGCAAAATATTCATGGGTTGCTAATGAGTTGTACAAGACAAGTCCAAATTTGATCATTAGGAGATGTGTTCGGGAAGATGAGATGCCTGAGATTCTCAAAGCATGTCATGATGAACCTTGTGGCGGACACTTTGCTGATAAGAGGACAGCCTATAAGATCCTTCATTTAGGATATTATTGGCCATCCTTGTTTAAATACGCTAAAGAGTATGTCAAAAGGTGTGACAGTTGCCAAAGGGTAGGGAAACCTTCTCCTTCAGGTGAGATGCCATTACCACCTCGGGTACATATTGAACCTTTTGAAAAATGAGCTTTGGATTTTGTAGGACCTATTAGTCCTCCATCAAGACAAAAGAGATATATATTAGTTTGCACTGATTATGTTACCAAATGAGTAGAGGCCAAGCCATTACTTTTTGCTAATGAAGCATCTGTAGTTAATTTTCTTTTTGAGGATATTTTTACTCGTTTTGGTGTCCCAAGGGAAATTGTTACAGATCAAGGAGCTCAATTCACATCAAGGCTAGTGGAACAAATGATGGAGAGGTACAAAATCAGACACAGAAAATCTACTCCCTATCATCCATGAGCAAATTGTCAAGTGGAATCTACTAATAAGGTTATTGAAGGGATCCTAACAAAGACTGCCCATTTACATAGAAAAGATTGGGTAGATAGGCTTCCTGAAGCCTTGTGGGCCTATAGAACTACATGGAGAAGCACAAAAAACCATACTCCTTATGAACTTGTTTATGGAAAGCAAGTTTTGTTTCCCATAGAGTTCCAGATTCAAACTTTCAAAATGGTAGTTCAGCTAGGACTTGATCTATCAGAGGCACAAAAGCATAGATTGGAGCAGATTAATGAATTGGATGAGATCAGACAAGATGCACTTCAGAAAACAATTCTAGTCCAACAGCAAAGGACTAGATGGCATGACAAGTACATCAAAGAGAAGAAGTTCAAAGAAGGTGACTGGGCTCTCTTGTTTGATTCAAAATGCAAGGATTTTCAAGGTAAATTTCAAACACATTGGCTTGGGCCATATGAAGTTGTTAAAATTTTTGACAATGGAGCAGTAAAAATCAGAACAATAGATGAAGAAGAGGTTACTTTTCTTGTGAATGGTCATAGATTAAAGCTATATCACAAACCACTCTCAAGGGAAGAATTTATTACAAAATTCCAGGAAAACAATGATGTGAAGTTAATGAAGAAGAATCTTTCTTCTTCATCAACTTAATTGAATTTTCTGAAGTCATTTTATTAAAAAAAATAAAAATAATAATAATAATAATAAAGTATAAACATGAAAACCAATCAATGATTGGCATGTTTATACAGAAAAGATAGGGTGAAAATCAGAATCTTTCTAACACTCTAACTTTTCCATTTTGTTTCTGCAAGCAGCTGTTACAAAATCATAAGTTCAGATCCATTTCACTTAAGATCCATCTAATTTCATTTCATTCCATTTACTCATTCATCCATATTCCATATCATTCATTCATTCATACTTTACTTCATTCCATATTTCATTCATCTCATTCCATACTTCATCCACCTCATTTCCATTCCAGAATTTAAAATTTGATGTTTTTCTGCAATTGAATAATACACAGCAGAAAATTGCAGGGTACTTTTCCACTCCATTTCATAAATTGTAATCCATCCCACTCTATCATTCACTTAATACATATCCCATTATACCATATTTCATCATCCATCTTCATTCATTCCATACAACATTCCATTTACATTCCAAAGCACTCCATTCCATGATTCAAGTTCTCTACAGGTACATTCTACAGCTAAACAGACATTCTGCAGCTAATCAGACTTTCCGCAGCCAGACAATCATTCCGCAGCTACAAATCCTGAAGGCACCGATCAGCAAACATTTGAATTGCAACAAAATGATCCTGCATATCCATGAACAAGTCAAGATCAAGAAGGTTATGAGGACTCAAAACTTAATGATTTTTAGGGAAAACAAAGCATATGAAGATCACAAGAAAATCAAAGCAAAGGCAAAGGTATGAAGTAATTATAATGCCACATCATAAAAAAAATTTAGTATAGTTTAGCTATGAATAATTCGAAAAGTTGTTTTGATTAATTTTATTGATCATGCCGAATAAACCTTCCGCAAAACTTTGGATAAAAATCCTTCTCCATTCCAAAACCCATATCCGATCATCATTTTAAAAAATCTCTAAACGGTTAAAGTGCTGAAGTGATTGGATTAATCACGGCACTAAGCATTTAATGATGATTTTTGAAATATCTCCGTGGTCTTTTCACTCATTGATTTGTTTTCTTCACCTCACCTCATTAATTCATTCCGTAACCATTCCTTATCACTCCTTTCCGCAGCTGACTCTTAACCATTTCATTCTGTAGAACAGATTTATCTCTGTAACAACCGTTGTCACCGTGAAACAGAGGAAACATTTGGGGAGAAAAAACAGCTTGTTAACGGCCATTCTCACCATGAGCATAAGGCTGGTGAATTGAAGATTGAAGAAGAGTTATGGGCCTCATCGTGAGAACAGAACCAGTTGGCACCAAATATTTAGAAGGCTATCCCCAAATCCAAGAAATGTTGCAACAAGCAGGATGGCTGCAATTCCTTGAAAAATTTAGTGGCTCCCACAAAGAGGTTACTAAAACGTTTGCAAGGTCATTCAAAGGAGCCGAGGTTGAAGTTGGAAATATTAAATTCACTGTCACAGAGGTTTTTATTGCAGAAGCAGCAGGATTGCTTAGACAAGGAGAAAAGTGGTTTAAGAACAGAGAATTCCATAACGAATCATGGAAGCAGATCCTCAAGTCACCAGGTATGGATGTCACTGTGTTTAAAAAGGGTATCCCTAGTTCTGCATTAAAGAACAAATGGAGAAACATGCTGCTTATCCTACAAAAATTCATCACTTGTGAAGGTAGATATGGTACTTTCTATGTTTAACATATTAGGTTGATAATGCATTTCCTAGAAGAAGAGCTTAATTTTCCCTATTTCTTGCTCCAAAGTTTAAATAAAATGGCTTCAAGTGTCCAAAAGAGAATTCAATTTCTGGAGACAACCTTATACCACCATGGGTTAGTCAAGATTTTGATTGAGCATCATTTGAGCAAAATAGGGGATAATTGGGATAACTTCTTGGTGAGAAATCACTTTGAGGAACCAAAAGAGCCTTCACCTGAACATCAGCCTACAAAAAGAAGCAGAAGATGGAAATCCTCCAAAACTGAAACTGATAAAACAATACAAGAAATTAGTGAAGAAATGATCTCTGAAAAATTAGTTCAGATTAAGGAGCAGCTTAAGGAAAAGAGAATCATAAGAAGAGTTGCCAGAGAAAAAGGAGAAGGGCCATCTCAACCGAGGAGGAGCCACAGACTGAGGGGCATACTAAATAAAACAAAAATTAAACAAACTGGGGTGATAAACATAGAAGACAAAGAAACACCTACTGAGGAGGATTTTGATGAAGAAGTTCCAGAAATTGACCTTGCACAGCAAGAAATTTACAACTATGTTGAAACATTGGAGAGGAATAGAGAGTCTTTTGTAACAAAGCTTAAGATGGAATGGGATGTAGATTTGTGAGTTTTTCAATAAAGAAGTTCCTTGATGGTGTTTTGATTACAATTTTAAGGAGTTGAAGAAGGATTACACCAAATTGGTAGCAGAGGGCCCCTGCTATTCAAGGAGGTTTTGCATGTTTTCTAGATAAGTTGTTTTCAATTCTGTTTTGTCATATTTCCTTACTTAGATTTCTTTCTGAAATCATAGCTTTTAGCATTATTTTTCATGTCATTTGCTTAGATAAAGGATCTTCATGATATTGCAGTTAGCCTCTTTCTCAAGCTCTTCCAAAACATCTTTATTAAATGAATGGGATTCAATTGTGATATTTTGAGTTATTAGCATTTCATTTTCTGTTATTTAGTTTTTAGTGTTTACATTATATTTCTTTAGACAGATTCAGTAAGAGGGCCAGAAGCTTCTGGTTTCATCCTTTCTAGTAAAGGTGAAATAACTAGTAAAAGCCCCTACTGTCAATCTCTGTATAAGAAATATTTTGTTCGCACAATTTTAGATCAGATTCCTCATTATACTGTAATTAGTCTCTTTCACAAGCTCTTCCAATAAACCTTTAATTCACGAATGTGACTAAGTTGTAGTATTGTGAGTTATTGATTGTTTTGCTCCATAGAAGATCCTTATCACATTATGATTAATCTCTTTCAAAAAGCTCTTCCAATAAACCTTTAACTCATGAATGAGATTTAGTTGTAATGTTATAAGTTGTTTCAGCATTTCATAGGAGATCCTTACTACATTATAGTAATATTTTTCTCAAACTCTTCCAACAAACCTTTAACAAATGAATGAGATTTCACTATAATGTTTTAAGTTACTGTTTTGTTTTGCAATTAGATTAAAAGATCCTCATTATCTTACAACCATTCTTTTTCTTAAAAGCTCTTCCAACATATCAATATTAGATGAAAGAGATTTGATTGTATTATGTTGAGTTGGCTGTATTATGTTGAGTTAATTAGCATTTTCTGTTTTGCAATTAGATTAAAAGATCCTCATTATCTTCCAACCATTCTTTTTCTTAAAAGCTCTTCCAACATATCAATATTAGATGAAAGAGATTTGGTTGTATTATGTTGAGTTACATTTCATGTTCATTTGTAAAGCTAGGATATCCATGGATTAGAATGTTCTGTTCTCAAAAACAATAAGAAAAACACATACAACGAAGTAAGGAAGAGGTCACTTAAGCACATATAGTGCACCGCACTTCATCAGTTTACTAGCCCTGGTTGATAATTTATGTTAGCAATTTAGGACACTAAATTGACGCTAAGTTGATAATATACAACATTTACACTTAACTGCCCATTTCTCAAGCTCTTCCAAAACATCTTTAATGAATGAATTGGACAAGTTAAGCTCATGTTGTGATTTATTTTCTTGAAGTCATTATCAAGCTTTGTATTTTGCTAGTCATAGTTTAGGCTTTGTTTTGTTTCAGTATTTGCATTTGTCATTTGTCATCCATAATTTAGGCTTCACTCTGTTTTTAACCAATAGCTTCTTTCCACCAGCATTTAGTTATTTCCCTTGTGAACATAAAACCATAAAAACCCAAAAACATCATAAAACACTAGACACAACGAAGTGAGAAACAATTACCTAGGCACATATAGTGCACCACACTTCAGCAGATTACCAACCCTGGTTGACAATTAATGAACTCAATTTAGGAGACTAGGTTGAGCACAAACATGTATGTCAAAAGCAGGATAGTTTCAAAGTACTTACCTGAACTTAGGCTACTCTTTGTTCTGCATTTGTTTAATTCCCCTTCTTGTTGTATCATTTAATTCCATAAAATCAACTTTAAAGAGATCCTTAGACATAGATGACTTGCCCCATGGACCACTCTTGGACCTTGTTGTTTCAATTAAACCCTATTATTACTCCATATTCCAATGGACTAAAAACCAGCGTTATATCTATCTTTTTAGCCAAAGCTTGCTCTGATTGCTTGCAACTTCACACCTTTGAAACTCTTTCCATTTAGGACTTTCCACCCAAATAATAATCATGCTCAACCATCCAAAAACAATCAGAAACCCTCGAACTTCATAACTAGTCTAATATCATTACCCAAAAGCTTTTAAAGATAAATCCATCTTTGCACTTATTGGGGAGATCCCTCTCCAGATTCAGGAGGGCTAGATCCTAGAATCCCAAAGTGGTTGAAATAAGTGGTCTCCCTGCATTTGGACTTTTGTGAATCTTGCTAATTACAGGGAGCTAACACTACTCATAGCACTCATTTTCCATCTTCTTTTCCAAGCTCTTCAAGTATAGCCTTTAGTACATCTACTATTATAACCAGCACTGTCCCTGCCACTATTACTATGCCTCCCAGTTTAGCAAAAATTCAAGCCATGGCAGCCAGATATGCTCCCCCCATCTTACCTAAAAGTCTTCATGACATGCCCCAAAATTACCAAAAGGGCATTCCATTGTTTGATAATTTTTCACAAATTACTGCACAACAACATATAACCAGAATGAATGATTTTTGGGAAATTTATGAGATAGATGAGTCTGATGTCCGAATGAGGTTATTTTCACAAAGCTTAAGTGGAGAAGTCAAAACATTGTTTAGAAATTTAGGTGCTGGTAGTATAGCAGACTTAGCTGCCTTTCACAGAGCTTTCCTAAATAAATGGGAAAAGAAGAAAAATCCCATGCAAATATTATCCGAGTTTGATGCTGTTAAGAGAGCCCCCAATGAGTCTATCCAAGATTTTTGCACCAGATACAACAATGTTTACAATTCTATTCCTGCAGACCTTAAACCCACTCCGTATTCCATGCTACTCAAATTCCCTGATTGTTTTGATGTATACATGGCCTACCAACTTAGAGAGAGAGATGCAGATACCTTAGAACAAATGCAATTGAATGTTGTTGGTGTAGAAATTAACATCCTTGCCAAAAAAGCCAGACTAAGAAATGAGAGGAGGGTTACCATCAAAGAAGAGGCTTCAAACTTAGATGGTAAATTTGATTTTATTAACAAAACATTAGAAAAAGTAGTTGAGAGACTAGACCACATTGAAATAAAACCACAATGGGAGAATCAATCCCAAATCGAGAATCCCAACTACAGGAAAAACAACAATCCTACGAAAGGTAAGGAACCTTCCCCAGATCAGAACATAAGACCCCCATTCCAAGAAAAATTTACAGAGAGTTCTCAAAACAATGTTGAGGATGAGGAAGATATCAACATAGTTATGGGGATAGATAAGAGCAATACAATTTTCCTCACTCAGGAGGATCAGGAACTCTTTGAACTACAATAGTTCAAAGTGGAATTTGGTGAATCCTTTGATTATAAGCAAGGTTATGACTTTGTGATCAATGAAATACATAGTCAATATAACCTTAGGAGCAAGAAAACAAATGAGCCTACTGCAAAAAACAATGCTCCAACTAAACAAAATCAAACAAAAATAACACAGAGGCTCCCAAAATGAAACTTTTGCAGATTCTTCCCAGAGAAAATAAACAAAATTCAAACCCACCCAGTCCTAAAAAGGAGCTTAGTCCTAAGATTGTAGATATCACTGATGAGGTGGCCCAAACCTCCAAAGATGCCCAAAAGGATAATATCACAAAGGCCACCAATTCAATGACAATTACTGATCCAAAAAAGAAGTCAGCTGATTCAAAATCATCAAATCCTAAATCTTCTGCTGAGAATTCCAAATCTGACAAAATATCTGTTAACACTCAAACTGTTCCTGAAAAAATAATCAAAGATAGCAAAAATCAGGAAACTCAAACAGAAGATAAAAGAAAATCTCAAGCTAAAGGTAAAACCACTGAAACTCAAGAAAAATCATCCCAAACAATAGTTCCAAAAGATGAATTAATTCAAGCTATCAAATCTCAGTCAACATTTAACATGCAATCTGAAATATCCAAGTTAAAAATAGTTGTTCCCTTAGTTGAATTGGCTAAAAATGTCTTGTATAGATCTATTATTTCTGAAACATTGAATGTAAATGAAATGAGGATACAATTAATATGAGTGATGATAGACCTGAATTAATCTTTGGTCCAAATGTAGATGGTAAGCATTTAGATGGGTCAATACCTCCATTTTATTTAATTCCTACTATACATGATCAGATATTACACAATGCAATGCTAGATACTGGAGCTTCCCATAACTTAATGCCTAAAAAAATAATGGAAACCCTGAATCTAGACATAACTCGGCCATATAAAGACCTGTTCTCATTTGATTCATCCAAATTCCAATGCATAGGATTGATTAAATATATGTGTGTAAACTTAGTCCAATATCCTGGAAAAAGCATGATCATGGATGTTGTGGTAGCTGATATCCCGCCAAAGTATGGCATGCTTCTTTCTTGCTCATGGGGAGAAAAGTTGCAGGGATCTCTACAACTTGACATGATTTATGCCACTATCTCAGTATTTGGACAGCCCAAAAATCTTTACAGAGAAACCTTAATGAAGTTTATGATTAGCAGTGCAGAAAGACCTACCAATTATCCAATCTATTCAACCCCTATTGATCTTGACTCCTTTATTCTCAGTAACTCTGATCATGATAATATCCAAACTGAACTCACTGATAAGAAGCTTAAAATAATGGATGATTACATTGGTCATGAGGCTTTATGGAATTTGGATTTTGATGGATCAGTGAATAAATTAGGAGCAAGAGCTGGTGTATGGATTACCAACATTGAAACAAGCCATTCCTAAGGACATGCCTTTAGATTGAATTTCAAATGTACGAATAACATGGCTGAATATGAGGCTTTAATCTTAGGTCTTCAAATCATTAGAAAATTGGGAGGGCAAAGAATATTAGTCATGGGAGATTCCGAGTTAGTTATCAAGCAAATAAATGCAGAATACTCTATTCACAATCCCAGACTAGCCAGATACAAGGACACAGCACATGATTTGATTGGAGATTTGTTAGAAAGCAAGTTTTCTATCATCCCTAGAAAACAGAACATGCAAACCCATTGTTTAGCAACCTTTGCCAGCACTTGCAAATTTCCATTTTCACCATTACAAAAATACACTGCTGAAATCAAACACAGACCTATTGTCCCGGATAATGTAAAATACTGGAAAATTTTCTCAGAAGATGAACAAATCTATCACTGTTTGAACAATGAGCAAGAGTTTCAGAAATGCCAAATTGATAATGATTGTAATATAGATTCACCTTGTAACATAGATTCAAATTTTTGTCAAATATATGATTTAGATGATTTAGATGTACATAATTTTGATAGAACTACTATATTTACTCAGAGTGACATAGAAGAATTGGAAAAAGTAGATATAGAGGAAATAATGGAAGATGAACCAGATTTGATTGATTTAAAACATAACATTTTACCTAGAGGTTTGACTCCCCTAGAATACTTATTTGATTCCAATGATGTGCCCAAAAGGCCAAAAATGGAACAAGTCAGGTCCGATATAGAAGAGTGTAACATAGGGACAAATGAAAAGCCAAAAATGATCAAACTATCAAAATCCTTGTCATCAGAAGAAAAGGTAAAATACATAGAACTTTTTAAAGAATATCGGGATGTTTTTGCATGGGGTTACGAAGATTTGAAAACTTACAACAAAGACATAATTCAACATAAGATTCCTTTAAAAGAAAATCAAAAACTGTTTCAACAAAAACTAAGAAGGATTAATCCAATCTTGTTACCTTTAATCGAGAAAGAAGTTAAAAGAATGTTTGATGCACAAATAATTGCACCAGTCAAGTATTCTAACTGGGTTTCTAATTTAGTGCCCACCAGAAAGAAAACATGAGAAATTCGACTATGTATAGACTTTAGAAATCTTAATAAAGCTTCCTTAAAGGACAATTACCCCTTGCCTAAAATGGATCATATTTTGCAGAGGGTGGTAGGTTCTTCAAAAATTTCTTTACTAGATGGTTTCTCTGGTTATAATCAAATTCTAGTTCATAAAGATGATCAAACTAAAACTTCATTTACTCCTTAGATCGTAGGGCAATGGATATTGCCTTTGCTAAGGAGATCCATGAATTTTTAGTTATTTATCTTGATGATATTACTGTCTTTTCAAAAACAAATGATGAAAACTTAGATCACCTGAGACAAGTCTTTATCAAGTGTAGAAAATATGGTATATCCCTTAATCCTAAAAAGACTCTTTTCGGACTAGAAGAAGGAAAATTGTTAGGTCACATAATCTCCAAAGAAGGCATTAGAATAGACCCTGTAAGAATTGAAGCTATTTTAAACATTCAACCACCAAGGAACATAAAAGAACTTCAAGCATTCTTGGGTAAAATCAATTTTCTAAGAAGATTTATCTCTAATCTGGCTGAAATCATAAAATATCTCAACAATATGCTTAAAAAGGACTCTGCAATAAAATGGACAATTAAGGCCAAACAATCTTTCGAATCCATAAAACAAGCCTTGACAAAATCACCAATCCTCATCAGCCCTGATTATACAAAAGATTTCATAATCTTTTCCTTTGCATTCGAACACACCATAGCTGCAGTTCTTCTGCAGAAAAACAATCAAGGTTTTGAACAGCCAATCGCATTCTTTAGTAAAGCCCTCAGAGATGCACCTCTGAAGTATAATATAACGGAAAAATAGGCTTTAGCCCTATTTAAAACCATCAAGGATTTCAGAGTGTACATACTTCATTCACACATCATTGCATATGTCCCCAATGCAGTAATTAAAGATATTTTGACACAAGATGGACCTGATAGTAGGAGAGGAAAGTGGATAGCCACTATCCTTGAGTACGATCTGGAAATCAAACCAACAAATCTCATTAAAGGACAGTGTTTAGCCAAATTGATGGCTGAATCAAATTGCAATGCTTTAGACATTAATTTCATTGCACAAATAGATGACCGGGAGGAGATGGTGACTCCATTGATCAATGAGGCCTATCTAGACTCACCATGGTACTCTGATATTATCTTTGTACTAACACACTTACAAGCTCCTCCTGGGCTAAAAAAAACCAAAGCAAGATTCATCAAACAAAAAGCAATGAGGTTTTGTATCTTAAACAATTCACTTTACTGGAAAGAAAATACTGGGATCTTACTAAATTGTTTATTAAAATCTGAGGCTGAAAAAATTCTTGAGGAATTTCATGCAGGTTGTTAGCTCCCTGTAATCAGCAAGATTGGCGAAAGTTCGACCGCAGGGAGAAACATCGTTTCAACCACTTTGGGATTCTAGGATCTAGCCCTCCTGATTCCGGAGAGGGATCTCTCCAATAAGTGCAAAGATGGATTCGTCTTTGAAGTTTTGGGATAATGATATTAGACTAGTTATGAAGGTCAAGGGTTTGTTTTGTTTTTTGGATGGTTAAGCATGATTACTGTTTGAGGTGGAGAGTTTTAAATGCAAAGAGTTTCAAAGGTGTGAAGTTGCAAGCAAATAAAACAAGCTTTGGCCAGGAAGATATATAATTGCAAGTTTTAGTCCATTGGGCTATCGAGTCATAATAGGGTTTAATTGAAATAGCAAGAGGCAAGAGTGGTCCATGGGGCAAGTCATCTATGTCTAAGGATCTCTTTAAAGTTTGATTTATGGAATGGAATGAAACAATAAGAATGGGAATTAAACAGATGAAGAACAAAGAGCAGCCTAAGATCTAGTAAGTACTTTTAAACTAGCCAGCTTTTGACACACACTTAAGAAATACATGAAAGTAAACTAGGATCTGGTAAGTACTTTTAAACTAGCCAGCCTTTGATACACTTTCAATAGAAAACATTTAAAAATAGGGGAAACACAAATGATAACAAAGAATGGCCTAAGATCTGGTAAGTACTTCTAAACTAGCCAGCTTTTAACACATTCCAAGAGAAACATTCAGACAGTCTTTGGGGATAATACTAGGACCAGGGCACACCATATCTTCCATAGTTCATCTCTACTTAACTAATACTAAACATAACATTAAAGAATAATATTTAGTTAAGGCAATAAGATGACGGAATTCCAGCATTCCTATGCTTAAACCGAATTAAATCATTCCCAAATACGATTGGAAGAAAAACATTCGTATAAAGATTTTTAGTCGTAGAAGGGTATTGGTATGTAGGTCCTAACTCTATGCATGTTGTTCTTTATAAGAGAAGATGAACACAAGTTGAAAAACAGAACAAAATAACAAGTTACAATGAGAAAAACATCACCTCTGCCAACATAGACCAGATCCCATAACCTACCAGATTGATGCTCCAAACCAGTTACAGCTTTAAGTCCAATGCTTTAGTTTAGCAATCATCTACTCATCTCAGCCTAACTTATCTATCACAAGCAGAGCTCCAAGGGCCAGTGAATGCTATTTACAGGTAGAAGTCTCAAGCTCAATTACATTTCAATGTTCAGTAACCAAATCAACCAACCCCTCTCTCATCTTCTGCAGTAGTATTTATAGAAGAATGAGAAGGTGAGATCTGATAAAAGATATCCAAAGATAATTAATATAGTCTTAATGGATTCTCAACCTTTGGGGGGCTCGACGAAGAAGCTTACATAGGTGTCTTCTGTATTAAATGATTTACATAAATATTTAAGCTCGGTGGGAGCTCTTTTTGACCTTTGAGGCTCTGTGTGATGTCAAAGTAACTCTGCTAATGTTTTGTCATTGAGTTTGTGTGCAGAATTCACTCTCTGGCTGCACTTGAGACAAATATCTGATCTTGATCAATAACTCCAGCCTCGGATATGAATGCTTTGAGGCACAGGTGGCATCGTGGTAGCTAGAGGGATCAATTTGCCTCAGCTGTGGTGGTGGAGGTTTCTTGTCTGATGAACCTTTATGATTTACCTTTAAACTGTGTTTTAATAGGGGTATTAGGCTTTTGATAATCCATCTTAGCCGTAACCCCCGCAGATCTGTCTTTAATCTCATGTTCTAGCGTGTTTCCTGTCTTCTACACTGACACTCTTTGATTGTGCTTGATTCACTGTGTTTTGCTGGTGTGCAGCGCTGCGAAGGGGTCGTGTGGCATCAATGCTTCATGAATCAATGATGAAACTTGGAGCTGCATTCTGCAAATGGTTCCCTTTAATGAATCGAAGGCGGGAGGATCTTCACCCTCATCCTTTGAATTTTCTTTAGCATAGCAGAGAAACCATTTAAACCCTGCAAAATACGAACAATGTTATAAAATCCTGCATATATAGGTGTACTGCTTCAGAGGACATGTGGGGAGAGTGTGGCCATTGGATGACATCATCCAACGGTCATGATTGATTAGAGGAGGTCAAAGAGAAATGGAGGAAGAAATAAATCGAATCCGTCATTCACACAGAGATCGACAGTCGGGAGTCGAGGCGAAAAGTCAAAGTGAATAAGTCATTTTTTTGGAAAAACAGATAAAATGGGTTAAAACCTTTGTTTTGGACAAAAATGGTAAAAAATCAAGTTTGGGATCGGGACAAACGTGGGCCATCGGATGAGATCAGCCCACGCGATCAATGGCGGAGAACGGGCGTCAATAAACATTTACAAAATACGACCGGATTTCAAACCTTTAATAAAATCTGGATGGATAAAAACCCCCGGGTCCGGAAATGCTGACTGGGTGAGGAATAAGAGCGATCGAGCTTGGGCCATCGATCTTCAGATCAAATCGACGGAGATGTTTTAATGGAATGCATCGTACCTTGGACTATCGCACGGGCTTGATCAGAGTGCGACCACCATTCGATGAGCAGGCCTCAGATCGGACGGCAGACGCTAATATCGCGTCGGGCCCATGTCCGAATTTTAATGTGCGATGAGGACGGTATTTGAAATTTTCTCAAGGCCACGTGTCGGCCGGTGGATGGCATCGCTGCCGATAGGGGAAAACCACCTTCCTCTTAAAAGCGGTGCGATGGATTCCGCCCGGTTTTATTGATGAAATGGTTTAGCGCCTGTGCGGGGCCTTGGGCCGTATTGGAAGCGATATGACCAGGGGAGATAGAATGGAGGGCTAATCAGCATTGGAGATTTCAATAAAGGGAAAAGACTTGCGCGTTGTGTTTCCCCCGATGCGATAAGCGCCCAAATGGCTTAGCGCCTGGTTCTAGCACCAGGGCGTATGGAGGGGAAGGGTTTTGGACTTAGCCCAAGGGGGCTTAAGTCTGTAATAAGAAAATGGGTTTTTTTTATAGATTTTCAATGGTTTTCAAAGGAGTTTGAGGGTTCCGATAAGGCAAAGAAGGAGTCTTAAACCTTATCAAAAGGGGTTTTGATGAAGGGGAAAGGGGAAAAACATGAAAATAAGGGATTTTATGGGGAAAAGAGGAGAGAAAACGAGGTTAGTTTTGGAAGAGGGGGGAGGGGGAAAATGATGTTTGCAGCAGTATTTTGGCTTTGAAATCAGCAGAATTTCTGGGGCATAATGGGCACAACAGTGAAGATTTTGGATAGAGGCACGAGGCCTTCAAGAGTCTTCAAGAGCCAACACTTTTTTGAAATAAAATTTGTTCCTTGAAGACTCCAAAAATGATTTAGCCACCTTTTGGTATAACAAATTTCATAGGTGGCTAACGGTGGCATCACTTAGGGATGGTGCCTTCTTCAAGGCATCAAGAACGTTAGACTTGCATTCTCTGGGAGGGTGACCCGTGCCTCATCCATTGGGCTGCCATTCCTTTGCTGGGAAGATCTTGCTTGTTCTGAAACATATTAGCATTCATGGATTAACAATGGAACTTCATCAATACAACCTGTCTACCTACCCAATCCTACTGATCTAACATTTTTTCTTCTTTAGAGTGCACTTGGATTGGCAAACTCTTTTACAACATTTTATTCTTTTGAAAGCAGGAAATATAATCTATTTCTACTCCTTATTTCTCCATGGACTCAGATTAAACAGTTGAGCCCATATGATTCTCTACCTAATCTACTATCTGTTGGGATTGAACTGTCCAACAGATTTTATTCACTAAATTCTACAACAAAAATTTAAAAATAGCCAAGTCAAGATTAAGCTTGTTTGACTTGCTGTCATCTATGGCATAAAAACAAACTGCACATAGAAATTTATTTTGCAGAGAATTTAAAACAAAAATGGAAGGCTTGAGATCTGAAATTTCAAAGCATTTCCTTCATCTTTTTACAGCTCTGTTTTGACTTTTGTTCGAGCTGTCCTCCCTTTGTTGATTGGTTCAGATTTTAAGCTGATTGGAACCAAATTTTTACATCTCTTGACTCAGAATTTGAAAAATATTTGATGCATTCTCTTATTTGGAAACTCAAGTTCGAATTTTGAGCATGTTTGAACCTTTAATTTCTATCCTAAACTATCTACTGATAAGCCAAGATTAAATAGTTTGGCAAATCAAATTCACTATCCTATTAGTAGAAAATTTAAAGCTAATTAGTCAAGATTAGGTTGTTTGACTAACTAGAAGTGTGTTTTTCAGGAGTGGCATTTAAGCTTGCACACTTTCAGATTCGTTTCTCTTTTTTGGTATGGGGCTATACCTTTCTTGTTTTCACAATCTGCCCTCTTTTCTTTGTTTTCTTTGTTTTTGTATTTTGATTTTTATAACTTCGAATGCAATGGTGGGTGAAATATTTATAATGGAAAAAGATAAAAAGGCTATCAGAACACGAAAAGGATCAAGAGAAGTAATTCTTAATCATCCTGCCATTGACAGGACCCCTAAACAATTATGCTCCATTCAACTCTCGCAAGAAATATGCATTATTACGAGCAGCTGAATGGATAGAGTAAGGGCCAAGCCATAAGTTGTCAAATTTTCCGTGCTTGTCCTTGTCTTCCCTCCCTGAGTCCCACTTTAAAACTTTGTCCCCAATATTGAAATCATTGGCCTTTGTTCTTCTATAAGAAAGCTTTTTAATGCTGTCCTGCTTTTGCAATGCTTTGTTATAAACCTCCTCTCTGGTTTGTTGAAGTTGAATGGTCTGATTTATTCTTCTGATTATGTCATTATCGTCAGTTTGCAACTCTTGAATCAACTTCATCACTGGTACACCAGAAATTTGTTTGGAAAAAATTTCATCGGTACCATACCTGGTGGAAAGGTGACATGCCAATAGATTTCTTCAAAGTCAATCTATCAGCCCAAAGTGCATGAACCAGCTTTATGTGCCAAGACTTTTTTTTGTCCTCCAACAGTTTCTTGATTATGTTCACTAAAATTGTTTTTGAGGATTCTGCAAGTCCATTGCCTTGAGGGTAATAGGCCATGGAATGCCCCAATGTTATCTGATATCTGTGACAGAATTCAACCATCCTCTTTGATCCAAATGTTGCTGCATTATCGGTGATAATCTTGGTAGGACAGCCAAATCTAGAGAGAATGTTAGTCTCCATAAATTTTATGATAACTGAATCATTGGCCTATCTACAAGGTATGGCTTCTATCCACTTAGTGAAATAGTCTGTGGCAGTGAGAATCCATCTATGCTGGGTAGAAGAGGGTGGATGGATTTCTCCTATGAAGTCAAGTCCCCATTGTTGAAAAGGGGCTTCAACAGTAATTGGATGCAGAAGCAGGGGTAACAGTTTTCTTTTGCCTTCAAAAAGTTGACATTTATGACAGGCTATGATCATCTTGTGTATATCATGAAAAAGAGTAGGCCAATAGAAACCACCCCTCAAAATTTTGTTGGCTGTTGTCTTCCAGTACAAATGACCTCCACACTCTCCTTCATGGAACTCGTGCTTAACCTTATCTGCATCAAACTCAAGAAAACATTTAAGCAATAGACCTCTTGCATTTTTCCAATAAAGACATTTATCTATAATGTAATAGTTTACAGCTTTCAATTTTAGGAACCTTGCCTTTGTTTTTGTTAAACCAGGAGGTGTATTCAAATTAAGCAAAACATAAACAATATCAACATACCAAGGAGAAATCATAAAATGGTTTTCAACAATAGGATTTGAGAATCCTTCTTGGTCATCTAAAGCATTAATCATATTAATATAAAGAACTTCAAAATTGGATTCAGCCATTAATCTAGCTAGACCTTGACCTTTGTTTAGTTTAGTAGGTTTTATCTCTAGATCGTATTCAAGAATAACAACAATCCACTTACCTCTCTTACAATCTGGGTCCTGTGTTAGAATGTCTTTAACAACTGAATTTGGGACAAAGGAAATAGTTTGTGAATGAAGGATGTACACTCTGAATTCTTTCAAAGCTTTAACCAAGGAAAAAGCTTGTTTCTCCATGATGTTATACTTCAAAGGGGCATCCCTCAATGCCTTGCTAAAGAATGCAATAGGTTGTTCTTGTCCTTGTGGGTTTTTCTGTAAAAGGACAGCAGCTATGGATGAGTATGTTCGCGTCTGAGAAAAAAAAAGAAATATAAAAATCTTTTGAAAAATCGGGACTTATTAGAACCAGTGTTTTGGTTAATGCTTGTTTCACCAACTCAAAGGACTTATTTGCTTCCAAGGTCCATTTTACCCCTTGCTCCTTCTTCAGCATGTTTGTAATGTTCCTGAGGAGCTCAGCTAAGTTGGGGATGAACCTTCTCAAAAAGTTAATCTTTCCAATGAAAGATTGCAACTCCTTGATGTTTCGAGGATGAGAGATTTGCAATATGGCCTCAATCCTATTGGGATCTATCTTAATACCTTATTCTGAAATAATGTTCCCAAGAAGTTTACCTTCTTGGAGCCCAAATAGTGTCTTCTTAGGGTTCAAAGATATTCCAAACTTTTTGCATTTCTTTAAAACTTTTCTTAAATGTTCTAAGTGCTCTTCATCTGTTTTTGAAAACACAATGACATCATCGAGGTATATAATGATGAAGAAGCCCAGTTCCTCGGAGAATGCTATGTCCATGTCTCTTTGAAAAGTTGCTCCAACATTCATTAGACCAAAGGGCATTTTAACATACATGAAAGTGCCCCATGGTGTAGTAAAGGTTGTCTTTAATTGATCAACAGGGTGGACTAGGATCTGATTCTACCCTGAATAGCCATCCGGCAAAGAAATTCTTCTAGACCCTACCACCCTTTGTATAATATGAGATCCATCTTAGGTAAAGGGTAGTTGTCTTTTAATGAAGCTTTGTTTAAGTCTCTAAAGTCTATACAAAGCACAGTCTCTCCATTTTCTTTATCTCTCGAAATTGGCGAGCGTCCCTCGAGAATATCTAATAGGGACAATAATACCAGCTTCATACATTTTCATGATCTCCTTCTGAACCAAAGGCAACTGAACAGGGTTAATTCTGCGCAGTTTCTGTTTGAATGGTTTTTGGTTTTCTTTGAGAAGAATTTTGTGCTATATTATTTTAGTGTCATAGGATTTCAAATCTTCATAACTCCACGCAAAAACATCAGAAAATTCTTTAAACAACTCTATGTATTTGAGTTTAATGTGAGCTGGTAAAGTTTTAGAAAGTTTGATCATTTTTTGCTTAAGTTCACTGCCTATATTGCACTCTTCCACTTCAGTCTCTACAGGTTCCAGTTTTGGTTTCTTGGCCACATCGTTAAAATCAAACAACTCTTCTAAAGGTGTCAGACTCCTTGGAAAACTTTCATCTGTAGAGTGCAGAGTTTCTAACTCCTCTGTCTCTAACTCTGAAATCAGTTCTGTTTTGTTTTTAAGTTCGCTAGTCAGAAGATTAATATCGACGAGCTCAGGAGACGGCTCTTCTTCACCAAGAAAAGTTTCTTCACTGCAGTCTGTATCATAATCTGAGTCCAAACTGTTTAGTTCGAATTCATTTCTGAATTGCATGAAGTCTTCTATTTGTTTGTCTCCGTCAAACACCTGCCAATACTTTTCATTATCAGGCACAGCCGGTCTAAATTTTATCTGAGTTGTGCAGTCTTTGGTTTCATATCGCGTTAAGCATGTTCTAGCTGCAAAGGCTAAATTGTGGGTGGCAATATTTCTTTTTCTTGGGACAAAAATCAGTTTGGACTCCTCGAATGTTTTTAAAAGGTCCATGACATCATTCCGGTAGGCCCTAAGTCTGGGATGATTTGCGTTATACTCCCCATTGACTTGCCTAATGACTAACTCTGAATCCCCATACACATTAATTCTTTTGGCTCCTAAATTTTTCAACAAACGTAAGCCTAAGAGAAGGGATTGATATTCTGCTATGTTGTTAGAACACAGAAAGTTTAATTTGCAGGAAATGCTTTCTGTGTGGTTATTCTTAGTGTTGCAAATCCAGACCCCTGCACTAGCGTTGTTCTTAGTGCATGATCCATCAAAATACATACTCCACATAGGACTATTTTCAATTTCATCTTGGTCACTGTCCTCTTCAACTAACGTGCTTTCTGACTGTTGTGGAATATCAACACTTAGTTGTAATTGTTTTGATTTCGCAGGCTTCTCTCTGTGTTGAGGTTTGTTTTCTTGACTGTCAAGGTTTAAAAGCAATGGACACACGATTTGTAGTTCAAAACCTGTGTTTTGTTTGCTAGAGTTTACAGGTTCAGCAAATTGTTTTGACACTCCTACGTTATCTTATTCCTCCTCTCTATCCGTCATTAAATTAAACAAGGTCACTGGTTCACTAAAATTTTCATCATTGAAAAGGATAAATGAATCCAAGCCTGTGTCTATAGAATAAAGGGGAGAGTTTTGTGGTCTGTCTTGGCTTGTAACTGTGTATTGCATATGGGACTCCCTGTAAAGTCTTCTAGTCTGATTGAAAACGGGGATAGTCACATAGGTCATGTCCATTTGCATAGTCCCTTGTAACTTAGCCCCCCAAGACCTAGATAATAACATTCCATACTTTGGGGGCACATCAGCCACAGCAATATCCATGACTAAGCATTTGGCTGGAATCTGAGCTAAGTTAACACAGAGGTCTTTGATTAATCCTAAACATTTTACTCTGCTCGAATCAAAGGAGTAAAGGTCTTTATAAGGTCTGGTGATTTCTAGACCAAGGCTCTCCATCACAGCTTTAGGAATTAAATTATGATAAGCTCCCGAGTCATGCATAGAGTTGTGCAAAATCTTGTCATGAACGTTTAAACTTACATAAAAGGGGGGGACAGGTCCCTCTTGATATCTACCTTCAATCTTAGGACCAAAAATGAGCTCTGGTTAGTCATCGTTAAGATTGATTGTGTCATTATAGTCTTCTATGTTTAAAGCCTTCAAAATTTGGGTCCTATATACGTGCTGGGCAGCTAACTTAGTCAAGGGAACAGATATTTTGATCTTTGAAATTTCCTGCTCCAGGCTTAAAGGAATTGGGTTCTTTGAAGAACTTGTTTCAGCCTTACTAGCTACTAGTCTATCAGCAACATCAGCTTGCTGATTTGTTTTATTTATATTTGACAAAATTGTTTTCACAGGAGTACTAGCTGGAGTGTTAGTACTATTAAGGTCTACACTCTGTTTTTTATTGTTTTGAGTGCCTTTCTCTTTACCATTATCAGAATTAACAGCCATTGTTTTTTCTTTTTGTTGTTGGGAGTTTGTTGACTGGTTTTGCTTCTAAGGTCATATTCTCTTTGAGACTCTATGATGACATTTTCCATGTCTTGATAATAATTTTCATCATCATCTCTTTTGTCATCATAAGGTGTGTATAGACCTTGTTTTCTATCATAATGAATCTCAAAGTCATCATTATCTACCCCCAACATGTTGATATCATCTTCCTCTGTTATCTCGTTTGTTTCCTCAACCTCACTTACATAGTTTTGATGAAAGGGAGGAGTGATCTGTTGATCATCTTCCCTAAGTCTATTTGGAGGTTGGTTTCTTCTAAAATTCTGATTTTGGTTCTAATTTATATTTTGAGGAGCATTTTGGTTTTGACTTGCTTGTGCTCTCTCAAGAACGCTCATTTTCTTCATCATCTCCTCCATCATTCTCTCCATCTTTGAGTTAGAAGTGGAAGGTGTGGATTCCTCTCTAAAAGACACTCTCTTCTCATTTTTCATTCTTGCTCTCTTCTCCATTAAGTTTACTTCCACAGCAAGAGCACCTTTTTGCATCTCTTCAAGAGTTGCAAGATCTCTCTCTCAGATGATAGGCCATCTCAGGGTCAAACCCATCAAGAAACTTGTTTAATGCTGAGCCCTCTGGAGGTTTTAGATCTGGGGAAAGTTCATTATATACACTGTTGAATCTGGTACAATAAGAATGTACACTTTCCCCCGTGTTTCTATGGAGGTTCTTGTAATCAGAAAGGACTTGGAGAGGATTCTTCTTTACTTCCCATTTGTTTAAGAAAGTCTGATGGAAAGCTTGGAGATCATTGATACTATGGGGAGCTAAGCCTTTAAACCATTTTCTTACTTCTCCCCCCAGACTCTGAGCAAATATTCAAAGCTTGACAGAATCATCATCAATTTCATTTCTGTCAAAGTAGTCATTCATCTTATCCACATGTTGTGATGTGGTTGTAGCATTACTAGCATCATACAATGGAATTTTGGACTGATAGTCCTGTGGAAGATTGACTAATGGTACAGGAAGGACTAAGGGAGCATACCATGCTGTCATGATATGTGGTGGGGGTGGATTCACAAGAGATGGATTAACAAAAGGAAAAGTGGGCTGAAGTGGAGTGGTTTGGATAGTGAATGGAAGATGAACAGATGTGGATGGACCAGAAGTAGATTGCTGAGTTGATCTTGGATAAGAGACACCTAAATTGTGAAACAAATGTAAATCAGGAGGTGTTGTTTCTCTGCTACCAGGATGTTCGCTTATTTCAGGAGATGAAAGTGAAGACTCAGAATCTAACTGATCTAAATCATCAAGAGACCTAGTCCTAAAAGGATTTACGAAGTCAACTTGTGATTGTTGTAGAGCTGAAAGATTTTCAGGGATTGAATTAGCTCTCAAGGGTGATCTGAAAACAGTTGATAATTTAATCCTAGTAGACCTCCTAAGGATACTCTCTTGGTTATCAACTATCTTAGGTGGATCAGGGTTAGGATAGGCTCTAGTGTGAATCTTTCTAGGAGCCACTATGTTATGTTTTTCAGACCCAAATAAATAAGAAAGTTCAACCAGGTATGGCAGTCTTTAAAAGGTCAACTAATATTTTTATAAAAACTTTAATCCTACAGTCCTCTAACTGAGTTTGAATGATATTACAATGACGAGGGTTCTTCCCAGTGGAGTCTTAAGGTCTGTTGAGGATTGTGGAGTCGCCAAGTGGAATTTTTTAGCTCTTAAGGAGGTAAAAGGTCTTATGGTCCACCACCATGTTTATTGGATACCAATATGAAATATTTTTGGGTTTTCTGAGTTATTTTTCAGTTGTGCGGTTTCTAAGAATGTCCTAACCCTGTTTCAAAACTTAGCTACGGTTATGAGACAAAGACAGTCCACTCTTATGGCTAAGCTAGCTGATTTTTCAAGGTTAGATAAAGTCTTATGAGAATCTTATGGTTTGCCTAGTTTGTCACTAATTCAAACAAGTTTCACCATGATTACCATGTGTTTGGTAGTGCTTGAAAAGGCTGATTTCTACTCATAAGGTTTTATGAAGTGTTTAAGGGAACCTAAGGTGAAAATTCAATTGATCCCCAATGGAGTCGCCAGAAATGTTAGCTCCCTGTAATTAGCAAGATTGGAGAAAGTATTATCGCAGGGAGAAACATCGTTTCAACCACTTTGGGATTCTAGGATCTAGCCCTCCTGAATCCGGAGAGGGATCTCTCCAATAAGTGCAAAGATGGATTCGTCTTTGAAGTTTTGGGATAATGATATTAGGCTAGTTATGAAGGTTAAGGGTTTGTTTTATTTTTTGGATGGTTAAGCATGATTACTGTTTGAGGTGGAGAGTTCTAAATGCAAAGAGTTTCAAAGGTGTGAAGTTGCAAGCAAATAGAAAAAGCTTTGGCCAGGAAGATAGATAATTGAAAGTTTTAGTCCATTGGGCTATGAAGTCATAATAGGGTTTAATTGAAACATCAAGAGGCAAGAGTGGTCCATGGGGCAAGTCATCTATGTCTAAGGATCTCTTTAAAGTTTGATTTATGGAATGGAATGAAACAATAAGAATGGGAATTAAACAGATGAAGAACAAAGATCAGCCTAAGATCTGGTAAGTACTTTTAAACTAGCCAGCTTTTGACACACACTTAAGAAATACATGAAAGTAAACTAAGATCTGGTAAGTACTTTTAAAATAGCCATCCTTTGATACACTTTCAATAGAAAACATTTAAAAACAGGGGAAACACAAATGATAACAAAGAATGGCCTAAGATCTGGTAAGTACTTCTAAACTAGCCAACTTTCAACACATTCCAAGGGAAACATTCAGACAGTCTTTGGGGATAAAACTAGGACCAGGGCACACCATATCTTCCTTAGTTCATCTCTACTTAACTAATACTGAACATAACATTTAAGAATAATATTCAGCTAAGAAAATAAGACGAGGGAACGCCAACATTCCTATGCTTAAACTGAATTAAATCATTCCCAAATAACACAGATTGGAAGAAAACATTCAGATAAAGATTTTCAGTGAGAGAAGGGTACTGGTATATAGTAGGTCCTAAATCTATGCATGTTATTCTTTATAAGAGAAGATGAACACAGTGAAAACAAAAACAAAATAGCAAGTTACAATGAGAAAAACATCACTGTCAACATAGACCAGGATCCCATAAATCATCTTGTATTGATGCTCCAAACCAGTTACAGCTTTAAGTCCAATGCTTTAGTTTAGCAATCATCTACTCATCTCAGCCTAACTTATCTATCACAAGCAGTGCTCCAAGGGCCAGTGAACGCTATTTATAGGTAGAAGTCTCAAGCTCAATTACATTTCAATGTTCAGTAACCAAATCAACCAACCCCTCTCTCATCTTCTGCAGTAGTATTTATAGAAGAATGAGAAGGTGAGATCTGATAAAATATCTCCAAAGATAATTAATACAGTCTTAATGGCTTCTCGGCCTTTGGGGGGCTCGAAGAAGAAGCTTACATAGGTGTCTTTTGTATTAAATGATTTACATAAAGATTTAAGCTCAGTGGGAGCTCTTTTTGACCTTTGAGGCTCTGTGTGATGTCAAAGTAACTCTGCTGATGTTTTTTCATTGAGTTTGTGTGCAGAATTCACTCTCTGTCTGTGCTTGAGATAAATATCTGATCTTGATCAATAACTCCGGCCTCGGATATGAATGCTTTGAGGCACAGGTGGCATCGTGGTAGCTGGAGGGATCAATTTGCCTCAGCTGTGGCGGTGGAGGTTTCCTGTCTGATGAACCTTTATGATTTACCTTTAAACTATGTTTTAATAGGGGGATTAGGCTTTTGATAATCCATCTCAGCTATAATCCCCGCAGATCTGTCTTTAATCTCATGTTCTGGCATGTTTCCTGTCTTCTACACTGACACTCTTTGATTGTGCTTGATTCACTGTGCTTTTCTGGTGTGCAGGGCTGCGTAGGGGTCGTGTGGCATCAATTCTTCATGAATCATTGATGAAACGTGGAGCTGCATTCTACCAATGGTTCCCTTTGATGAATCAAAGGTGGGAGGATCATCACCCTCAGCCTTTGAATTTTCTTCAGCATAGTGGAGAAACCATTTAAACCCTGCAAAATACGAACAATGTTATAAAATCCTACATATATAGGTTTACTACTTCAGAGGACATGTGGGGAGAGCGTGGTCATTGGATGGAATCATCCAACGGTTGTGATTGATTAGAGGAGGTCAAAGAGAAACGGAGGAAGAAATAAATCAAAGCCGCCGATCGCGCAAAGATCGACTGTCAGGAGTGGAGGCGGAAAGTCAAAGTGAATAAGTCATTTTTTTGGAAAAACAGATAAAATGGGTTAAAACCTTTGTTTTGGACAAAAATGGTCAAAAATCAAGTTGGGGATCGAGACAAACATGGGCCGTCGGATGAGATCGGACCACACGATCAATGGCGGAGAATGGGCGTCAATAAACCTTTACAAAATACAACCGGATTTCAAACCTTTAATAAAATCCGGATGGATAAAAACCCCCGGGTCTGGAAATGCTGACTGGGCGAGGAATCAGAGCAATCGAGCTTGGGCCATCAATCTGCAGATCATATCAACGGTGGAGACGTTTTAATGGAACGCGTCGTACCTTGGACTATTGCATGGGCTAGATCAGAGTGTGACCACCATCCGATGAGCAGGCCTCAGATCGAACGGCGGACGCTAATATCGCGTCGGGCCTATGTCCGACTCTTAATGCGAGATGAGGGTGGTATTTGAAATTTTCTCAAGGCCACGTGTCCCCTGGTGGATGGCATTGCTCCCGATCGGGGAAAACCACCTTCCTCTTAAAAGCAGTGCGATGGATTCCACTTGATTTTATTGATGAAATGGTTTGGTGCCTATGCAGGGCCTTTGGGTGTATGGAAGATAATATGACCGGGGGAGATAGAGTGGAGGGCTAATCGGCATCAAAGAAATTTGTGAGGAAAAAGAGTTGTGCACTACTTTCCTCTGATGCGATAAGTGCCTGGTTCCAGCACCAGTGCATGTGCAGTGGAAAAGGTTAAGGACTTAGCCTAAGGGGGCTTAAGTCTGTAATACGAAAATGGGTTTTTTATAGATTGTCAATGGTTTTCAAAGGAGTTTGAGGGTTTCGATAAGGCAAAGAAGGAGTCTTAAACCTTATCAAAGGGGTTTTGATGAAGGAGAAAGGGGAAAAACATGAAAATGAGGGATTTTATGGGGAAAAGAGGAGAGAAAACGAGGTTAGTTTTGGGATAGGGGGGAGGGGGAAAATGGTTTTGCAGCAGTATGTTTTCTTGGAAATCAGTGGAGATTTTAAAATGGGCATAGCAGTGGAGATCTGGATAGAAGCATGAGGCCTTCGAGAGCCTTCAAGAGGTAACACCTTTTACAAATAAAATTTGTTCCTTGAAGGCTCCAAAAATGATTTAGCCACTTTTTGGTATAACAAATTTCATAGGTGGCTAACACAGGTGACTGTGGAGGCCACCTATACTGGAAGAGTACAACTGACAAAATACTGAGAGTTGGTTTTTACTGGCCAACTTTATTCTCTGATGTTAAAAAATTTGTCACCTCTTGCCACAAATGCCAAATTTTTGAAGGGAAAAAGAAACTATTGCCTTTACCTCTTAAGCCTATATCAACTGAAAAACCATTTCAACTATGGGAGTTAGATTTCATTGGTGAAATCCATCCTTCATCTTCAAACCAACATAAATAGATTCTAACTACTACAGATTACTTTACCAAGTGGATAGAAGCCATTCCTACTAGGCAGGCCACTGATTCAGTTGTAATCTCATTTATAGAAAGTAATATTTTGTCAAGATTTGGATGCCCACATAAGATTATTACTGACAATGCTGCAGCATTCAAGTCTAAGAAAATGATTTCCTTCTGTCATAAATACCATATTACCTTAGGTCATTCCACAGCATATTATCCCCAAGGTAATGGCTTAGCCGAATCATCAAACAAAAGCTTAATCAATATCATCAAAAAATTACTTCAAGACAACAAAAAGACATGGAACAAAAAGCTAGTCTATGCCCTATGGGCTGATAGAATTACCACAAAAAAGTCTATTGGAACTTCACCTTATCAGATTGTTTATGGAACAGATGCAGTTTTCCCCTCTTCCTTGGGTGTTCTAGTCATGAAGATTATCCAGGAATCACAGGTGGAAACAAATGATATTCAACGAAGAATCAATGAAAACATACATCTCCAACAAACTAGGGAAGAAGTTTATGAAAAATCATAAATTTTACATGATAAAATCAAAAATATTTTTGATAAAAGGGTTAAAGAAGATGATTTTTTCATAGGAGATCAAGTTTTGAGATGGGATTCACGAAGAAAGGATAAAGGAAAACATGGGAAGTTTGACTTTCTATGGCAAGGACCCTATGTGATATATGGTTATAGAGGTAATAATTCCTTTTTCATCAGGAATTTGGATGGAACTGAACTTCAAGAAGGACCGGTAAATGGTAGGATGCTTAAACACTATTATTCTTCAGAGTCACTCAACATTTAGATTGATTTACTTTATCATTATAAATCTTCATTGCACATGTGTAGATTGGATTGGATATTTTATCTACAAAGTTGAAGCCAGAAGAGAAGGCCCTAAGCTTTGCAGTATAAAACGTCATAAATATGAATTGTTGCAGAAAAACATAAGACAATTACAGGATCACCAAGGTCAAAGATGAAGGCTACTGATCTCAGAGTTATTGAAATTCCACCAGGAAATGCCATCCCCAAGTGAAGCCGATGTTAGTAACCTATAAATATAGGATTCATAATTTTGAATTGACTGATGGTAATCTTGTAACTATGTACATACTTTGCCTTCTGCAAGTTGTATTCTCATATTTTGTAAAAAATCAAAAAATCAAAAAAAAGGGTAAAAAATCCTAAAAGAACAATCAAAGGACTTAGAAAAAATAATAGACCCCAAAAGAAAAAGATGAATAAAACATGAAAGTGTGCAAATATAAATGCCACTACTTTACTTTTTGCAGACGATTATGGCAGAGTGTCAATAAATGCCATAATCCATGATGAGTTAAACAGTTTAATCTTAACTTGTCATGTTTCAATTTCACTTGTTGTAGATAGAGAATAAAGAATTATTGTACAGTTTAATCATGACAATTTAGTAGTTAGGTAGAGAATAAGTGAATCCAACAGTTTAATCTGGATTCATGGATGAAATAAGTGTAGAATTAGATAGTTTTATTGCTTTCAGAAATACATGTTGTAAAGGTTGCTAGCTCAAATACACCTAATCAAAATGGAAAAAAAAAATGTTAGCAGTTAAATTGGGTAGGTAGAAGAAGGTGAGAAGCATCATTGTAAATATTATTCACCAGGGCTGCAAATAACTAACTTCCCTTCCCCATAGCCATTTATCATTATAAACTATCAGTCAAAAAGGCTTAAGGCATTTCCTTGACTTCTGTTGGGACTGGACCCAAGGCTCTATGGCTAGTTAGTTGAAAATGTTAAATGTCTATATTAATCTCACAAATCACATAATTTTCCATTCATGCATTCATTTCCCTAAAAAATCATAAGTAAAAACCTCATTTTTACTTAATGATGTTCTAATCCCCATTTAGTTAACTTCCCACATCTCATGAAAGCATAAAACCCTCAAAATGACATTTTATCCTAAGTTTGAGTAATGAAGCTATTATAATGTGAATTTGCTTTTAAACTTTACTTTTATTAGTTATATTAATGCATTTTGAGTATCCATTTTTCCTTTGTCATATTAACTTTAACTTATTTAATAATTCCCTAGAAAATATCCTACTCCTATTTAATATAACTTCCTTTTATTAAATAGCCCCAAAAACCCATTAATATAACTTTAAGCCAAAGTTTATTATCCCCACATGTTTAAATAAAACCCACATTAAACCCCCTTTGGCTAAAAATAACTTTATGTAAATATCCCGCCCCTATGGTTATTAAATCAATTTAGTTTAATTAACTATATATTATAATAAATATACAATGAAAATCATTAAACATATTTTATATATGTTTTTTTAGTGTTAGTCTCGTCATACTACCATCAGTGATCAAACTTACTCTTTTGCATTTGCATATTAGGAGTCCCATACCATAAAATTTCACCATTCCATTAGGTCATGGATTCATTGATGGTAGTGATTTTTCATCAGTTTTCTCTCATGCATAAAAACTTGTTGATTCTCCTCTATGATCTTCAGTTATGAGTCACTTTCACCCTGTAAGGCCTGTTTGTAGGTCATAGGGTTGGTCTCATTAGGTTCTAGGGTCTAATCCTGGTCAAATTAATGAGTCAAGTGTTAATAAATATCAGGAATATCATGAGGAAGTCAAATACACTCAAAGGCACAGCATCTAAGAAGATCAAGGAATTGTTTTATCGAGCTTGATGTAATTTTCACCTAAAAACCACGTTTTGAGTTGAAAACATGATACTTTGTTTTTATTATCATCTATTATGTAATTTTATGTCATCATATGTAATAAGTTGCACTTCAGAAGCTGCTATCTCCACAAAGTCACCTCCCTACCTTTCAAAGGTGTTTTCCACCTCAATTTCAGTGTAAAATCATGTTCCAAGTGTGTCCATCAGAAAGAGCCCGGAAAGAGCTTTCCAACGGTATATTATACTCTCAAAACTGACTTCTGGATCGAAAATTATGCCTAAGTGAAACAAAAGTCCTCAAAAGCCTAAACCCACCCCTTTTCCTCATTTTTCCCTTACACTTTATAACATAATTTTAAAGTTTTTCATTATAAAATTCCTTTTCTTTTGATCCGATCGCACCCCTTCTTCCGATCGCATCGCATCACACAGTGTATTGGCTCCCAATTGGCCCACCTCCGACTGACCATCTCCGATGCGATTAAAGTCCCTCTGATCCGATCACATATGGACCGTTGGTCTCCGCAATGATCTGACATCCCTCATCCAATCACAATCATTCCAATCGCATCGCATTTCCCCAGCGGTCCCATAACTCATCACCTCGCTCACCCTCTGATTTCCGATTGCGATCAGCTAGGTCCTACCATAGGCCTTTCTGCCCTGCTTCAATAATAAAAGTCTTTTCCCTTTGTTAAACGTGATAAATCAATTTTAAAGTTTTTCTAAAGTAGTTCCATCGCATCGCATCGTGCCATGTCTTAAACCTTCTCTCTCCCCGCCGATGCAATTGATCGCAATCGACGAATCTCGTTATACAATACACTTGCTCCCCTTCCCATTCCCGATTTTCGATTTCGATTTAGTCCCCGGTCCCACCACAATTCCTTCCACCCTTTTCAAATGAAAAAGGGGTTTTCCCTTTGTAAAGTGTGAAAACTCATTTTTAAAAACATTTCTTAAGTGTTCCATCGCATCGCGCTTTTCAGCATACCATGTTTGAACCCTCGCACTATGGTATTACTCCATCACATCACAAAATTTTCTTTCGATGTGTCCTCAACTCCCACTCCATTCCCCTTCCGATTGCGATTGTGATTTCCCTTTTCCTCCTATACGTTATCGCATCGCAAGTCTCTAAATGAATTACTCCACTGTGTGATAAACCCCTTCCCCTCTTCCGATTGCGATTGCGATTCGGGCCCACCATCCTTTCCTTTGCCCTTTTTAACCCAAAAGAGGTATTTTCTTCTTTTAAACAGCAAATATAGTTTTCCATTGGTTTCAAAAGGCATTTTCTCCAAAGGTCGGTTTTTCTTCAAAGGATAAAGACAAAGAATAATAGTCAAAGGTCGAGAGCTAAATATAAACACAGAGACCACGACAGAACGACAGCAACAACAAAGGGAGATTTGGTTCCAAAATTTGTCTTTCTTCTCCACTGTTTAAGCAACAATAAATTCTCCAGAGGGTTAAAATGTATTGTTTCTCCTTCTTTTCAGGGGCATCTGGTTGGTTTATTTTCTATGTTCGGATTTCGGTTTCTGAGCTGGTAAATAGCTCCTCTTTTTGTGGATTCGCCCCCCTTAAATTTCTGTCTATTTAATGTAATTCTTCATCATTTTTAAAGGGGGAATAAAGTGTGAAATTAGTTTTGAAATCATTGAGGACGCTTTGCGCTCCATTGTAACAATTTGACAGGGAATTAATAAAGATACGCAATTCTAATTTGTGGGATCCCTGTGGTATGGATTTTAGCATTGTTCTTTCCTTTGTGTTCATATGTTAAATGTTATGTTCACCATTTATTCATTCACATTCTCTGATTGAATGCTTTCAAGATAGATAGGTAGAAATCATTATTAATGCTCTGCCTTGGGAAATCATTCAATGTTCTATGTTTTCTGTTGTTTGAAAATGATCCATCTCTTATTCCCTTTTCAGCTCCTCACCAGTTTTACCATTCCATCATTATTTAAACTTAATTGTTAAATTACTACCTACCTTGCCCCATGAAATACCCTGTGTCTCTGGTTTAATTCCCCAGATTCAAACTGCCCCATCTGTTCCACTTGACCCTTGAATTTTATAAAAATCTTTCCCATCATTATACCTAGCCTAATATCAATTTATTGCTATACTTCATTGAACATTTTTCTCGGAGAGAGCCCTCTCTTGACCTTGTAGAGCTAGCTACAAGGCTGAGCGTGGTTTGAGGTTACCCTAATTTGCCTTTTTCAGCCTAAGGTTCAAATTAGGTGATAAAATTTTTAGTGACCATACTAGGGACACAAAGATCATGTCTTCCTCGGTAAAGAATGACAAAGTTTAAATCTAATTGTTGATGGTGAACAATAGTTGGATACATATGAAGGCTGAATAATTCACTTGGCGACTCCATTCACTGAAAAATCCAAAAATCAACACTTCATGGTGACTCCACTTGCAGGAAGATCAATAGATTTAAGATTTTTGTTTTAAGATGGCAAGTGTTGCAAGAAGGTATGCTCCCATGAGCCGAGATCACATTCCAGGTTTCCCAAATAAAATGCCTAAGGGAGATTGGCAAAGGAATTTTCCTATGTTCAAAAATGTGAAAGGTAATGATGCTGCTCTTAATCTGGTAAAATTTCACATCCATGTGCATAAATTAAAGATTTATTTTCCTAAAGATTGCTTGATGAAGATGTTCATGGCTAATTTGGAAGATGAAGCTCGATCTTGGTATGAAAGTTTGCCATCTGCTTGTATCTATTGTTTAAAAGACTTTCATACAATATTCTTTGAGAGGTACAAAGAATCTTGTCCATCTTTAATATTAGTGCAAAATTGTTGTAAACATGTTAATAGTTTCATTGAAAATCTTGAGAATTTTTATGGAGATGATGAATTCATGGACAAAGAAATCATAGAAGCACTGTATGAAAATCCATTTCAGCAGCATACAAAAATCTTAGAGGACACTTCTCAAGGGCAGCAGGCTGAAGATCTTTATACATTTGAAAATGATGGAAGACAATGTTTTATTTCAGATCTGATTGAAATAAAGGACGAGATGCAGGAAAATGATGTTCCAATCTCAGATAGTGATAAATTCAAACTAGATCTAGAGTTAAAATATGATGATGAAGAGTATGTTGTTCCAGATCCCATAAAGGAGAGTTATATTGTTGAGGTCACCTCAAATGAAGAAAACGGAGTTATAGACCTAAGTCTTCTCATCCCATCAGAACAAAGTCTTCACCAAGAGGTAATCCATTCCCTCTATGAAAAACAAGATGAGATCTTTGTTCAAGTAAGTGAAAAAGTTCCTTTAGATGAATCTTTGGTAGATGATAGAAATGTCAGTTTTGGATTTCAAGAACCGTCTGAAGTTTTTTCTCTTATGATTGATGAATGTGATAAGAAACATGACAATCTGTTTGTCATATCATATGAAGATGATCAACAATATATTCAAACTACAGAAGACCAGAACATTCAGAACTGTCATTCTGATTCTTCTTCCTATGTCTCATGTTTTGAAATGTTTTTTCAAGAGGAAATCTGCTCACCTACTTTTTCAGATTTTTTTGAAGACCAACAACACACTCTTACTGAGGTACATTATGAAGAAAGATCGGAATCAAGAGAAAAATACACCTTGTTTCTTCAGCAGGAGGTAAATCTTCATGTTTTTCAGGATCCAGTGGCAAATCTATTGCAGTCAGCAGTGAATGTAATTATTGCAGTATTCAGTGATGAAGGAGATCATGGTCAACTATGTTTTTGGATGCCCAGTTGCAAGTATCTATTGTTGCCCAGAGGATCTGATCAAGAGAATCAATCAAGGAGGCATCTGCTTGATTGGTTACATTGGAATTTTGATATAGCCTGATGGTACATTGGTTTTCAAGAAACACAGGTGGTTGTCATCAGGATTTGAATCCCTCAAGTCTTAGTGACGTACTGCCATCAAGCTTCAAATGTTAAGTTGTGTCTCAGTTAGCTTTGAGTCACTTTTGAGTTAGTTTGTTGAGTCAAGTTTCTTTCAGTATTCAGTTTGGTTTTCAACTATTGACTCCATGCCCAATGGATAAGGCTACTAGGTCTACGGTGTTCTTGGCACCTCCAAGGAGTTACCATCCCCATTGGAGCCAATGTTAGTGTCAGTCTCATCATACTGCCATCAGTGATCAAACTTACTCTTTTTCATTTGCATATTAGGAGTCCCATACCATAAATTTTCACCATTCCATTAGGTCATGGATTCATTGATGGTAGTCGTTTTTCATCAGTTTTCCCTCATGCATAAAAACTTGCTGATTCTCCCCTATGGTCTTCAGTCATGAGTCACTTTCACCCTGTAAGTCTTGTTTGTAGGTCATAGGGTTGGTCTCATTAGGTTCTAGGGTCTCATCCTGGTCAAATTAATGAGTCAAGTGTCAATAAATATCAGGAAGATCATGAGGAAGTCAAATAAACTCAAAGGCACAGCATCTGAGAAGATCAAGGAATTGTTCTATCGAGCTTGATGTAATTTTCACCTCAAAACCATTTTTTGAGGTGAAAACATGATACTTTGTTTTTATTATCATCTATTATGTAATTTTATGTCATCATATGTAATAAGTTGCACTTCAGAAGCTGCTATCTCCACAAAGTCACCTCCCTGCCTTTCAAAGGTGTTTTCCACAGAAATTTCAGTGTAAAATCATGTTCCAAGTGTGTCCATCAAAAAGAGCCCGAAAAGAGCTTTCCAATGGTATATTATACTCTCAAAACTGACTTATGGATCGAAAATTATGCCTAAGTGAAACAAAAGTCCTCAAAAGCCTAAACCCACCCCTTTTCCTCATTTTTCCCTTAGACTTTATAACATAATTTTAAAGTTTTTCATTATAAAATTCCTTTTCTTTTGATCCGATCGCACCCCTCCTTCTGATCGCATCGCACCACACAGCGCATCGGCTCCCGATTGGCCCACCTCCAACTGACCATCTCCGATGCGATTAAAATCCCTCCGATCTGATCACATCTGGACCATTGGTCTCCGCAATGATATGACGGCCCTCATCCAATCGCATCACATTTCCCCAGTGGTCCCATAACTCATCACCCCGCTCACCCTCCGATTTGTGATTGCAATCAGCTGGGTCCTACCATAGGCCTTTCCGCCCCGCTTCAATAATAAAAGTCTTTTCCCTTTGTTAAACGAGATAAATCAATTTTAAAGTTTTTCTAAAGTAGTTCCATTGCATTGCATCGCACCGTGTCTTAAAATTTCTCTCTCCGCACCGATGCGATTGATCGTAATCGATGAATCTCGTTATACAATACACTTGCTCCCCTTCCCATTCCCGATTTGTGATTGTGATTTAGTCCCCGATCCCACCACAATTCCTTCCGCCCTTTTCAAATGAAAAAGGGTTTTCCCTTTGTAAAGTGCGAAAACTCATTTTTAAAAACATTTCTTAAGTGTTCCATTGCATCGCATTTTTCACCATACCATGTTTGAACCCCCGCACTATGGTATTACTCCATCGCATCGCAAAATTTTATTTCGATGTGTCCACAACTCCCGCTCCATTCCCCTTCCGATTGTGATTGCAATTTCCCTTTTCCTCCTATACGCTATCGCATCGCAAGTCTCTAAATGTGTTACTCCATTGTGTGATAAACCCCTTCCCCTCTTCCGATTGCGATTGCGATTCGGGCCCACCATCCTTTCCTTTGCCCTTTTTAACCCAAAAGAGGACTTTTCTTCATTTAAACAACAAATATAGTTTTCCATTGGTTTCAAAAGGAATTTTCTCCAAAGGTCAGTTTTTCTTCAAAGGATAAAGACAAAGAATAACAGTCAAAGGCCGAGAGCTAAATATAAACACAGAGACCATGACAGAACGACAGCAACGATAAAGGGAGATTTGGTTCCAAAATTTGTCTTTCTTCTCCATTGTTTAAGCGACAGTAAATTCTCTAGAGGGTCAAAATGTACTGTTTCTCCTTCTTTTCAAGGGCATCTGGTTGCTTTATTTTCTATGTTCGGATTTCGGTTTCTGAGCTGGTAAAACAGTTCCTCTTTCTGTGGATTCGCCCCCCTCAAATTTCTGTCTATTTAATGTAATTCTTCATCATTTGTAAAGGGGGAATAAAGTGTGGAATCAATACGGAAATCACTGAGGATGCTCTGCGCTCCATTGTAACAGTTTTACAGGGAATTAATAAAGATATGCAGCTCTGATTTGTGGGATCCCTGTGGTATGGATTTTAGCATTGTTCTTTCCTTTGTGTTCATATGTTAAATGTTATGTTCACCATTTATTCATTCACATTTTCCGCTTAAATGCTTTCAAGATAGATAGGTAGAATCCATTATTAATGCTCTGCCTTGGGAAATCATTCAATGTTATATGTTTTCTACTGTTTGAAAAGGATCCATCTCCTATGCCCTTTTCAGCTCCTCACCAGTCTTACCATTCCATCATTATTTAAACTTAATTGTTAAAATTCCTGCCTACCTTGCCCCATGAAATACCCTGTGTCTCTGGTTTAATTCCCCAGATTCAAACTGCTCCATCTATTCCACTTGACCCTTGAATTTTATAAAAATCTTTCCCATCATTATACCTACCCTAATATCAGTTTATTGCTATACTTAATTGAATATTTTTCTCAGAGAGAGCCCTCTCCTGACCTTGTAGGGCTAGCTACAAGGCTGAGCGTGGTTTGAGGTTACCCTGATTTGCCTTTTTTAGCCTGAGGTTCAAATTAGGTGATAACATGTTTAAAACAAAAAATGCAATTCCCAAAGTTTAATTTAAACCAAACTTCATAACACTTATTCCTTTGTTTATATATATCCTCTCTCGACTACCCTTAACCCAAGGTTAAAACCATAACCTTATCCATTTTCCTCGATACATATTCCTTTACCACAGTTTTACTTTGGTTAAACCCTTTATAAACCCCTCCCCATCCACTTTATTCTATGTATAAATCCTTTTATACATAAAATCTTACTAAAATCCCTCAGCGCCATCAGATTCAATATTGACCATCCGATCTCCAACATCCCATTGATTTGAAGGTTCTCAAAGAACGCGATAACCTTATTTCATTCCCATCATTCCCCCACCTCAATGAATAATAGTCGTTCGATCTTCGATATTCATTCAATATAATGGTTTGAAATGAACCCGATAAGTCTTTCCCCCCGTCCCCAGCATCCTTACCGCGTTGAACTACAATCGTAGATCTCCATTTACCAGATCTACGGCTCACATTCAAAACCTCAGCCCCACTACATTTACCCCGCATCTTTCAACCAAATCCTGACCATTCACATCTCGGAGTCAGATCTGACGGTGCAAATCTAATATCGCGCAACTAAAGTAAACGACCCAAGTTTTCAAAAAATCACGCGATAAAATTTGTTTCTTGATACCACCCGCCGCCAACGTGTCAACATTTCATTCGATCGCATGCCAAAAGATAAATACATCTTACCACTTCAAACTTACGCGAAAACTGCCCGGTCCAAAATAAAACCTCTTCCTCCATTAATATCCTTCCTGCAATAAATATAATTAAATTTTGATAATACTTAAGGTTTTGCCTTATGTTTTTCACTTATTTCATAGCATTTCGTGTGTTTACCATAGAAACCACTGTGAACCCTTTACAGAGCCTCTCGACACCATTTTTGAGCCTTTTCTGAACCTGTAAATCATTTTCACTCTAAAATTTACTTCCAGAGAATTTTCACAACCTTTGCAAGCCAAATTGTAACTGAATTGAAGATTATTGCAGACCAGCAACCCCTTGCGACCGCAACCATACCTTTCACAGGTATTTTTCGTCATTCCAATCTGTAAAATCTTCAAATTCAAAGGAACAATAAACCAATTGAAGTTCCATTTACTGAAAAGAGCCCAAATTATTCATCTAGGAAGTCTCTAAACCTTCAAAATAAAGAAGAAACCCTGTCAAATTTCTCCCAGAATCCACGGTTTCAGTTTCAGAGAGTTTTTATCCATTACAAAGCTACTTTCTCTGATTAAAGTAACTTGAAAGCTTTTGAAAGTTATCCTCTAGCCCTTTGTGCCTTATGGA
This sequence comes from Pinus albicaulis, assembly GCA_034641835.2. Lineage (NCBI taxonomy): Eukaryota > Viridiplantae > Streptophyta > Pinopsida > Pinales > Pinaceae > Pinus > Pinus albicaulis. Next base: position 1,412,449,196 of record CM076580.1, on the reverse strand, counting down.
CCTTTTCTGTCACCCTAAAACCCTACTCATAGTCTGATTTTTGCCTTAAAAGCCTTTCAATTACCTCTTGTTTCTCAAAAAGAACTTAGAAAACTATATAATCTTGCTCTGTTCATTCAAAATGACCAAGAAACAAGTCACTCCCAAGTCTGGAGGTCCAAAATCCCAGAAAAATGTCTCTAGCACGTTACCACAGCTTGACACTTCCAAAATCAACAAACCTACTCCTACCCTTACTGCTAAAACTACTGAAGTAGTTAGACCTGTTCAACCACCCATAACTTCTCAAGAAAGCAGCTCATTGATTGATGTTGATTATAGAATCTTTGATCCTTCAGTTGAATTCAAACTGCTAGAAGTCCACAATTGGTGTTTTGGAAAATCTGTAGAGAAGGTTAAAAATGATGTACCCATTTGGGATTCCAATTTACCAAAATATATTGTTCCTCTTACTCATCAGGCTCCAGATTTTGTCAGACTATGTCTGTTGTATTACTTTCCAGATCAGAGGTTTATTGTTAATAAATATAGGGAAGTCATGTTCTATATCAATTCTGAGTCCATTAATGCCATGTTGCAAATGAACCATGACCCTATGGCAGTTTCACTATCAATTGAGGACTTGACCCAGCTATACTTGGATTTAGATTTTCCTACCAGGTTCAATATCTTTCAAACGTTTTGGCCAACTCATTTTAATGTCCCCAAAGTAAATCCACCCTATGATACCTTTGATTTCCCTGAGGATACAAGGCATATTGCCTCCATGCTATCATTCATACTGGGATATGACAATGATGAATTTATTGATGCTTCTATCTTGGGTTTTCTGTCCACATTGACTCCTGGCCAGCCTCCATCCATGATCTTCAATTTTTCTAAGCTTATTGCTGAGAATATGCATTACCAATTGACAAAATTACCAGAGGAGGGGGTATTTAGATATACATCATATCTATTACATCTTTTCTTGTATTATCAAATAGAAAAATTCTCTATTGAGTTGCAGAAATTGGATGTAGAAGGGAAACTTATGTCAGTAATGTTTTGGACATATTTATTAAGGAAAGACAGCAGTCAGTATAACTACACATATTTCAACGATTTGTTCATAATACCAGCTAAGAACTTGTTAAATAAAGAAGAAACTCCCAGAATAAATGAAGAGACCAAAAGGATTTTACAGTTGTCTGAGAATTGTAAAACAGGGGATTGGTATTTATACAAGGATCATATAGAGATTAGAGTGTATGGTGCATCTTCGCTCCATACAAATTACCAAGGTTTGTAACTACTAGAATCTTTTCCTTAGAATACTTAAGGCAAATCTTAAATGCAGATGAAGTGAATTTCATGGCCTCCAGGAAAAAGACCCAGTTTAAACTCAAGAATCAGATTGGCCCATTTATTGTCAACAATAGAGAAGCTGTGAATGAAATAAATATCAACTTAAAGGAGTACAAATTCCAATACAGCTTCATGTGGAAATATGACCCTCAGGGTGTTTTGAGCACTATGAGAGTAAAATGTAAGTTGACTCCCTTCTTACATGATTCCAAACCATAGATTGAGAAATTTGCCAATCAGATTGAGTGGGAGGCACATACTCTGATTGATGATGATACATAGGGAATGGAGAACATTGATACATAGGGAACACAGGTGAATAATGCACAGGTGACTACAATTGATAAAGAAGCAGAGGTATCTCACAAAAGAAGCGGAGAAGAGGTCAACTATACTGCAGAAACCTTCACAGACAAGAAATTCAAAACCTCTTATAACAAGAGAACCAAATTGACTACTGAAGAGAAGGTCAGGAAACTGATGACGAGGCAACTATGATAGTAACCGAAACACTCAGAGAACTTCAAAAGAGCCAAATTGAAGCACATAATATAGACACAGTGATGGTTGAAAAACAAACTAATGTAGAATTTCCTTCTTCCTCAAAGGCAACTGATAACAGAGAATCAGACATTCAAATAAAATTCAGGCAAATCAGGAAGAAGAATGAAGAAATAAAAAATGAATTCTATTCCAAATTTCTCAAATAGAAACCTGGAAATAAGGATAGACTTCTCACTGCTTTTGATTATTCTTCCAACAAATTGATAATGTCATTCTTGAAGCCTATAGTGGATGATCCTAAGACAGTGGCAGATTATTCAAAGACAGATTTGGAGGTAGATGCAGATGCTATTCATGAATTATACCAAATAGATTTCCATAGAAGCACTACAGAGATGTTATATTCAAAAGTGGTCAATAAAATAATGAGTGCTTGTAAGCTTCAAAAAACTGTGTCAAATCTGCAGACACAAATGAAATTGGACAAAGCATCTTTGCATGCTAAAGAATTGAGAATCAAAGCATTAGAGGACCTGGTAATTGAAGCTGGAGCTGACCCAGCTAATATTGAAATAGAAAAGGCTTTGATCAAACAAAAGAACGAAGATATTGCTGCTCTCAGGAGGCAACTCAAATTGCCTCAGAGTGAGCATCCCCAAGCCAAAGAGATCCTTCAACAGAAGACTGAAAATGATGAATTAAGTCAGTTGGTTTTAAATATGACTACTCAACTTAGAGAAATGGAAAACCAAACTGAAGCTTTAATGAAGGAAAATGAAGCTTTGAAAAAGGCTAAAGAAGTCATTCCCACAGTCATTCCAGTAGTAAGTACTACTGTACCACCCACCTTAGCAGAACATCTAGCACCTAAAGGAAAATTGACAACTGCAATGTCAATTTCATCAAAAGATGTTTCTGCTGTTGCATCTTCAAATACACAGGTACAAACAGGGACAAAAATAGGAGCCACAGATTTGGTGAAAGCTATGGAGGAAATGAATTTGAAGAATGATGAGAAATTAAAAATTTGAAAAAAGCAAATCAGAACTTGGAATCAGCCTATAAAGATGTTGTGATAACTTCAAAGGGTCATGAGAAAAGAGTAAAATCTTTAGAAGAAAGGGTGTTGATTTTACAAAAAGAAGTAAATCTCACTGATGAGGTTGCCTACATCAAAAATTATTTATGGACCAATATCATTGAAGGCATTCACTCACAGTGGCCTTCTATTAAGATCATTTATGAGCAGAAAGAGTTGCTACAGGCTGCAATGGTAGAAATTGATAAAACAAAGAAAGAGATTGAAAATAAGCCACCACAAGCAGTTCAACTCATAGAATTTTTGAACAGCAAAAACAGGGAAGAATTAGAAGAGTTGAAAATTTCTAACAGAACAGAGGCCATCCTTCAAATTAAGAAAGTCCTGAATAAAAGAAATATGTTGAATAATTTGGAGGACAGGTGTAAGGATATGAACTTGACAATCACAAGATTTTGGGCCAAATACACAGTACTAACACAAGCAGGGCTACTAGATATTCATGCTTTAAATGAAAAATTGATGCCACAGAAGGACTATGATAACAAAATCAGGGCTTATGCCAAAGAGCAGGTCAACAAACCTTTACCACAAGGGTCTCCTACTGGTAAAGTAGTTTTGCAATATTTTGAGAAATTTTTTTTTTTTTTTTTTTCCTGCAGAATGAAATCGAGCACATGTTCATAGCGAAACCAAATTTTTCAAAGTATACAGAAGTTGATGAAAGTTATAGAAAGCTGAAGAATATGAAGATTCCTACTGCTGAACAATGGCAAGAATTCACAGATCTGATGTGAATTTGACAGACAAAGAGCAAGAAAATCACAGGAAGAAGCCAAATTTTATTGTTACCTTAGGGTGAAAAATCAGTGGTTAAAGAGTATCAGTGGTCAAAGTGTATCAGTGAAAACAAAATTTACTGCTGGTTATTTTTAATTTACAGCAGTAAACAGCGAAGAAACAGAGTAAAAGAGTATAAGAGCAGAACGTGAAAGAGGAGGAGTATACTACAATTCATCTTCCACAATATATTGTCCCAAGTGCCAGCAATACTTCCAGTAAGACAAACAATCAATTTGGTTAGATAAACTGTTCTATTTTTCTTGTAAAAGAGGACAACTTGCCCATTTTTTTTGCAATTGTCCCTCTTCTTATGTAATAATTCCTATTTTCTCTTGAGATATTCTCTCAAACTTTTGAAATATTTTGTAAGCAATTTATTTGTATAAATACTTCATCTTTCAAAGTATTCAGTGTGGAATAAAATTATCAAGACTACTATAAACTTTTTTGTTGAAAACATTGGGATTTTATGTGAGTTAAGTTGAAGCAGCAAGCTGGAAACTGAAGAAAATAGACATCATAACTAATGATCCTCGTGCTAATCAGATGAGTATTGTATCTTCCAGTTTTCATTGTTTATTTCTTTAAGTTTCATTCATACATCTTGTGTTATTTTCCATCTTAAATGAATAACTAGGAAAGGTATTACAGAATCAGTGTAAAAATATCTATGTTCTTACTAGTTATCATGTTTATGTTTTCTGCTGATTTCTAGACTTTAGAATTCTTAATTGATCTTTAGTCTTGTTTGACCTCAATTTCCCTCTTCCTTTTCTGTGATCTAAGGATTCTTAACTTCCCTTAGTCCAGATCATACCACTTCATCAAAATAGCCTTTTAAAACCCTCTGAAGATCATCTATCTTGCCCTTCGTATATTTGTTCTTTTGACCTTATTTTTTTAGTTTGGTTTGCTATAAATTTGACTCCATTGCCCAATGGTTAGGTAGATCTTTCTATGGTTCCCTTGTAGTCCTTTATTCCCACCAACATTCAAAAAATCAAACCAAATTGTCCACTCATAGCTAGCCTAAAATCTATTACAAAACAAAGCTAAATCATTAGGAGAGATCCCTCTCCGGAATTCAGGAAGGCTAGATCCTGAAATCTAAAAGAGGTTCTTGGTTACCCATAGTTTTCTTTAACTTTAAACCAAAATCCCATGACCTAAGAGTTACTAGGATGATAACAGGTACTATTATCTCCCTCTCATAGGCTCACTTTATTTTCCCTTTGCAGTAGAAGAAACTTGTCACACCTACAATTGAACACTCACCAGGATCACCAACGGATCTAGAGAATTTATCCAACCAAGGATGTTGAGATTGCAACAAGATGATGAGCTTAGTGAAAAGATTCGCCTTCACTAAGTGGGCTTGCAGGCTATTTTTGGCGCAAGTTTATTTTTAGACACGTCGATCATATTCTATGAGTTGCAGGATGATATTTGTGGATGGTTGGTCAAGTTGGAAAAAATAGATGGACTTCTATTTTTAGACATATTGGGCGGAATCTATTTTTAGATTGCCAGTCTAAAAATAGATATGTCGAATATTATTAGCTCTTAAAAATATTTGGACTATAAACATTATCTTATTCTCTTGGAGCACTTCAGTTAAGTGCACAGATGTGGCACAGGAGCTGACAGAAGGAATTACGCTATTCCTGAGGGTTAAGTGGAGCTATTGCATGGAGACTTCAGTTAGAACTCATGTGACAGAGTTTGGTGAAGTTATTGAGGTAGTTGGTGGAGTTGTGTTCAGTTTAACTTAGTTAAACATAGTTGAGCTAGTTGTATCTAGTCTAACTGATTGATACACTAGTGAGAGTGGTGTGAATTAATTATTAATTAATTCACTAATTATTAACTCATTAATCAACTAAATAATACATCATTTAACTACAGTGCATGGACAGTTTCAGTGGAGACCAGTGGAGAGGTAGGTGAAAGAGCAGGTTGACTATCAGTTGTGACTATAGTGTTGCATGAGTTTGCACCACACATTGATGGAGATGCCAATGAGGATTGCGTGGTAAGGTGGACAATTCAAGTTCATTGGAGGCAATATTGAGCGAGTTGCGCGGTAAGGAAGCTGAGCTAGTAGGTGGCAAAGATCGGTGCATGGATTTGCTAGATCGGGCCTGATTAGTGTGTAGCGATTGTATTGTACTGAGAGCTTGACATGATCAGCTTTGTATGAGGATTGTTACATGATCTCTATGACATATATTATATATAGATAGTTGGGGTTTTTAGCTTCAGGCTTTTTCGTTAAAACACTGTGTTCATATGTGTGAATTTTTATGGTTTCAATGTGTGTATGCAATTGATTTAATTTCCGCAAGTAATGATCAATAGTAGAAGATATTATGTATTGTGCATGAAGTCAAATAGTGTGTGATCAAGAGAATCTTGGATGTATAACGCATTATTTATATAATTTATACATGGTATCGGAGCAGTATTGATCATTGGATCAATTGCAAAGCATTGAAGCAGTTGAGTTTTGTGCTGGTGGAATTCGAATTTGCAGTAGTGTTTTCTTGGTGTCGAAGTTGAGATGTCTTTCAACGGATTGCGATTGGAGTATGCCCTTGAGGGCAGCTCGAATTATATTTCATGGAAGGACAGGATGGAAGCGGTGCTAGAGGACAATGGGTTGAAGGAGTTCATAGATGCAGAAAATCCAAAACCTGCTTCTAGCGATGTTGCCGCACTTGACACATGGCAAAAGAAGATAGCAAAATGTTGAAGGATTCTGTTGGAAGGTGTGAAGGATCACATAGTGTCTAGCCTTCATGGTAAAGCTTATCCATTCTTGATGTGGAAAGCTTTGACAGACTTGTTCCAAAGCAAGAGTGACCAGAGGAAGTTGGCCTCGAGGATAAACTCAGGAAGATAAAAATGGAGAAAGGCGACAATATACCCAAGTACCTCACGAAGTTTTTCCAGTGTAAGGATGAGCTAGGAAGTGTGGGGGTTACTGTGGATGAAGAGGACTTGGTGAGCTTGGCTCTCCTTGGGCTTCCGAAGAGTTGGCATTTTTATGAGGACTCTGTCAATAGTCGGGAGAAACTACCAGGATGGGAGTGACTTTGGTCGGATCTTGTGCAGGAGGAGATAAGGCGGAGTATCAGGGATGGATCTTCATCGAAGAATGAAGATGAATAAAATTGCGCTTTGGCTGCCAAATCAAGGAAGGGGAAGAGCAAGAAGAATGCTTCTCAATCTGGTGCGAAAGGCAAGAAGCAGGACATGTCCAAGGTGAAGTGCTTTCACTGTCACCAACATGGACATTACACCACTAATTGTACATAGAAGAAGAAAAGTAAGCAGGCTGCTAGATCTGCAGCTGGAGAGGCCTCAGCCTCGCAGTTTGAGCTAGATTTTTCACTGATTGCATGTTTGGTCTCAAGTATGATGGGTTCAGTGTGGTTTCTTAATAGTGGTGCATCTTTCCATATGACCGGAGACAAAGATTTGTTTACTGATCTAGATGAGAAGGATCTTGGAGTGCACATCGAGATGGGCGATGATGGTAGATATAGTGCGACTAGTATCAGGACCATTTCCTTTGAGAGGGAGTCTGGCAAACCTTTCATCTTGAAGGATGTCATGCATGTTCCAGGATTGAAGAAGAATCTGATCTCTGTGGCGATGTTGGAAGACAAGGGATATGATGTTGTCTTTAGCGAGGAAAACTTTCTATGCAGTAAGGCATTTGGTGAAACCCGGAGGATAGGGGTTGAGTTAAGAACCTTTATCGGTGCGAGGTAGATGGCTGCCTGAGGAAATGGCGGGAAAGGCGAAGGAGTGGCCGGGATGAGGGCGAGCTGTGGCACAGGAGATTGGGCCATCTTCACCATGGTGCTTTGAAAATTTTGCAGCAGATTTCTACCAGGCTTCCCAAAGGTACACTTGCGCAGTCAGATCAGTGCAAGGGATGTACTTTGGGAAAATTTGCGAAAGCCACCTTTCATGAGAAGGATAGTCGCGCCACGATGATCCTTGAGAGAATTCACAAAGACGTGTGTGGATCTTTCTCAGTAGCTTCGATAGCAAAGAACATGTATTATGTGATATTTGTTGATGATTTTTCTCGTAAGTGCTGGATCTTCTTCATGCAGAAGAAGAGCGAGACATACTCAAAGTTCTATGAGTTCAAGGCACTGGTTGAGAAAGAATCGGGGAAGTAGGTGAAGGCTCTTAGGAGCGATAATGGTGGTGAATTCATCTTTGGCGAATTCAAGGACTTTTGCAGTGCAGAAGGAATTCGAAGAGTGCTCATAGGAATTCGATAATTTAGTTAAACATAGTTGAGATAGTTGTATCTAGTCTAACTGATTGATACACTAGTGAGAGTGGTGTGAATTAATTATTAATTAATTCACTAATTATTAACTCATTAATCAACTAAAGAATACATCAACTAACTACAGTGCATGGACAGTTTCAGTGGAGACCAGTGGAGAGGTAGGTGAAAGAGCAGGTTGACTATCAGTTGTGACTATAGTGTTGCATGATTTGCAACACCCAGTGATTGGAGATGCCAACGAGGATTGCGTGAGCAAGGATGGACCAATTTGAGTTCATTCAAAGCCAATATTCAGTAGGGATTGCGCAGTAGAGGTAGGCTAGCAGGTGGCGAAGATCGATGCATGGATTTGCTAGATCGGGCCTGATTAGTGTGTAGCGATTGTATTGTACTAAGAGCTTGACATGATCAGCTTTGTACGAGGATTGTTACATGATCTTTATGACATATATTATATATAGATAGTTGGGATTTTTAGCTTCAGGCTTTCCCGTTAAAACACTTTGTTCATATGTGTGAATTTTTATGGTTTCAATGTGTGCATGCAATTGATTTAATTTCCGCAAGTAATGATCAATAGTAGAAGAGATTCTGTATTGTGCATGAAGTCAAATAGTGTGTGATCAAGAGAATCTTGGATGTATAACACATTAGCTATATAATTTCTACAAAGGATTCCAGGACTAGTAACTCAACCAAAGTTGTTCCAGGGCTTCCAAAGCGTTTTTCCAACCGAGGCTCCAGGAACTAATAACTCAACCCAAAATCATAAGGAACATGAGCACCAACCAGAACAAAAATGGGAAAACCCACAACACCATGGATATTTGGGAAATGGAAATGTTATGCAAACCATTGTCAATCCAAGCAATCATCCATGCCAATGATAGATCATTACAAAATAACCACATGCATATGCCATACATGCCAAAACTACCAAGGAAGTCATACATGCAACTCGGTACCTGTAAAGAAAACCCATTGTAGTTGTTTATCCCATTGTCTCCATGTGTTTTCCATATTTTCCTTTTACTTCTTTCTCCAAATCCAAATTATGTGAAAATACTCCAGCATTGCTCCAATAAAACTCTAAGTGTCCAAGAGTATGAGAGAGAGAGAGAGAGAGAGAGAGAGAGTGAGTGAGTGAATATAAGGGAGATCCTCATGCAAACCTATGACCTTTCACCTTCCTTTTCTCCTATTTTCCTTATTTTCATAAATAAATGCCAACTAATACCTCTTTTCCTTTGCCAATTTCCTTAGCCATAAATAAACCCAAAGTGACACCCACTAGGATTTTTTTCCCACCATTTAGCTTGGAATACGTGTCCCATGACCTTGTTCTTATTTTTCCTTTATTAACTTTATAACATGGGTTTTTAATCAAGGTTGTTACAGGATCGAGGTACAACTGGGGAAACAATGAATAATAAAGGAAAAATTTGTGTAAATATTGGTTAGAGAGTGACACTAGGCATAATTATGCCCTGTTGGTAGTGGAATTTACCTAGCTGGGAGCAGGTGCGGTTATAGGGACACTAGTAGTGCACCATGGTTTGATAATTGGAATTAAAATTTATGTGCTTATACAGAAATTTTGTGATTATTTATTTGGAATTATATGTGATGTCGAATGTCTAGGATTTTGGGATGTTACAAATTGAATTAATAAATTGCTCCAGGGTATGGGCCATGTATCCTCTTCTAGATATTTCATATTAATCTCATAACCCAAGGAAGAAAATAAAATTGAGGTGGCGAGCAATGAGGGATAGAGTAAGAGAACTGTTAAAATTGGACAACTAGGTCCAAAATCCATGTTGTGATGCTCAAATGAAGACACCAATATTTTTATTGGGTTCCTCTTTCGAAGAGGTGCAAGATCGATCTAAATATCAGCTTGATCCGATGAGCAGAACATTTATTTTGAATTTATTTTTAATACTTTCAAAATATGTGCAGGTCGGCCTTAAGGTTTTGCACCCCCAATAGATGTGTCACACACCTCAATGGTGGATATATATACAGTCAATATTGGAGATCATTTCACTCATCTCATCTCACACAACACCTCTTTTGATTTAGTACGAGCTCCTTGGAAGCAGTTTCGGTTCACACGTCGGAAAGAAGGACGAATTTGTTGCAGCTAGGGTTTGGACGAATTTACTGCAACTAGGGTTTCCACGCAAGTTTTACCAATGTTGAATTTGGTCAACGCATGGTCCAAAGAGGCTGAAATTTGGTGGAGACTTCGATTTTGGAAGGTCGTACACATTGGCACAATAACTGAGGTCAAAAGGTTGACTGAAGACCGAGATGCATTGACTTTGTTGCTATTGTTCTGCGTTGACTTTTCTGGGAAGCGTTGACTTTTTTGGGGTTGACTTTGGGTTGACCGTGTAACTTTTTTGAGGGATATTGTGACACATGCTGGGTTGGCTGACCAAGGATTCTTTGTTGGTTGAAGCATCCTATTGATCGCCATAACGCACCACCACATTTTTTTGTTTCTGGTTTGTCTTCTGTAGATCCTCTGGTATGTTCTACATTTCATTAATATCAAAGAACTGAAATTTGCTTACAGACAGAATGGAAATAAAACTAGCTAAGGCACTGGTAGCTATCTCTGAGAAGAGATGTGGTGGCTACAGGCCTCTGAACTGAGTTACAATGAGGCTCGAGGGCCTATTTATTATTGAGAAACAATGGAGAACTCTAAACATCCAAAACCTAACCCTAGGAGATGAAGCGCCAAAACTATGGGCCCCGTTTGGGTAAATTGGTGTTTCAACTTCCCAGGGACGTAACTTTGGCATACTATCTCCGTTTGACGCACATGATACATCATTAGAAAGCTCTATCCAAGGACTACAACTTTTGTGATGATTTGATGATCAAATCGCAACAAATTTCATACCCAAAAAACGTCGTTTAGGGCCTCAAAACGGCTCCGGAAGTTCAGGACCCGAAAAACTGCTAAAAATAGTAAGTTATGCCAAAACTGAAAAAATGAAAGAGACAATGGTGGGGGCCCAAGTGGAATAGGCGGGTAGCCACCAATATCCACCTGGATCATTCCTCCCCCCTTAGGAAGCAATGGTCCCCATTGCGTTAAGTTCCTCCATGAGATGAGGAAATTTCTGCTGAACTTGTTCCCTGGTGAACCACTTTCCTTGGTGCAGGAGTTGGCCAGCTTTGACAACCCGATACAGTTGGATCTGCTGTTGACGAGTGTTCTTGATTTGCATGTCCATGATACAATCTGTGGTGGCCTGTTCCATGCAGTCTGGGTTTAACTCTGTTGGTGTGAGTTGTTCTGCAATGTCCGAGGTGTTCAGTAGAGGTGGAAAGTAAGGACGAAGGCGATCCACATTGAAGACTGGGTGCAGACCAAGGAATGGTGGAATACTAAGCTCGAAGGCATTGTTACCTACAGCCTTGGTGATGGTGTACGGCCCGTATCGGAGTGGGCGAAGCTTGCGGTGAGGTCCGGTGAGGCGCTCCTTCTGCAAATGTAGCCATACTTTGTCGCCCACCTGGAAGTGGTGTGGCACCCGGTGTTGATCATGGCGCTGCTTGTACTTCGCATTAGCTCTGTCCAATATATCATGAACCTGTTGGAGGATGTGTTGAATGCGCTCGATGAAGCTACTTGCTTTGTCAACTTCAAACTGGACGTGCGCTGAATCGGCCTGAGCAGCTGCAAATGGCATGGCTACGTCAATGGGACATAGTGGCTGGAATCCCAAGCCCACCTGAAAGGGGCTATGGCCAATTGAACTGTGGAGAGCCCGGTTATAAATATGTTGTACATAAGGGAGGCTCTCGTCCCATGTGCGTGGATGCTTTGAATTGTACATGCGCAGAATGTGTACAATCATTCTGTTGACGACCTCTGTCTGGCCATCTGTTTGGGGATGGAAAGCCGTGGACTTGGTGAGCTTGGTATCCAACATCGACCAGAGGCTGGACCAAAATGTGCTGAGGAACCTGCTATCTCGATCTGATATGATAGACTGTGGGATCCCAAAATGCACCCACACTCGTTCAAAGAAGAGTTTAGCAGTGGCTTCTGCTGTGATATTCTTCTTGCAGGCCGCCATAATGGCCATCTTCGAGAATATGTCGACGACCACAAAAACACAGTCATTTCCCTGCTTAGTAGAAGGCAGGCCCGACATGTAATCCATGGAGATGGATTCCCAAGGTCGACTAGGGGTAGGTAGAGGAGTATATAGGCCTTGCTTCTTGATGGTCGGTTTGGCAATGGCACAAGCAGTGCAGGATCTGATGTGCTTCTCGACATCCCTTCGAAGGTTCGGCCAATAGAAATACTTCTGTAGTATTGCTACTGTTTTCTCGACCCCGAAATGCCCAGCGACTCGACTGTAGTGTGCTTCCCATATCATCTTGGCACGCTCGCTTGAAGGAACACAAAGGTGTCCCAGGTGACATAAGAGTGCATCTTGGAGGTGAAAATTTGGAACTTGCGTGCCCCCCAAGAGTGCCTTGTAAGTGTGGCCGAATTCTGGGTCACTCTCATAGAGAAGCGGCCAATCAGAAGTCTCGTGCCCACAAGAGTTGAGCACGGTGGTGAGCGCCACGATCGGTGGTCGGCTGAGGCAGTCTGCAGCATTATTGGTGCTACCCTTCTTGTACTTGATGTTCAAATGAAACTGTTGCAGATATGTGGACCACTTCTGATGGCGATCATTCTGCAACTTCCCTTGTGTCTGTATGAACTGTAGGGGCCGGTGGTCTGTGTGGATGATTGTTTCCTTCCCAAAATGTAATGCTTCCATTGTCGACAGGCTTGCACAATGAAATACATTTCTTTGTCATAGGTGGGATACTTGCGAACTGTCTCAGACAATGTCTCGCTGTGATATGCCACTGGATGTCCCTGTTGAGTAAGAACTGCCCCAATAGCATAGTCGGAGGCATCTGTCTCGATCTCAAATGGCTGTTGCAAGTCTGGTAAAGTGAGCACTGGGGCAGAACAGAGGCGGTTTTTCAGTTCTGTGAACGCCTTCTGTTGAGGTTCCGACCAAAAAAATTTTGCTCTCGCTCCTCCCTTGGTGACTTGAGTCAAGGGCCAAGTGATATGAGAGAATCCCAACACGAACCTCCGATAGAAATTAGCAAGACCCAGAAAGTTGCGAAGCTCTGTTATAGTGGTTGGGGCTGGCCAATCCCGAATGACTTGGATCTTGGCCGGATCCACATGCACCCCCCTTTCATCAATAATGTATCCCAGATATTGAACCTGGGTCATGCCAAACGTGCACTTCTCCAAATTGGCACACAACTTGTGTTGCCGCAGTGTTTGGAGGACTTGTCGGATGTGATGAAGGTGCTCATCCCAAGTCTTGCTGAAGATCAGAATGTCATCCAAGTACACCACTACGAATGAGTTGGTGAATGGCCGCAAGATGTCGTCCATCATCCTCATGAAGGTTGCGGGAGCATTCGTCAAACCGAAAGGCATGACCAGCCATTCAAAAAGGCCTTCCTTAGCTTTGAAGGCAGTCTTCCACACATCAGAGGGTTCAATTGGTACCTGGTGATACCCAGACTTCAGGTCGACCTTACTGAAATATTTTGCACCTTGGAGTTGGTCCAGAAGGTCATCAATCCGTGGGATTGGGTACCTATTCCGGACAGTGATCTTGTTCAGCGCCCGATAGTCAATACAAAGTCTCCACGTCCCATCCTTCTTCTGTACCAACATGATCGGGCTCCCACGGGGCGATGAACTTGGTCTGATGTGACCTTTCTGCAACAGCTCCTGAATCTGCCTCTTGATTTCATCATTTTCCAGAACAGAGCGTCGATAGATCGATCCATTGGGTAGCAGCGCACCTGGGGTCAGATCAATCGGGTGCTTGACCTGGCAGTGCAGAGGAACCCCTGTGGGTGAGGTGAAGATGTCCCCGTACTCCTCCACGACCTTATCCATTTGTTGTCGTCGTGCAGAGGGGCCCTGTCTGGAGGTCGTGGCCACAGTCTTCTTCTTGCCCTGGGGGCGGATCATCAGAAAAACGAATTTCCTGGTTTGGGAAATGAGCTTACTACATTGTTTTGCGGTAACCAAAGAGATAGTCGTAGGAGGTGGTACCTCTGGTATCCTGTACAACTTATTTCCCAAAGTAATAATAACAGCACGAGGTCGAGACTCATACACAGCATGAAGCTTCCACAAGTATGGTTGTCCTAATAATACATCAGAAACATCAATAGGAGCAACGTCACATAATACCTCATCCGTGAAGGGCTTGATGCTATAGGGAAGGCGGCACTGTTGGCTAACGCGGAGATCTCGTCCTTGGTGAAGCCACCCGATGGTGTATGGATGTGGGTGAGTTGTGGTTGGCAAGCCCAACCGCTTCACGGCGTCTGCTGAAATGAGGTTCTTTTGGCTCCCATTGTCGACAATGAACTGTACAGGGGAGCCCTTTACCCACATCTGGGAGTGGAAGAGACGTTCCTCCTCTTCTGGATCTTCCGGTTCCTCCTTCTGGACCTTTGTAGTGGCAACAGTGGCGTTGGGCTCCGCATCAATAATCTGTTTCCCTTTTTCATTCCCCTTTTCAGGTTCTGATTCGGAGTCGGAGCATGCATCTGACTCAGAAGCCCTCATCTCGGCCACTAGCGACTGCTTGGCCCGACACACACTTGTGTTGTGAGTGGAGCTCTTATGGAACTCACACCACTTTCCCGTGTCCTTCTTTGGCTTTACGGTGTTGTTCTTTTCTTGTGGCTTTGACGGGTTGTCTTTAGCCGCCTTGCTCTGTCCTTTGTTCTGCGGTTTGGAAGCACCTTTTCCTTGCTTTTGATTCACAGATCCAAAGTCTCGCTTCTTCTGTTTGAATTTCTGCTCAATCTTGGCGGCATACCGGTATGCCGTACCAAGCGAGGAGATGTCGAGGAACTCCATTTCCTCCTGAATGTATCTATGCAGACAGCTGCGATACTTTAGCACCAAATGTTTCTCTGAATCTTTGATACCCAACTTTGTGCGCGGGGTATGGAACAGATTCGTCAGCTCATGCACATCTTGATCCCTTTGTTGTCGCAGCGTGGTCCATTGTATGTACTTGTCCTCATAGCTCCCCACAGGATAGTACTGTTCCTTGACGGCGTCTCGGAAAGAATTCCAAGTTGGTACGGCCGAGAACAGAGAGGGTTCTCTCTGGTCCTTGTTCTCACAGTAGGTTTCCCACCAGTCCTTAACATGGGGGGTAGCTTTGAGGAGTGCAAAAATAATCTTCTCCCGGTCTGAAAAGTCATGAACAGAGAAATATCCTTCTAATAGATTCAACCATCTATCTACGTCTATTTGACCCTCAAATATGGGAATGTCAAAATTTACTTGTACCTTAAAGGGAGTCGCAACTCCAGAGTGGCTACTGGATGCAGATGCGCCGCCGGTGGGCAGCCGTTGAAGGATTTGAACAAAGTTATCCATCATCGCGTTCCTTTGTTTTTCGAGGGCCTCCTCGAGCAATATTTTGATAGGATCTCCTGCTCCCTCATCTTTCTTTTCGTCCCCCATGGGCGTCCGTCGAGGTTTGCGAGGCTGATCTTGCAAAGGTTCCACTAGATCGAGCCCTAGCTCCTTATACCCCGACCTCGTTGGGGACATGCAAAGAAGGATCGAGAAAACGCAGACCCCTCTGATACCACTGATCCGGATTTATGCAGGAATGCAACAGAATAAACACATAACCATAAATACAGAGATGCAGCGGAAATAACACTTCATTTCATTAATATCAAAGAACTGAAATTTGCTTACAGAGAGAATGGAAATAAAACTAGCTAGGGCACTGGTAGCTATCTCTGAGAAGAGATGTGGCGGCTACAGGCCTCTGAACTGAGTTACAATGAGGCTCGAGGGCCTATTTATTATTGAAAAACAATGGAGAACCCTAAACATCCCAAAAACCTAACCCTAGGAGATGAAGCGCCAAAACTATGGGCCCCGTTTGGGTAAATTGGTGTTTCAACTTCCCAAGGACGTAACTTTGGCATACTATCTCCGTTTGACGCACATGATACATCATTAGAAAGCTCTATCCGAGGACTACAACTTTTGTGATGATTTGATGATCAAATCATAGCAAATTTCATACCCAGAAAACGTCGTTTAGGGCCTCAAAACGGCTCCGGAAGTTCAGGACCCGAAAAACTGCTAAAAATAGTAAGTTATGCCAAAACTGAAAAACTGAAAGAGACAATGGTGGGGGCCCAAGTGGAATAGGCGGGTGGCCACCAATATCCACCTGGATCAATTTGACTTGATTGTTTATGTGATTGCTGTAGTGAAAAGTAAAGTTGCATCAAGCATAGAACATCTACATAATTTTACAAGAACGCATAGGGGTGTGAGAGAGAGGACAGAGCATAAGATAGTGTGATTATGAACCAAACAAACTAGAGTGTAATACTTTAAGATATAGTAACCGGAGCAACCTATGAATTGTATTAAAAATGAAATATGGTCTAGACTTGCAACTTAGAGAAAAAGGTGAGATAAATCCTTATGAGCAGCAACATCCCATGTAAGGTCATGGGTGACCTTATCTAAAAAGAAGTTATCATGTGGAAGCTTTTAGGTTGAGCGACGGTTAGAATATTGTCTAGATAAGTGGTTGTGAATTTTCACATAAAGAATTAGGAAAAGGAGAAGTGCCAAGGTACTATGGATTCAATGAAGGGATCCCTTTTCATGTTATGTAGGCCTGTAATGGTTGTAATGTGAGTTTGATTAAGTACATAAAGCACCAAAAGGAAGCATAGAGGGACTATTGACATAGAGAAGGGGATCCTTTGGTGGTGTGTGTTGTTTTTCCACGATCCCGTTTTCTAGGATAGAATCTTAAATCAGTGACGCTACCAAACCAAGAATCACAATGAAGCTACTTTGAAAAATGGAATATAAACAATATTAAATCTACTAGTGCAAAACATATACACAACTTTTTACGATTTTCAACCCAACTTCACTATATTAATCAAATTGAATAATACAACATTTTAGGGTTCCCGTACTAGGGATAATTTCCCTCATACATCCATTAATACAAGAATACAAAATTGGGACTTGGTGTCAATCCATTGACAACCAATCTACCCTCAACAAGATACTCTGACCATCTGGCTGATGTAGGTGACTCTCTCATCTCCTCTTAGTTGTACCATGTACATGCCCAGTCCTTCGACTCCCAATTTGTAGCTCTTGCCTCTATCAATCCTCCAAGTCAATCTAGCCACTGAATCTTGATCGTCAATCTGCTTTCTATTTGTGCCTTAGCCAATCAAGGGCACAACAAATCAAGACTCTTGTCGAGTTGTTCAAAACTTTTTTTGTGAACAACTCTCAATCTACCGACTGTTGCTCCTCAACTACTCAGGGACTTCAACCCACTATGGTATTCCTTCGCAGCTCCAATGAAGACCAACATAGGTCACGAAGGGATACCACCTATCATTGCAATATGTCCATATCCTACAATGAATATTGTCTAGGAGGACTACCCATCATATGCTGTAGATGTCCTTCTCCATGCACAAGTCTAGGGATGCTCAAACTGCTCCTAGTTGATCAGACCCTTGAGCTCAACAACTTCCACTCTAACAACCATCTAATTCCATGAATATGGAGCACATTGGGTTCCAACTTGGACATTATTACATTGTCATCTAGTATACCATAAATGCCCAATCCACGTCCACAATTGGTCTCCTCTCACGCTGCCCTCCAACAAACCACGAGTGACCAATACAGATTTCCTCTCCTAGGACTACATCCACCTCATGAGTTGATGTGTCACTGCTACTAGGCCTACAATATATTTATGGCTAATATCAGTCCATATCAGTCCCATATCCTTACCTCTAGACCTCCTCTACAATTGTAGTTTACTTCTCATTGTAAGCTGCTCCCTTTGTTGCCACATGGGACAAGTCTGTTGTGATTTTGGCTCCTCCAAAAAACTACTACAACTTCTACCCTCTCTACAATTTTTCTACCCACAAATATGAGAAAAAAACACACAATACATCAGCCCAAAATTGTCCTATACGTAGTACCTCCAACCTACATCTCTTCTCCACAAAATTCTCTTCCAATTCCTGAAATCTGAGATATATTTTTCTGAAGAAATTGGCCTTGGTTAAGGCATCTATCCCTGCAAAAAACCACCCTTTCTCCAACTTGTAATCCTTCTCCTTTCTACTTTTTTGTTGGAAAAATTTGTGGCCTTATTTAGGGAGCCTAGTAGACTATTCAGCGTCCCTAAACTGGCCCTCCTTCCTACCTGCGGTCACACAAAGGTACATGACCTGCTATAGGGAGACAATATGTAGGCTGTTGTGCATAGAAAATCCCTTAAACATCCATGACCAAGTCTCATCTTCAATTTTTCCTTCACCTACAAACACCACAACCCTAAAATAGACCCAAACCAGATCCGAAAATATCTCGGCCTCCTCCTTTTCTTGGTTGCAGCCTCAGGTAACTTGACTTTCATTTCAGAAATTTACATGAGAGAGAGAGAGGGCTATGTTGGATGATATAATGAGGATCCTCATATTAATTTATATGAATTTTGTGGCAATGTCTAGCCCTCTTCTAGGATCACCTCATGTCAAGGCCGACTTGACTTCTCTAGACAATTTTCCCATACTTAACTTCAAAAATTCATATCTCTTCAACCAAAACTCAGAATCATATAGTTTTTGATGCATCAAATTCATCTCGATGTTCACTATCATCCTCATCCATCACATGTCAAAATATCTCCATGATTTTGTCCCCAACATCGATAGGTGAAAAACCCCAAGCTTGGGTTTCAAGCCTAAAAGGTCACTTGTGGAGCTCCTTCCTCCAAAACCTCGATCCTCCAGGCTTGGAGTACCTCCCAAGCTACCAAAAGTCAACACTCCCTCTTAGCAAAGGAGGTACTTCCAAGAGTAGGAAGTAACCATCATCATTTGGCAACACTAGCCCATCTGGCATCGATCACCGCATCATGCTCTATAGAATGAACCCAACAATCTCGGTTGCTTCTGCCTCATCACATTTGAACCTAGAGATCCCAAATCTCCATAGGGTTTCTCCCTCTAAGGTTAGACTCCATTTGAGACTATATTGTATCCACTAGATTAATCATGCAAGAATTCATCCTCCTCGATCAAATACCACTCGTGAAAATCTCTCCAATCAGGAATATGCAACATCACGATCCAATGAAGACTCTAGCCTACCAATATTCATTCCCTCACATGAATTCATCTCGATCATACTGATATCGTCTAAGCCAAATACACCCTCTATTTGTCCCAACCATCTATGGCAAGTCAAAGGAAGTCCACGATCAATAACTTTCCCTACAGCAAGATGTTGTTCACTAGGCTCGCCACCAATCCACTATAACTCCTAGCTAATATCGCTTCCAATCCAGTCAAGACCACCACTCCATGTCTTTACCTGAGCCCTCTACTCCATGATTTAGACACCCATAACTCCCTTTGAGTTGCTACATTGTACACACTCTGATTCATTGTCCCTCAAAGTAGCTCAGACAAGCCCTGATACCATGTTGTTTTTCCACGATCTTGGTGTCTAGGATAGAATCTTACATCACTAACGCTACCAAACCAAGAATCACAACAAAACTACTTTGCACAGCAAAATATGAAAAAAATTAAATCTACTAGTGCACAAAATATACACAACCTTTTATGATTTTCAACCCAACTTCATTATATTAATCAAACTTAATGATAAAACAGTCTAGGGCTCCCATACCATGGATAATGGCCCTGATACATACACTGATACAAGAATACAAAACTGAGGTTTGGTGTCAATCCATCGACAACCAATCTACCCTCAACAAGATACTTTCACCATCTGGATGATGTATTCGACTCTCTCAACTCCTCTCGGTCGTACCATGTACTTGCTCGGTCCTTCGGCTCTCGATATGTAGCTCATGCCTCAATCAATGCTCCAAGTCCATTTTGCCACTGAACCTCGTCTATCAACCTGCTCTCTATTTTTGCCTTAATCCATCAAGGGCATAACACATCGAGACTCCTGTTGAGTTGTTCACAACTTCATTTGTGAACAACTCTCAATCTTCCCATTATTGTTCCTAAGCTACTCAGGGACTTCAACCCACTATGGTATTCCTGTGCTGCTCCAATGAAGACTAACATAGGGCACAGAGGGTTTCCACCTATGATTGCAAGATATCCATCTCCTACAATGAACATGGGCTAGGAGGAATACCCATCATCTATTGTAGATGTCCTTCTCAACACACAAGTCTAGGGCTGCTCAAACTGCTCCTAGTTGATTAGACACTTGAGCTCAACAACTGCCACTCTAACAACCATCTAATTCCATGAAGATGGTGCACACCAGGCTCCAACTTGGAAATTATCATGATGTCCTCCAACAAACCATAAATTCCCAATCCACGTCCACATTTGGTCTCCTCTCATGTTGAACTTCAAAAAACCATGAGTGACTAATACAAATGTCCTCTCCTAAGACTACATCCACCTCATGAGATGATGTGTCACTGCTGCCAAGTCTGGAATATGGGTTAGGGCTAATATCAGTCGATATTAGTCCCATATCCTTACATCTAGACCTCCTCTACAACTGTGGTTTACTTCTCATTGTAAGTTGCTCCCTTTGCTGCCAAATGGGACAAGTATGTGATGGTTTTGGCTCCCCCAAAAAACCACTACAACTTCTGCCCTCTCTACAATTATGTTGCCCACAAATTTGAGACAAAACCACACCATACATTAACCCAAAATTTTCCTATACATAGGACCTCCAACCTGCATTGCTTCTCCACAAACTTCTCTTCCAATTCCTAAAATCTGAGCTATCTTTTCTGAAGAACTCGGCCCTAGTTAGGGCACCTATCCCTACACAAAACCACCATTTCTCCCACCTGTAAGTCTTCTCCTTTTTGCATTCTTGTTGGAGACAATTGCGATCTTGTTTAGGGAGCTTAGTAGACTACTCGACTCCCTAAACATGCCTTCCTTCCCAACTGTGGTCACACAAAGGTACACGACCTGCTATAGGGATAAAATATATAGGTTTTTATGCCTAGAACAACCCTTAAACATCCAATCCAAGTCTCATATTCAAAGTTTCCTTCACCTATAAACACCACAACCCTAAACTAGACCCAAAACAAATCCAAAACCATCTCAGCGTCGTCATTTTCTTGGCTACAACTACCTTAGGGAACTCATCTTCCATTTTATACCTTTACGTGAGAGAGAGAGAGAGAGCTATGTTGGATGATCTAATGAGGATCCTCCTCATATTAATTTATATGACTCTTGTGGCAACATTTGTCCCTCTTCTAGGGTCACCTCTTTTCTAGGCCGACTTGACTTCTTTAGACAATTTACCCATTCTTAACTTCAAAAATTCATATCTCTTCAACCACAACTTGAAATTGGATGATTTTCAATGCATCAGATTTGTCTCGACGTGCACTATCATCCTCATCCATCACATGTCAAAATCTCTCCATGGTTTTGTCCCTAACATCGATGGGTGCAAAACTCCAAGCTTGGGTTTCAATCCCACAAGGCCACTTATGGAGCTCCTTCCTCCTAGCCCTCGATCCTCTTGGCTTGGAGTAACTCCCAAGCTACCAAAAATCAAGAGTGTGTAGACCCATAGTGGCTACATTGTGAATGATAACAAGCCCTGAATTAGAAAATAAAACAATGGCTACTAATTTCCCAAATATGAAGGAGAGTGGCATTCTTTTCCTCTACCATGTCTTCAATATTGTTGAACCTTGAATGGAGCTTTTCCTTAAGCCATTGGATCTAGCTTGTAGCTGGTTGGATACAAGAAATATTGCAGTGCAATTGAACCTATTGTGGTGTGGCATGTGCTTCACCCTTCTTCCATTTCCAAAAAACTTACAAGAATCAAATGAGTGTATTATTCATTTGTTAGTGAAATGACATTGTCATCCATTACTTCATGAAGGTTGTTATGCTAGATTTATGTGTATGATTGTAATGATGAGATGGAAAAATGTGTATTATGCTTAGTCATTAACTATTATTTCTTATAAGGATAAATTCAAGATACAAAGATATACTCCAATTTTTTCCCTTGTGAGAAATGTTATGAAGTGGAATGTAAAGGATTGTTGGAGCCTAAGGATCTTCTTGTATTTCGTTAGTGTGAATAGCCCATCTTATCTTAGTTATGGGACAAGAGTAGTAGTGATCATATCTCTGCTTTAAATGAGAAGACTTCAAGTGCTTCTCTGCTTAAGAGGACTTTGCTCCTTTGTAGAGAAGACATGATATTTCATGTATGGGGTAAGTGTTAGAAGTTTGGAGGGTGAAGTTATAGTCCTAACGTAAAAGAAGTGGCCCCTCCAACTAGGAGAAGTTGTGAATATAAATTGCTAGCCATCTTCCAGTTTTCTTGGTAAATATGTTTGGTTGAAGGTAGTGTTTTGGGTGCCCCCTTCAGGTCATTGAAGACTTTTGAGGCTTCAGAAGTTCTCTTAGGAAAATTATTTCCCTATCGAAGTTAACTCAAACCAAAACAAAGTGCCAAGTTTAAAGTCAGCGATATTTCTGATTGGATGTTGTAGACCCCCAAATTCTTATCTTTTCATGCGGAATTTGCAATCTCCGTATGCCACACGGATTTCAACAACACCTAACCACATCACTCATTTCACAGACATACGATGGTGAAGGCATACAGACATACATGTCATTAAAAAAAAAAAAAATCAATATTATAAAACTAAATTTGAAAATTCCAAGCCTGCTGGCCACTGCAATTGCCACGTCCATCGGTTTCCACGTTTTTTATAATATTGTTAAAGTAAAAAATGGCTGTAGCGAATCAACTCTCGCGTCCGTTTCTGTTGTCTTCAACCTAACTTCCTGCAATATTTATTTAAAGATCAAATTAATTACACATGTGAGGGAAATCCACATCAATTTAGAAAAGTGATCAGAAATAAATAAATCTAAACATTTAAAAAATTATAATAAAAACGTTTTTTATAATATTGTTAAAGTCAAAAATCGCTGTATCGCGTCAACTCTCGCGTCCGTCCCTGTTGTCTTCAACCTACCTTCCTACAATATTTATTTCAAGATCAAATTAATTACACATGTGAGGGTTGTTAAAGAAAATCCACATCAATTCAGAAAATATTATAATAAACATTAAAAAAATTATAATAAAAATAAAAATATAATATTAAATTATGGAAAACGGATGTTAAATTTATAAATGATAATGTTAATAAATTTCTGAACTGTAAAGTGATAGAGTTGATAGATAAAAATAATTTATTTAATTGTAAAATATTATTACAAGATTATATAAATTTAAATAAATTTTAGAAAACTTTTTATTTTTTACTGTTAATTTTCATTTTTCTTTTCTATCACATTTAAAATAAAATTTAATAAAACTAAATCAATATAAACTAATTAATTTATCATATATGAATAGTTTTAATTTATCATATATGAATAGTTAAGAAAACAATGTTCACTAAAATTTCAAAAATTTGTCAAATTTAAATTTGAAACTTCAAACGCACATATATTAATTTAACTAGAATATATCATATGAATGTCATACTCATAATAAAACTCTGTGTAAAATTTGATTATATAGTTAAGCCAGCAATATTCACTAAAATTTCAATAATTTATTTCAAACTCTTCGTAATGAATTTTGAATTTGAAATTTTTAAGTCACATTAACTTGGCTCGGATAAAACTGACAGTAAAGTTTGATTATTTTGATAAGAAAAAAGCTGCCTAATAACTCTGAAGAAGAATCATTTTAATAATAATTATTTAATAATAAAAAATATCTGAAACTGATATGACAACTTGCAATAATTTTAAATTTATTTTGCTTTATTCAATATTTTCTATATTACTTAAAGCAAGAAATGGTATCTCATACGCCTAAACTTTACCTGCCAATCAACAATTTTTGTCATATAGGTTCTGCGACGATTTAGTCTGCTGAACAAAAATACGTAAATCTCAATTGCGAGTATTCGAGAAAGAGAGATCAACGGGTAGCCACTTTGCAGTTTGAGAGATCAGCCAGAGGAGGGGGAGAATCTTGAGGTTATTGCTACTCTGTGTTCCATGGCATCCACCTCATATGGATCCTCCACCACCAACAACTATGTCTTTGATATCTTTATCAATCACAGAGGTCCAGACTGCAAGAAAACCCTCGCCAAACATCTCTACGACCGCCTTATCAAACAAGGATTGCGTGTATTTCTCGACGAAGATGAATTGCAAAATGGAGAGTATATAACTCCTCAAATCCACAGTGCCATTCGAACAGCTTCTGTGCATATCGCTATATTCTCTCCAAGATATGCAGCGTCTAAATGGTGTCTTGATGAGCTCCTGCTCATGTTCGAATCGGGGTCAACAATCATTCCAGTCTTCTATGGTGTCAAGCCTGCAGATCTTCGATGGGGAATGCAGGGCGAAAAAGGAGTCTATGGTCGAGCCCTGCAAACACTCGAGAGGAAGAGAACGTTCGATTCTGAACCACGATACCACCCCACCACCATCCAGAAATGGAGGAAGGCTCTCACTGATGCTGCAGAAATAAAAGGTTTCGATATGGAGACGTATGATGGGTCAGTACTCCAACTCTCCCTCTTACTCTCTACCTTTTAACTTGTTGGATTCCTAGACTGTTTTATATTGTAGGCACTTCTGACTAGTAATTTCATTTCAGCGATGAGCAGCAGCTCCTTGAACAGGTAGTGGAAGGAGTGTTGAAAAAAGTTAAAAGGCCATTATATGTGTCTAGATTTCCAACTGGGTTGGATGCAAAAGTTGCAGAATTTGAAGGGGCAATGTTACTCGACCAGCAAAGCAGCAGAGAGACTAGAGTTATAGGAATTGTCGGGCTTGGCGGTGCTGGCAAAACCACCCTAGCAAAGGAGATTTTTAACCGTCGAAGATTAAATTACAAGCAAACCTACTTTCAATTTGATGTCAGAGAAAACGTAGCGAGAAACTCTCTAAAATATTTGCAAAGCATGATTCTTAGTGGCTTGGGTAAAGGGAATGTGCAAATAGACAGCACTGATGATGGTATAGAGAAGCTCCGAAAGTATCTTGGATCTTCTCATGCTTTCCTAATTTTAGATGATGTGGATCATCTTCAGCAAGTGGAAGCATTACTTTTACCGGTGAAAGATGCGCTTCAGCAAGGTAGCTTAATTCTAGTCACATCTAGAAATAAGGATATACTTACAAGCTCAGGGATTGCAATGTCTTCTATTTTCAAACTGAAAGGACTCGACCAACATCATTCCCAAGCGCTATTCTGCTGGCATGCGTTCAACCAGCGATATCCTCCTATAGAATTTGAACAAGTGGTTCCAGCATTTGTGCGTGCTTGCGCTGGATTGCCACTATCCCTTAAAGTTCTTGGATCTCTTCTTCTAGAAAAAGATTTGAAGTATTGGAATGCGCAATTGCACAAACTGATCTCGAAAATTCTTCCCGACGATATACTGGCTACCCTAAAAATTAGCTATGACGGTCTCGATAAAATAGAGAAGCAGATTTTTTTAGACATTGTCTGCTTCTTTATAGGAGAAGACATTGTCTGCTTCTTTATAGGATGGAACGGAGTGGGAAGGATGGCTTGGTCTTCGGAACCTGGAGAGCAGGTGTCTCGTGGAAGTAGACGATAAAAACATCATTAAAATGCACGACCACGTAAGAGACTTGGGCAGACATATTGCTGAAACTGAACCTCCGGAATCGACACTTCGTCTTTCCTGCCCAACCCACGACCTTCGGCTTCTGTCTGACAAATCACTGGTATGTATTTTGAAAGTTAATACCCATATTCACAATAGTGTTTTTGTCAAAAGTTGTGTTCGTTATGTTTTGAATTCTTAAGCTTTGCAAGGATGTCCATCTTTGAACAAACAATTCTTAATCCTGATTGTAACATATCTTTGAGAAAACAATATAGGTGCGCGGAATTAGCACCGTTCACTCACAAAGCTGCGAAAGGAATCAACCATTGTTCAGACACCTCGCGGAGTTCGCAGGCAGTCGTTTCCCAAATTATGTGAGGGGGATGCAGCTGATTAGGACTGAAGGCTGCTTTGCGGATAACGAATTCATTGAAAGCATATTCCGCGGTGCCATGTCACTCATATGGTTCTGTTGGGTTAACTTTCCGTACTCCAGCCTACTCTCTTGGATTTCACTCAAGAATTAGAGGGTTCTACGGATAAAGTGGAGTAAACTTGAAAAACTGTGGCTGCATGAATCGCAGGTGGTCATTTGAAGTTCTTGACATCATGTTTTTTTTTTATAAAAATGAAATAGCTTTGATGTTTAGTATTGTTAGCATACTAGGGGTCAAACCTAATTTGAAAATATAATGAGTGCAGGCACCGGAGCATTTGAGGGAATTGTATATTGACACTCGAGGTCGTCTGAAGGTTCCAAAGTCCATTCGGAAGTTGAGGCATCTCGAAAAAATTGTGGTCGCTAGTTTTGATGATCTAACTTTACCAAATGAACTCTCTCATCTACAGTCGTTGAAACACTTAGAATTACGTACTTGTGGAGGTACAATTTCTTTTTTATATTTGTATTCCTATCTAAAAATGGACTGCCAACCAAATTCTTTTGCGAACTTAAGGACCTGTTTTATAATAATGGAGTCCATACCAGATTCCTTTGGGAGCTTAACGAATTGCCAATATCTTGTCTTGCAGATTTTTAACTTGAAGATTCCAGTGAGCAGTTTGAATTCGAGGGGTGCTCCAGTTTGAACATGCTCCTAGATTCGTTTCGAAACTTAATTAGTTTGGAAAACCTTTCATTCTCTGCCTGGTCAAGTCTAAAGATGCTTCTAGATGCGTTTGGGAACTTGACTAAGCTCCAAACTATTGACCTTTCCAGGTGCTATAGTCTGCAGGTGCTTCCAGATTCGCTTGGGAACTTGACGAATCTCCAAACTATTGACCTGTCCTGGTGCTCTAGTCTGCAGGTTCTTCCAGATTCGCTTGGGAACTTGACGAATCTCCAAACTATCCACCTGAGAGGGTGCTCTAGTCTACAGGTGCTTCCAGATTCGTTTGGGAACTTGACAAATCTCCAAACTATCCACCTGTCCCAGTGCTCTAGTCTGCAGGTGCTTCCAGATTCGTTTGGGAACTTGACGAATCTCCAAACTATCCAAACTATTGACCTGTCCGGGTGCTCTAGTTTGCAGGTGCTTCCAGATTCGTTTGGGAACTTGACGAATCTCCAAACTATCCACCTGTCCGAGTGCTCTAGTCTGCAGGTGCTTCCTGATTCGTTTGGGAACTTGACGAATCTCCAAACTATCCACCTGTCCGGGTCTGATTCGTTTGAGAACTTGACGAATCTCCAAACTATCCACCTGTCCGGGTGCTCTAGTCTGCAGGTGCTTCCTGATTCGTTTGGGAACTTGACAAATCTCCAAACTATCCACCTGTCCGGGTGCTCCAGTCTGCAGGTGCTTCCAGATTCGTTTGGGAACTTGACGAATCTCCAAACTATCCACCTGTCCGGGTGCTCCAGTCTGCAGGTGCTTCCAGATTCGTTTGGGAACTTGACGAATCTTCAAACCGTCCAAACTATCCACCTGTCCGGGTGCTCTAGTCTGCAGGTGCTTCCAGATTCGTTTGGGAACTTGACGAATCTCCAAACTATCCACCTGTCCGGGTGCTCTAGTCTGCAGATGCTTCCATATTCGTTTGGGAACTTGACGAATCTCGAAACTTTCGACCTGTCCTGGTGATTTAGTCTGCAGGTGCTTCCAGATTCATTTGAGAACTTGACAAATCTCCAAACTATTGACCTGACAGGGTGCTCTAGTCTGCAGGTGCTTCCAGATTCGTTTGGGAACTTGACGAATCTCCAAACTATCCACTTGTCCGGGTGCTCTAGTCTGCAGGTTCTTCCAGATTCGTTTGGGAACTTGACGAATCTCCAAACTATCCACCTGCACTGGTGCCCGAGTCTGCAGGTGCTTCCAGATTCGTTTGGGAACTTGACTAATCTCCAAACTATGACGCTGTTCGGGTGCTCTAGTCTGCAGGTGCTTGCAGATTCGTTTGGGAACTGGACGAATCTCCAAACTATTTCCTACTGCTCTAGTCTGCAGATGCTTCCAGATTCGTTTGGGAACTTGACGAATCTCCAAACTATTGACCTGACAGGGTGCTCTAGTCTGCAGGTGCTTCCAGATTCGTTTGGGAACTTGACGAATCTCCAAACTATCGACCTGACAAGGTGCTCTAGTCTGCAGGTGTTTCCAGATTCGTTTGGGAACTTGACGAATCTCCAAACTATGAAGCTGTTCGAGTGCTCTAGTCTGCAGGTGCTTCCAGATTCGTTTGGGAACTTGACGAATCTCCAAACTATGAAGCTGTTCGAGTGCTCTAGTCTGCAGGTGCTTCCAGATTCGTTTGAGAACTTGACGAATCTCCAAACTATTGACCTGACAGGATGCTCTAGTCTGCAGGTGCTTCCAGATTCGTTTGGGAACTTAGCGAATCTCCAAACTATTTCCCTGAGAGCGTGCTCTAGTCTGCAGGTACTTCCAGATTCGTTTGGGAACTTAACGAATCTCCAAACTATTGACCTGCTAGTGTGCTGGAGTCTGCAGCTGCTTCCAGATTCGTTTGGAAACTTCATACAACTTGAAGATCTAAAGTTTGACAGATTGACGGTCTCCGGCGAAGTCTTTGAAAAGATGTCTATGTTTAAATGCTCAGGTGTCATTAATTTCAACAATGTGAAAGTATTGCCTGCGCGGTTCTGGTGAGAAATGTAATTGTTGCCATGTCATGATAAAGCAGTTATGCTCTCAGAATTTGAAAACCCGCCTGATTTGATTCCTTATATGCAGTTGGAGTGTTGTTTTTAAGTCACAATTAAAACAATTATCTCAGGTAAATTAGATTAAAGTGGAATTTTTTTATAAGCACTTTCATGCCATCTGGGATTCGATTATTCTGTTAAAGTGGATAAATCATATATTATCTATTGTAATAGATTTATGTGAATTATGTTATATATCAATATTATCTTTATATTTAATTAATAAATTATTTTATAAAAATGATAATAATATAATTATAAATTTACAATCAAGTTATATTTTAAAATACTACATAGTCTTTTTATTTGTATAAAATGTCTTTTTATTTGTAAAATAAAATGTCTTTTCCCCAACGTATTACAATTAATATTTGAAAAATGATATGTAATACTTGTATATTTAAAAGTTTAAATATTTTTATAATAAGAATAATTAAATGATTTAAATAATTTGTTAAAATTGATAGGATTCAATCTATAAGAGGTCTTAAAATATTTACATTTAGTATATGACATATGTCACTTTCTTAAAATTTAAAATTTTTTAAAGCTATCTAAATTATAATTATATCTTAAATTATTATTAATAGTATAAAATAATAACAAGTGCTACATTGTAGTAATACATGCTATTTAGTTTAAATATAGTAAAATTAGAGTAAAAATATTGAATTCAAGTTAGTTTTAAAATTTATAATTCATTCAATTTAGGTTTTATTGATTGATTGGTAAATTGAGCTATTTTCTTAATTATAATTATGTATTGTGGCTATGGAGAATCTAATTCTAAGCAACCACAATAATAATATCTTATTATGATGATATTTTTGTTGAGAACGCTATCTAGAATGTTTTACATTTTCTAATAATGATAATATTTTTGTTGAGAACCCTATCTAAAATGTTTTACATTTTCAATATAAAATATAGATAAATATATTTGAAAGACTAATTGTTCTTGCTAGATATATCTATAAAACATAGTTTGAATATATTCCTTAAAAAATATAAATATTAAAAATGGGAGTTGTCTTTAGTGCGACTTTTTGAAGTTTCAGGTGCCGAAATCCGAAGAAAATTTTTGAGGTAAAATCTTGATTTTTGTTATTCATACTGGTTTTTTGACTCTATATATGGATTCAACACCCTCAAAAACCTCTAGGGCACTTCGATTGTGCAAGATTAGCAATCAAACTTCTCTTTTCAATAAATTCCTGGAAATTACACCGTAAAAAGTCATCGTAAAAGCCTTCAAAAAGTCGCACAAAGACTACTCGTTAAAAATGAAGTTGTTTTATTTATTCAGTTATTTGTTGTTTGAAGTGATAAACATTTTAATTTATATTGATATTTTTTTATTCATTTCTTATTCATATTAAAATTATATAAATATTTTACTATAATTTAATTAATTTGTTATATTTTATTTCATTTTCATGAGCTTAAACCATATTTTTACCATAACTAATAAATATTTGATAATATAAATAAGCAGTTTTTATTTTTAAAATAATTACATAATAATTAAATGAGTATATGTTAATTTTTTGAAGTGTCTTTAACTATTTTTAATATATATTAAATAAGTATTCATTCACTTAATTATTAATGATTTTATCTCATTATATTTGATTATGAATAAAGTTATTTGATTCGACTAACAATATTTATTAATTTTGAATTTGTTAATTAATAATATTTATTATAAAATTAATTTAAATATCATAAAATATTTAAGTTACTTTTTAAATAATTAATGATTAATAATATTTCATGTTGTTATTATTAGACTTTGGAAGGAAAAACTCTACTAATATGTTTGCTTGTTGACCACTATTAGTTTAACATTGGCAAATGCAACTTACAATGTTAAAATATGGAGAAGTTGCAATTTTTTTGATAAAAAACAAAGTAATACCCAATTAAGGAACAATCAAATGCATAATAACATGCTTATCACACTTATAATAATATTCGGATAGCGAAACAAGGAATCGTGGAGGGAAAAAAATACTCTGATTAAAGATTCATTTTGTTAATGATTTAACTTGTCCACAAATCGACAGACACATATAGAGTATGGATAAAATTATTTTTGGCACTCTTAAGGACAACATATACCTAGGGAGCAATATAAACAACCTAGATTGTTACGATTAGTCATATGGTGGACCATGTCAGGAAGTAACTTCAATGACATCATCAACATCATATGTGATAGAATGCCTAATGCACCAAAACTGTAGCCATGTTCGAATACACTATGAGTTGGGTGGCATGATAAACCCTCTCAAAGACAAGTTAACTATCAAAGTTATTGGCCATCCACTATCAATCACTAAGTTATTATATTAATTATGAAAGTATGCATGTCGTCGTTAAGCTAATTATAAGTCACTAAAAGATAAGCTATCTAAGTTATTAAGTATCGGTTAACTAAACGATAAATTAGCTAAAAATAAAATTGTATTGACTAACTAAAAGATAAAATTTCAATGTTTATTTGGTAATTACTAGAAATAATAATAATGAAACAAAGTAGACTGGATGCAAGTGGAAATAAAAAAACATATGAGTATATCAAAATGCATTCTAGAAGTCCAGTGGAAATAGGAAAATGGATGAGTATATCAAAATGCATTCTAGATTTAGAGAAACTCTACAATTCACATGGGAGGAGGGTTGGGTGGGAGTAATATTTGGGGATGTGAAAGATGAGATGTAATTGATGATTGCACTCAACCTTCAAATATATTTTTATAATTATTTATATTCATATTTGCAAGCCATTTACTCACATTACCTCTGGTTCTAGTACTTTAAAGTTTGATGATGTTTTCGGTGTCATCCTTAGAGATGAAATGCGACGGAAAAGCTCTGGTGAGACATCAGGTAATGCTTTGAATGCATAGACTAGGGGAAGAAAAATGGAAAGAGGAAAGAGCCCAATATCTTGCAGTAAGTCAAGGAAAGACAGATCCAAGTCCATATATTGGATAGTGTGCTAGAAATGTGGGAAGGAAGGACACCTGAGGAGAGAATGCAAGTCTCGGAAGGGAAAAGAAGGAGACACGCAATAAGAAAAAATCATGAAGCAAATGTAACAGTTGATGTGTTGCAATATAATTTGATTCTTTCATTGGAAAATGTTATTGATGCCTGGGTGGTAGATTCATGGGCCTCATTCCTTGCCACACTTGATAGGAAAACTTTTCATGACTATGTTCAAGGAGATTTTTGGACAGGTTTGTATGGGTGATGATAAACCTTGTAAAATCGTTGGAATGGGCAAAGTTCTTATAAAACAACATAATGGAAACCGATGGGTATTAAAGGAGGTAAGACATGTTCCATATCTGAAGAAAAATCCGATTTCAACAGGGTAGTTAGGTGGTGAAGGTTGTGTGACAAATTTTACAAATAAAACCTGGAAGGTCACTAAAGAAGCCGCGATAATAGCAAAAGGAGAAAAGGTTGGTACATTGTATTTATGAAATGGCATTTCTAATTTTTTTGAATGCCTGAACCTCCAAAGGAATAGATTCAACATTATGGCATCATAGGATTGGACACATGAGTGAGAAGGGGATGCAAATTCTTCACTCAAGAAATTTGTTGCCAAGTTTGAAACATATTGATTTGGATTTATGTGAGAATTGTTTTTATGGAAAACAAAAAAGAGTCATATTTATTAGAGTTAGGAAAGAAAATAAGAGTGGAAAATTATAGCTTGTGCATACAGATGTATGGGGACCTGCTCAGGTATCATCTCGCGGTGACTCTCTCTATTATGTTACTTTTATTGATGATGCAACTAGGGAAACCTCGATTTATTGTATTCAAAATAAATCTGATGTATTTGATACTTTCAAGAAATGGAAAGCTTTGGTTGAGAATGAGATAGGAAAGAAGTTGAAGTGTATCAGACAATGGAAGTGAATATTGCAACAAATATTTTGATAAGTATTGTTCAAAGCATGGAATTCGTAAAGAGAATACAGATCCAAGAACACTACAATAAAATGGTGTGTCAGAAAGGATGAACAGGACAATCATGGAGCGTGCAAGGTGCATGAGATTGCATGCAAGATTGCCTTTACAATTTTGGGAAGATTTTGTAGATATTGTTGTTTATCTAATAAACAGAGGGACTTCAAATTCCTTAGATGGTGGTATTCTAGAAGAGGCATGGACAGGTAAAAAGGTAAACTACTCATTTTTATTAAATAATTGAATTTTTATTTATTAAATAATTCAAAAATTAAATAATATAATTAGATTTTCATCGGAGTCAAACTAGTCGTTATGCTCTAAGGGCTAGCCAACCCATCTCTTCATCTATTTAAGGTTAATTCTTGCATATGATCTCTCATCTGGTGGTGAAGATAAAACACACTGGTTGGCTCGAAACTGTCGACAAATTCTCTTCTCCTGTGATGACCGAAATATCTTTGTAATATACTATGGACCACAAAAGCCAAAATTATAATTCAAAAACACCGTAACGACTTTTTTCTTGCTGGACAACTCAAACTTCTCCCGCCACTATCGTATTTTATAATTACAACTTAAGTTTTTTCAAATACTCTGGTTGTGTTGTGTTATTTATATACAGATGGTTTTGTTCATTTCATGGAATTTGACGGCAGCTGTAACAATTATTTACACACTAGTCTAAAACATGAGTGTGTTCTTGTTTAATTTAATTGGTAATTAGATACCATTGCCCATTTTAATTTTAATTTAATATTATAATCAAAATTATTTAAAAATACACTAAAATTAATATTTTATTTATAAAATTTAATTTAAAACTAGATAAGTATATACATAAATCTCTTCTAATTTCATATAGATTAATATTTGGTTATAAGAGGTTATGTTTTACTAGATAGTTGTTTTAAGTATATAAGTTTAAAGAAAATTAGTGGTTTTTCATATCCATTTCCTAAACATCTAAATTGGGAACCAAACCAATCATAATTTTGTAGTTGCTATCTGATATATGATGTGGATTTGTGTGTTTCTTTCTTACTCTATAATCATATTTTTGTGTTTCTTTGTAACTGTAAAAATTATATAACTTATGTGTTATATACCCAATATTATCCTGATCACACACTATTTTAACTTCATGCACAATACAGAATCTATTCCACCATTGATCATCACATGCGGAAATTAAATCAATTGCAATGCACACATGAAACCATAAAAATTCACACACATTAACACAGTTGTTTAACGGGAAAGCATGAAGCTAAAAACCCCAATTATTTGTATATAATATATGTCATAGAGATCATGTAACAATCCTCATACAAAGATGATCATATCAAGCTCTCAGTACAATACAATCGCTACACACTAATCAGGCCCGATCTTGCAAATCCATGCATCGATCTTTGCCACCTGCTAGCTTGCCTCTATTGCGCAATCCCTGCTGAAGAATGGCTCTGAATGAAATCGAATTGCTCCAAGATTGACTGCGCAATCCTCATTGGCATTTCCACTGAGTGTTGGATGCAATCAATGCATCACTATAGTGACAACTGATAGTCACACTTGCTCTTTCACCTACCTCTCCACTGGTCTCCACTGAACTGTCCATGCACTGTAGTTAACTAATGTATTCTTCAGTTGATTAATGAGTTAATATTTAGTGAATTAATTATTAATTAATTCACATGACTCTCACTAGTGTATCAATCAGTTAGACTAGATAAAACTAGAACTGTGTATAACTGAGTTACACTGAACACAACTCCACCAACTACTTCTACAACTTCACCAAACTCTGTCACATGAGTTCTAACTGAAGTCCTCCATGCAATAGCTCCAGTAAACCCTTAGGAATAGCGTAATTCCTTCTGTCAACTCCTGTGCCACATATGTGCACTTCAGTGAAGTGCTCCAAGAGAATAAGATAATGTTTAGAGCCCAAATATTATTAAGCGCTAATAATATTCGACATATCTATTTTTAGACTGACAATCTAAAAATAGATTCTGCCCAATATGTCTAAAAATAGAAGTCCATCTATTTTTCCAACTTGACCAACCATCCACAAGTAGCATCCTGCAACCCATAGAATATGATCGACATGTCTAAAAATAGACTTTGTGCCAAAAATAGCCTGTGGGCCCACTTAGTGAAGGCAACTCTTTTCACTAAGCTCATCATCTTGTTGAATCTCAACACTCCCTCTCAACAAGATAGGGATTATCTGCCACCCCGATCCTGTGTCTCTATGGTATTCGAATTTGCTCCTGGTGAGCGCCTTCGTCAGAATATCTGCATCCTGATCCTCCGTAGGAATGTAAGAAAGCAACATGATCTTCCGCTGCACACAATCTCTGATATGATGATACTGGATGTCAATATGTTTAGATCTATCATGAAATATTGGATTAACCGAGAGTTTAATGCAACTCTGATTATCACAATATATCACAGTAGGATCTAAGTGTGAACCGAACAAACCAACCAGGATCTTCCTCATCCATATAGCCTCGCATGCAGTGAAACTTGCTGCCATGTACTTGGCCTCTGCTGAACTGAGTGCCACGGATCTCTATTTCCTGCTGTACCAAGAAACTGTTGTAGACCCAATACTGAAAATCCCTCCAGATGTGCTCTTTCTGTCCATTGGGCTCCCTGCCCAATCTGCATCTGTGAAGCCATGCATCTTCAACTCAT
This sequence comes from Pinus albicaulis, assembly GCA_034641835.2. Taxonomy (NCBI): domain Eukaryota; kingdom Viridiplantae; phylum Streptophyta; class Pinopsida; order Pinales; family Pinaceae; genus Pinus; species Pinus albicaulis. Next base: position 1,412,413,479 of record CM076580.1, on the reverse strand, counting down.
CCGACTGTCTGTACCATAATCCATATCCCGATGTACCTCTGAGATACCTCAGAACATGCTTTCCCGCCTTCCAAAAGAGCTTGGTAGGCTTAACCATAGCTTGTGAAAGCTAGTTAACAACATAGCATATGTCCGATCGTGTATTGACCAAATACATGAGCGAACCAACCAAATGTCGATAAACAGTGGCATTCACTACCTCTGCCGATGTAGCATCCTCTTTCCTCCAACCACCAGGAAGAGGAGTGTCGATAGGCTTTCAGCCTTGCATGTTGAACTTCTCCAGTATCTCCCGGGCATACTTTCCTTGAGACACAAACAGTCCATCCTTCCGCTGCCAAATTTTCAATCCCAGGAAATAATGAAGGAGGCCCAAGTCCTTCATCTCAAACTCCTTTGCAAGATCAGCCTTGCATGAGTGTATCAACAGTTCATCACCTGTCAGTATCAAATCATCTACATAAAGTACAATGATCAGCAACTTACCCTCCACCACAATCTGGTATAGGTTCAGATCCGCCTCACTCTTGGCAAAACCAAGTCCGGTGAAATAACTGTCTATTCGTGTGTACCAAGCACGAGGTGCTTGTTTCAGCCCATACAATGCTCTTTTGAGCCTGCACACATGCGACTCGTTGCTGAAGATTTCGAATCCTTCAGGCTGCTCTATGTACACCTCCTCCTCAATGACTCTGTTGAGGAATGCAGTCTTCACATCCATCTGATGAATGTGCCAACCCATCTGTGGTGAGAGAGCAAGGATGGTCCGTATGGAAGAATACCTTGCGATAGGTGCAAAGGTTTCTTCATAGTTGATCCCCTCGATATGTGAGAAGCCCCGGCAACAAATCTTGCCTTGTACTTCTCGATGCTCCCGTTAGCAGCTTGCTTCACTTTGTAGATCCATCTCGAACATACCACTAATTTCCCTTCCGGCCTTAGGAAAATCTCCCATGCACTATTTCTGACAATCGAATCATACTCTTCCACCATGGCATCTACCCATGCGGGATCCTCCACAGCTTCCTCGAAAGAAGATGGTTATGTCATGATACACTTGCTCATCTGAGCCATGTATCCAGTAAATCGGTCAGGTGACTGTCTCTGTCTGCGCTGTGATGTAGGGGCTCCTCCATTCTGCGCTGCATCAAGATTCAGTCGTTTAGCTTCTGTAGTGCACTTTCGCCCTTTGATGGTTGGCGCTGCATGAGTGGTTTCTTCCACTCCATGAACCTCCTCTTGTGGCTGATCCACATCCTGAGGCTCATATTTAGGAACAAGTAGCTCCTCATCTGCATGCAAGTGTAGCTCCCTCTCAAGTGACAACTTCATGGCTTTCTCCTCATGAAATTTGATATCCCGTCGCACAACAGTCTTCCAACTGTTTGGAAAATACACACGATAGTTGTGGGGTGTTTCTATGTACCCCACAAATATCCCAACCTCTGCGATCGGCTCCAGCTTCTTCCTAGCATCCTTCGTCACATGAATATAAACAGGTGAACCAAAAATCTTCAAATGAGAAATATCAGGCTTCTTACCAGAAAATGCTTCTTCGGGTGTACTCATGCCAAGTACTCTATGAGGACAATGATTTTGCACATAAACCGCAGTGTTGCATGCTTCAGCCCACAAGTGTATGGGAAGGCCCTAATCATGCAACATCGCCCGTGCAACACCCACGATCATTTTGTTATTTCTCTCCGTGACCCCATTCTGCTGTGGGTTATGAGGCGCCATGAGCTCTCTTCGAATTCCTTCTACGCTGCAAAATTCTTTGAATTCACCAGAGATGAATTCACCACCATTATCACTCCTAAGAGCCTTCACCTGCTTCCCCGACTCTTTCTCAACCAGTGCCTTGAACTCATAGAACTTTAAGTATGTCTCGCTCTTCTTCTGCATGAAGAAGATCCAGCACTTACAAGAAAAGTCATCAACAAATATCACATAATACCTATGCTTTTTTGTCTAAGCTACTGAGAAAGGTCCACACACGTCTGTGTGAATTCTCTCAAGGATTTTCGTGGTGCAACTATCCTTCTCATGAAAAGTGGTCTTCACAAATTTTCCCAAAGTACATCCCTTGCACTAATCTGACTACGCAAGTGTACCTTTGGGAAGCCTGGTAGAAATCTGCTGCAAAATTTTCAAAGCGCCATGGTGAAGATGGCCCAATCTCCTGTGCCACAATTCGCCCTCATCCCGGCTCACCACTCCTTCTGCTTTGCCTGCCATTGCTGCATAGCCATCTACCTGCAATTGATAAAGGTTCTTAACTCGAACCCCTATCCTCCGGGTTTCACCAGTTGCTTTACTGCGCAGGAAAGCCTTTCCCTCACTAAAAAAAAATCATATCCCTTGTCTTCCAACATCGCCACAGAGATCAGATTCTTCTTCAATCCTGGAACATGCATGACATCCTTCAAGATGAAAGGTTTACCAAACTCCCTGTCAATGGAAATGGTCTTGATACCAGTCGCACTATATCTACCTTCATCGCCCATCTCGATGTGCACTCCAAGATCCTTCTTATCCAGATCAGTAAACAAATCTTTGTCTCCGGTCATATGGAAAGACACACCACTGTCAAGAAACCACACTGATCCCATCAAAATTGAAACCAAGCATGTGATCAGCGAAAAATCCAGCTCAAACTGCAAGGCTAAGGCCTCTCCAGCTGCAGATCCAGCAACCTGCTTATTTTTCTTCTTCTGTGGACAATTAGTTGCGTAATGTCCGCGTTGGTGGCAGTGAAAGCACTTCACCTTGGACAAGTCCTGCTTCTTGCCTTTCGCATCGGATTGAGAAGGATTTTTCTTTCCCTTCCCTTTCCTTGCTTTGGCAGCCAAAGTGAAATTTTCTTCATCTTCATTCTTCGATGAAGATCCATCCCTGGTACCCCGCCTTATCTCCTCCTACACAAGATCTGACCAAAGTCGCTCCCATCTTGGCAGTTTCTCCCGACCATTGATAGAGTCCTCGTAGCTATGCCAACTCTTCGGAAGCCCAAGGAGAGCCAAGCTCACCAAGTCCTCTTCATCTACAGTAACCCCCACACTTCCCAACTCATCCCTACACTGGACAAACTTCGTGAGGTAATTGGGTATATTGTCGCCTTTTTCCATTTTTATTTTCCTGAGTTTGTCTTTAAGCGCAACTTCCTCTGGTCGCTTCTGCTTTGGAAAAAGTCTGTCAAAGCTTTCCACATAAAGAATGGAGAAGCTTTACCATGAAGGCTGGACACTATGTGATCCTTCACACCTTCCAATAGAATCCTTCGACACTTTGTTGTCTTCTTTTGCCATGCGTCAAGTGAGGCAGCATCGCTAGAAGCAGGTTTTGGAATTTTTGCATCTATGAACTCATTCAACCCATTATCATCCAACACCGCCTCCATCCTGTCCTTCCATGCAATATAATTCGAGCTGCCCTCAAGGGCATACTCCAATCACAATCCGTTGAAAGACATTTCAATGAATGCTCAACTTCGACACCAAGAAAACACTGCAGCAAATTCGAATTCCACCAGCACAATACTCAACTGTTTCAATAATTGCAATCTGCTCTGATCAATATTGCTTTGATACCATGTAAAAATTATATAACTTATGTGTTATATATCCAAGATTCTCTTTATCACACACTATTTTAACTTCATGCACAATACATAATCTATTCCACCATTGATCATCACATGCAGAAATTAAATCAATTGTAATGCACACATGAAACCATAAAAATTCACACACATTAACACAGTTGTTTAACGGGAAAGCCTAAAGCTAAAAACCCCAACTATATGCATATAATATATGTCATAGAGATCATGTAACAATCCTCATACAAAGCTGATCATATCAAGCTCTCAGTACAATACAATCACTACACACTAATCAGGCCCGATCTTGCAAATCCATGCACCGATCTTTGCCACCTACTAGCCTGCCTCTACTGCGTAATCCCTGCTGAAGAATGGCTCTGAATGAACTCGAATTGCTCCAGGCCCGATCTTGCAAATCCATGCACCAATCACACGCTTGCAACCTACCTCTCATAGCAATCCTAAGCGACCAATGGCTCCGAATGAACTCGAATTTCCTCGGCCTTGCTCACGCAATCCTCAGCATCTCCTTTGAGTGTTAGATGCAATCAATGCATCATTATAGTCTGCTTGATAATTACTTTCTCTTTCTATATCTCTCCCTGGTCTCTTTTGATTCCATGCTTCATGGATTATTTGATGTATTTTTTAGTTGATTAATGAGTTATTATTTAGTGAATTAATTAAGTAATTAATTCACTCCACTCTCACTAGTGTATCAATCAGTTAGACTAGATACAACTAGCTCAACTTAGTCTAACTGAGTTAAACTAAATACAACTCCACCAACTACTTCTCCAACTCCACCAAACTCTGTCACATGAGTTCTAACTGAATTCCTCCATGCAATAGCTCCAGTAAACCCTCAGAAATAGCGTAATTCCTTTTGTCAGCTGCTGTGCCACATCTGTGCACTGAACTGAAGTGCTCCAAGAGAATAAGATAATGTTTAGAGTCCAAATATTATTAAGAGCTAATAATATTCTACATATCTATTTTTAGACTGGCAGTCTAAAAATAGACTCCGCCCAATATGTCTAAAAATAGAACTCGATCTATTTTTCCAACTTGACCAACCATCCACAAATAGCATCCTGCAACTCATAGAATATGATCGACATGTCTAAAAATAGACATAGTCTAAAAATAGACATAGTCTAAAAATAGACTTTGCTTCAAAAATAGCCTGCGGGCCCACTTAGTGAAGGCAACTCTTTTCACTAAGCTCATCATCTTGTTGAATCTCAACAGACTTCACATCAAGGAGTGTCTTAACAGAGAGAATTTAAATTGAACCATTGACTTCACATCGAAATAGAAATGCAATCTCACAGACAATGTCTTAACTGCGCAATGCAACACTTCATGATAATAATCTAGCAACACCACCTTTGCTATAACTAAGATTAAGCAATGTTGTCCCTACACAAGCAAAAATTCTTGCTAAGAATTTAGTAGCACCACTGCTGCCACAATTAAGATTAAGCCATACATAGTCTTTCTCGGGATTGGATCATATGATATGTGGGGATTAAACTTCCCCACCCAAAGGATTAAACTTCTCCACTTAATGGTTACAAAGGCATACATACTCTACCCCCTCTAGTTTTGAACTTGTGACCTCTTCGAAGGAAACACATGCTCTTAACCATGAGGCCCACTCAAGCTCTTAACCATTACAAATATATTGAATCCACATTGTTTTTTATTATTACACTATATATATGTGTGTGTGTGTGTGTGTGTGTTAAATTCTAAATTTTACAAACATTTATGTATGTATATCTCCTCTTATATTGGGCCCATAGTGTCTATACCCAAAAATTCAACATATTAAACTTACATGTAGAAATGTTTACAAATTTTTTTACATTACACTTAAAGATACATATTGAACCTACATGTAGAAATGTGTACATACTTTCTTACATTCCACCTATATATCTATAAGTGAAATTAACAATTAGACAAAAAATCCCCTATTTTTTTATTATTATTATAGTTAACATAGGAGAGTCATTGGTATTGGAGACTTAGAACGAATGTATGCAGCAAAGTTACAACCAAAATAATAGTGTATTAACAAGAATATTTTACAGGATAAAGAAGTGGTAAGGTTTAAGAAGGTTGAATTCTCTCATATACTATGTTCATTCCATTAACTAGTGGACAAGTTAGCTAATGAAGTGAGTAGGCTTGAACTAGGTACTTCCCTAGACAAAACTAGACAAGCATGGTTCTTTCTGTCTTTTTTTTTTTCAAATTTAATTAATAAACACATAAAAATTTAATGCTTATAATAAACTTACAATAGTAACTTAGAATCTATCAAGCTCCTAGAGGGATCAAATTTCTCAAGGTGGAAACCTCCCTTTTAGTGCAAAACTTGAGGAAAGGTATACACCTACAAATATTTGATCCCTCTAGACTATTAATGGATCTAGAGTTAAGATGAATCTTTGTTGATTATAAGACTAGTTATATGTGTGATCTATTTCTCGAATAGACATTTAAAAAAAAATGTTATCTCAAAATTAATAATAATAATAATAATTAAAGGAGTTAATATCAATAACATAGTATTTGGGCAAAAATAAAATAAAAAATACACATTTAATATTGCCATCCAATTTGTCCATGCGGTCTTGGATAAAAGGTGATCGAGTTCTCTGTTAAAGCACTCCTTGATGTGAAGTCATTGGTTCAATTCCTCGACCCAATCAGGGTGATATATTGGACATGATGAAGATGTGAAGAAGATGTAGTCCTACCAAACTTACCAAAAAAAAAAATATTACCATCCATTTTAGTTAAAAACACAGTATTTAGATCAAAAGATACACATTTAGTATTAACACTAGTTTTGATTAAAAGGTGAATATATTTATCCAAGGGAAATTTATGATCTCCATAGAATCTATATTAAAAAATATTTAATAAAATTTATATGGATGTATAATAAAATAAAGGAGTTTTTCAAAAGAGTTAGCAAAGCAATATTATAATATCTCTTCAAAATATTTCATATTAATATTAGTTCTGGTTAAAAAGTGAATATATTTATTTAGGGTGGTAAAAGTTAAAGAGGTTATACTCAACTTTGACAGAAAAATTGAATTTGATTATAGTTAGGGGCTAGACAATTAGGCAAATAGTGTAGTAGAGCCATATATATTATTGTAAGGGATCTTTTTGGCTAAATAAGCAAACATCGAAGATTTGGTGGTGTTTGGAGTTTTACAAGTTGTTATCCAACACCTTATTCTTGGATCTTTGCCTAAGGATTGCAAGTTGCAAAACAATATTGATTGAATAAGGAATCTGAAGCTAGTCTTCCATACTATTAGTTTCTTTCATGTGTTGAGAATGAACAATTTTGCTGCACTTGATCTTGCCCATAAAGGTGCATTTGACCTAACCAATAAAGGTGTAACACAGGGCACAACCACCACCCGCGAGGTTTGATCCTAGGTCGCCTTGCTAACAAGTCTCGTCCTCCACCATTGGTGCTAGTAAGAGTTGGCAACCTTTTACTTTGTTGTTAAATATGAAAAATTATTTTTATTTTTCCTAACATTTACAAATTCTGAAAAATGATATTATATATATATATATATATATATATATATATATATATATATATATATATATATATAAGTGTTGAGAACAATAAAACCGACATCCTAGTAAACACAATGTTAAAAAAAAAAACTCTTCAATCAATGTGTGTTCTCTCTCCTCCCACTAAATCATGACAACTATTCATTATGCTTCATTGTTACAAAAAAATACAATGGGAAAGAAAGCCAAAATTTTTTGGCTATCAAATTTTGCAATTTGAAACTAATGGTGAAAATTTGATTTATACCTTTATTTCTTGGTGTATCTCTCTATCACATTGTCACATAACTAATAGTTTTCAAATTTTAGTGGGATGAGAGCGAGCGAGCTTATCTATTTTAGAGGTGACCCTTTTAACACTCTTGAGCACTTTTTCTTTTCTTCTTCTTCTTCTTCTTTTTTCAACAAGGAAAAAACTAACAAGCTTTATTTCAGTAAAATGTGTTTACATATATCAAGTGTCAAGTTATCCACTCATACGACAATATATAACCTAATTCAGAATATAATTTGTAACACAATCCACTACTTATACTACCTCCATATTATAAAATAAAAAATCATTGTTTTGTCTCCCATGAGAATAAGGTATCCAACTAATACCACTACCGATCCCCCTATCAATTACAAATGGGTGAAAATCCCAACTAATTTGCTCCATAATAGATAAGCTTCACCAAAATACAAACACTGAACAAAAACTGAAAAAACAAGGGATCTACCAACACAATATCATGGGACTCATATACGACAATAAAACTGCATAATGAAAAATTAACACAACACCATTGTCTGTTTTACTCCCATTACAACAACCACAACTACCTATGCGCCCTCATCACCAACTAACACACATCAAAATCATAAACCAGAGAACCATATTTATAAAAATAAATACTTATGAAAAGTGGATTTTCTTGGATCCCTGGAAATTGTAATTGTCGAAGGTGGCATATAAAATCTCTCTATATGTATAATTATGTCCCACCTTGGATAATGGATCCGCAATACCATTCAGCTCCTTGTATACATGCGAAAAGGACACCTTCCAGAATTGATCAGTCATTTGCCTAATTATTTGTAGCCAATTAATTGATAATGAAGGGTTGAAGGATGCCTACTTTGAGACCCACTCGATCACCACCTTCGAATCTCCATAAAAATCCATTGACTCTATTGATAACCACTTTTCACAGAATAAAACCCCCCATAGAGTAATGACCTCTGCGCGAGTATTAGTTCATGCACCCCCATTCCAGTGAAAATGATGATGACCAGGCTTAGTGACAATGTAGGCTCCACACCCACAATTGTTTTTATTTTTCATACATCAAGAAAACCCATAGGGTATCTGCCCACAATATTCAATGGAAGTATGTTTCTCACCAGTCCCTTACTAATCATAGGTCCAGATTCATTGAAATAAGCAACAATCTTGATATTGGTGCCATTTATATTCGGAAGATAGATATCAAATCTAAATGTGTTTCAACATCTCCAAATTCCCTAAATAATATATAATGGGAGTGTATGATATTCCTTATAGCCATCCAATATTTAAAACAAGATTCTATTGATGAAGAATTCTAATATGCATAAATGTTTAGTATATGCATCACTCCATACCAAATTGAAATCATGAAATAAAATTTCAGAAAGAGTTGGGCCACATCCTTCATTTATGATTCGCATAATATACATCTACCTAGGAAGTTAAAACCCCTTTGACATAAGTCATCCCACATCAATACCTTGTTTTTCCATACCAACCAATGAAAACATTTAAGTTTTAGTGGGATGTTCCAACCCCAAATTTTCCTGAACCATCTACTAGACACCGAATGTTGCTGTGGACTAGTCATATACTAGTATGCTTCCTCCACCGAGATCTATCCCTGGACTAATCTAGCATCCCAAGTGAAAATATCATATTTTTATTTGATATACCAACCAATGAAATATTATGCACATACTTGTCCCAATAAGTAGCCAACTCACCATATAAGCCCAGGTCCCAAGATCTAGTGCATATCGGATGAAGAAGGCCAGTACATACCTAAATTTGACTTATATAATATACAATGAGGTTATGAATCTGTCTAATAAGATGCGCAGGTAAGATATGATCACCAACAAAAACACGAATAGGATCAAGAATGATCTCTGCCCCATCACCAATCCCAATCTACCATTTAATGTTCCCCAACAACCAATGTCTAACCTTCATCATATGGTTTCAAATGTATGAAAAAACGCATGGAAATTAGACCCCATTCTTAATCCATGACACCAAACACTGGTTCCACAAATACTTCTCCTTTATGAGCGTTTTCCAGATACCATCTCTAGATAGTGCCGCGACAAACTTTTCATCAACAATGCCCAACCAAAATTTTAAAAATCCTTTAAACCCCAGCCACCATCTTCCTTTCTCAAAGAAATGACCTCCAGAAGAATTAGGTGTATTTTATCTGCATCATTGGATCCAACCCAAATAAAAGTTGAAGTTATAGGATTAATCCTTCTAGTGATGTTTTTGGCATCAGATAAAGATGTAGCCAATAAATCACAATACTTTATAGTACCTCCTATACCATAATCAATCTCTCGCCCATACAGAGCCATCTATGAGACCATGAAACCAACCTATGCTCAAAATTTTCAGTTATCCAATGCCAATATTTGATGCCATAATTATTCGACTTAAGGAAGAAACCAAGATACTTAAACACAAATCCAAAGAAGCATGCTCCATTTCAAATAATCCAACAATTTCAAAAATGTATGCATCATTCAAAGATGATGAAATCAACAAGGATTTTAATTTGTTCATATAAATAATAGTAGCCTCTCCAAATAGGAAAATGATCTGGTATAATACCTTCCATTCAATGACAAAAAGTTTCCTGAAGAGAAGTATATCATCCACAAATATTAAATGAGTGATATAAATGTTCCTAGTTAAACCCACACTCGAGAAAATTCCACTAAAATGTGTCACAGAGATCAAATTTCTCATCCCCTCAATGACAAGAAAGAAAAGAAGAGGTGATAATGCACATCCTTGTATTAAACCCCGAGTATCCTTAAAAAAAAATGAAGACACCCCATTGGTTAGAACCGCAAAATTTGCAGAAGAAATACATCCCATAATCCAATGAGCGACTAGAATAGTCAGACCAATCTTATACAAAATCATACACAAGAATGCTCAGTCCACACAATCATAAGCCTTATGGAAATCAAGTTTGAGTGATAAAGCATCTTTATTTTTAACATTAATAGAGTGAATGAATTCCTATGTTATTTCCACTGCATCTTGAATTTGACGATGTTGTAAAAAACCAAATTGTTCAGGTCTAATATGTTTTGATAAAGTCACCTTCATCTTATTAGCAATGATCTTTGAAATAATGTTATAAAAAATGTTACAGAGAGAAATGGGTCGATAGTCCTTGAATGATGATTCATTTGAAACTTTGGAGATCAAGGTAAGAAAAGTGGAATTCAATGAGCCAGATATATAATAAGATGTCTATGGTTCCTCTGTTAATCAGAGAAAATTCGACACCATAAGATCCATAACATGCATAAATAGTTCGACCGACCAATCATCGAGTCCATGGATCTTATCCCTAGAAAATGACTTTAAAACAACCACTAATTCATCTCATGTGATCAACCTTTCAAAAATTTCATTATCCTCCTCATTAAACATAATTGGGTATGTGTTGATGACTTCCAATTGTTTCTTAATATCCACCCCATCCCTAGCCCGATAAATATCTCGAAAGCAGCGAAAAACCTCATGATGAAGATCCTTAGTTGATGAAATATTACGCCCTTTGATCTTTCAATTCCCAAATAGTGTTTTCATGCCTCTTATTTGAGGTGAACTTGCAAAAAAAATTCTTGTTTTTATCGTCCCTTTGATCCAAATGGCAAAAATTTTCAACTTCCATTCCTTCTCATGTAACTTGAGGATCTCTCACTTACAACCTTCCAAAGCCACAACCAATGCCTTAAGTGAATCCAAGAAATAATCAAGACGAGAAGGATTTGCCAGTACCAAAATATTGTTGTCAATCTCAATTAATTCCTTAATATTACTCCTTTTTTTATCCCTTTCCCATTTACACACCACCCTCTTTAGTTCTCTAAGTTTATGACATACCAACTCCATTTGAGAAGATCCCTGGTGACATACCTAATCCACCCACTTCGACTGCACCAATTCCTCGAACTCCAAATTTTAAAGCCTAGAATGGTTAAACTTAAATGGGAGTGTCTGTGAATCACCATCCCCACAACAATCAAGGAGTATAGGATCATGATCAGACAACCCCATATGATCAACCCATAAATGAAATATGCCAATCCTCTCAACCAGATTCTTGTGGATCAAAAAAAGATTCAAACATTTTTCAATACCATCCTGACAAAGATCTACCATTTATCTAAGTTGGTTTAAGGGGAACCGATAATACGCTCACCAAATGGTTTGAACCAATAAGTTCCTTGAATTATTCCCCCAACAAGTCCAATTTACACCTGGCACCCCAAACCTCATTCGTTGCCATAGTAAGATTCAAATCACCTACCTATATTAGGGAACCAATCCTCAATACGCCACAATTACATTCCAAACGATCCAAAATTTTTTGCATCAAGACATAAGGAACATATATATTTAATATATGAAAACACGACTTTGAACCCATGACAAATTCAGACAAAAATGTACCAACAAAAGATTTATATGCAAAAAATTGATAACTTGCAGGTCAAAAATAATAGCTAAGCGCCTAGATTGTCAAATTGCATCCAGTGCACAAACCCTCCATCCAGGATAGATCTTTAACAAAATTGATTAGGCCTGATTCCCAGCCAACATGGTCTCCTTTATTTGAATGGCTGGGGGAAGTTGCACACTAATCAAGTGTATTAGGGAAAGTAATTTAGAGGTGTTCCCCCCCCAGATATTGAGTGAAAGAGTTTTCATGATGGGTACGAACCCAAGGGCTTATAATATCTAAGAGCCTGAATAAGAGAAGTAGAACTAGGAGGAGTAAGGTGTTGGTCCAATCCCGCCAAGTGGTCAATAATATCCCTAGAAGCATCAGTCCCACCTTGCAAGGCCTTCTTCATCCTAGCAGGTAATATTATGTCGAGAGAGTGGAATAACATACATAACATGCATAGGTGAACGATTAGAATTAATGGATAGGGGATCCATGTCGAGGGTCGGGTTAAGTCTTAGAAATTCTATATCACTCCTCACCGAGTTTGTGGGCAATTGGGTCCCATCATATGAACCAAATTTGATAACCGGATAAATAGACAAATGAGTATTATCGCCATCCTGAGAGGAAGAGTCATTTCCCCCCTGAGGAACATAAGATATAGGATCAAGGGGGTCATAACACAAAAGGGGAAGGGAAGAAAATATAGAAGAAATCCCATAATTTTTGACCTTACAAGGAGATGAAAGACAAGTAACCCTCCCCACTGGATAAAGGGAATCATGTCCATCAACCAGATGTGGATCCTGTTCAATAGTAACAAGAGGAGAAACATTTGAATTTATAGAAATAGGAGCATACTTTAAAACCAAAGATTTATAAATGGAACACACCACCACTGATTCAACACCACTATCAAAAAGAACATTGGGAATATAAGAAGGAATATCATATTCAATCTCTGGAGACGATAGAAGAATTCCCACATGCTCATCAAATGATACCTGGTAGAAAATCAAAGAATCCCCCTTATCCAAGGACTGCACGAACCAAAAATTCGAATGAGCTTGACCGGAAAAACCAAAATGACGAGGAAAAATTGTAAGGAGGTGGCCAGTTGCATGGAAAACCAATGTCTAAAAGGAATATCCCAATAATCTATGCATTGTCGAGATGTATTGCCACCCCAAATTAAATCCACCTTAACGGGGAGACCCCCAGAAAAGTCCACTTCAACAAGAATACAAGCAATTATTTTATCTATGTCCCCCAAACTCCGCTCCTCCAAATATGAAAATCTTCCAATGGAATTCCCGATGTCCACCAATGCCTACAAAGACAAAAATTCCAGAGGAAGGCCAAATAAGTTGGCCCAAATCAATTTCTTTCTCGGCACCTCCTTGAATGGGATAAAACCAACATACAAAGGTTGGAGAGTTAAGAAACGACATTTGCTAACCCAAGGAGAATCCAATATTTTCACAGCATCATCAACATATAGAAAATGGAAGAAAAACCAACTATTGAGGAGTAAACTTATCTTAGGAATGTAATTGATAAGAAACACCTAATTTGTCTTAACAAATTCCTTCATTTGATGGCCATCCATCCTCGTGAATGCACACTGAAAAACCAAAGAACTATGTTGAAGACTTATGACTCGATCCCAGAAGATGTCTGAACCAAATGATATTTTTTGAACCCCCGTGCAGCTCTGACATGTTTATTTTTCCTCCTGTGAGATGGATTAACCAAATAATGGATAAATGGGGTAGAAGGATGATCGTATGAACCCACCATACCAGAGAAACTAGATTAAACATTTCCAATGCCTAAAAGAACCTATTAGCCACCCATATTTTTTCTATCATATCAGCTGGTGGCTAAATATTCTTTGCAGCCTTCAAGAAACAAATTCAGTTCTGAAATTGTTGGTGCTTGAAGTCTTTTTGATGAAACTCATATTTCTGGTTACTCTCCACAACTGTTTCCTTCTTCAAACCTCCGATATCCTACAAAAATCCAAGTCAAATACTGCTGCATTCCCCTTTTTTTTTCCCCTCCCTATCTTCCAACTTACATCATTCTCCATTTTCCCTTTTTCCATGAAAACCCCACAAAGACTTATGTTTTCCCTTTATCCCTTCATAAAATCCATTCCCTAAGGTTAAGAAACCCACTTTTTGACCTTATCCGAGCCTTGATTTCCCTTTGAAAACATTGAAAGAACCATAAAAATGCATAATTTTTATGAAAAAGGTCTTTAGCCCCCGCAGGCTAAGCCCCTGGCTTTTTCCTCCATATACCCAGGCGTCGGGACCAACTGCTCGGTCCTTAGGCGCTAAACTGAAGCACAACCTTTCTCCGTCCGTTTTTCCTTTGAAAACCTGAAAAAACCCATTTTATAAAGTTTAACGGGGAATAATTAAAACCACATGTTTATTTCGCGATCAGCCTGGGCCATCGATCTGCTTCACAGATCCGACGGAGCGGAATGCAACTTGCCCATGGCCCCCACTCCCCGCACTGTTTTCTGAAATCCCACCGGTTTCTTTCCGCACCACTCTCCGCCGGGCGGTGGTTTTCTCCTGTCGGCCAGTGATTCCATACGCTGGCCGACACGTGTCCCCGCCACTATTTCAAAACCACCGTGCTAACATCTCATTGTGCGCGTTAAACTTCACACCATAACCATGCAGTGGAATCCACGCCCACCGTTCGATCTGGGACTCCCCATCCGACGGCTGCCGATCGCCGCACTTGCTCGACCTTTAACGCACATGCACGCCTGTTAACCCATCCATCGCACGTCCCAGATTCAATCTCCGCCGTCGATCTCTGTAGGTCGACGGCTATTATTACTCCTCCTGATTCCATCGCCCGGTCAGACTTTTTCCCGCTGACTTCCCGTTGCCCGATCTCGATCGTCGATTTCTACAGATCGAGGGTCCTGATTTAATCTTTCTTCAACCTTTCCACGACCGCACAGATTTGATCTCGGCCGTTGGATTATGCCATCCAACGGCCCGCGTTCCTCCACACATTTCCCAAAGCAGATTGACCTATAAATTGGATTTTTACGTGTTTTTTGTATTGTGCAGGGTTGAGGTCATTTGTTTGTGTTTTAAAAGGAAATTTCAGACCAGGAGGGTGACGATCCTCTACGTTTCGATTTCTCCAAGGAAATCACTTACAGAGTTAGTTTTCACACTTTTTCAATGTTTCCACAGGCATTGATGTCTTTCCCTACCTGCGCAGCCCTGCACAACAGAGAAAACTGTCAAAATCAATACAGAAAAAGAGTATCAGAGATTGAAGACCAAAAATAAACCAGAACAGCAGATTAATGGACAAATTTGTGGGGATTAAGGCTAAGACAGTTATCAAACGCCTAATCCCCGGATCTAAAACGCAGATTAAAGGAAAATATAAAGTGTTTTATCAGAAAAACCCTCCATCGCCACAAATGGAGGCGAATTGATTCCTCCCAGCGACTACAGTGCCACCTGTGCCTCAAAGGATTCAATCAAGAACCGAATTTATTGATCAAAGTCAGGCATTTTGCCTCGACACAGCCAAATGAGTTATTTCTGCCATGAAATTAATGATAGAATGTCGGCAGAGCAACCCTATTGATACACAGAGCCTCAAAAGTCTAATAAAGCTCCCATCGAGCTAAATTCATGAGTGTAAATCATTTGATACAGAGGGACACCTGTATAGTTCTTCGTTGAGCCCCTCGATGGCTAAGAAGACATTAATATCTGTATTAATTTGTTTTTGAGATCTTTTCATCAGATCTCACCTCCTCATTCTTCTATAAATAATTCAATAGAAGATGAGTGAGGGGTTGGTTGTCAATGTAATTGCCGAAGCATTGTAATTGTGACTGAGCTGAAAACTCTTGATTGTAGATAGGATTTCACTGGCTCTTGGAGCTCTGCTTGTAATAGATAGGTTAGGTTATGAAGAGAGATGAATTGACACACTGGATTTGAAGATTGTAACTGGTTTGAAGCATCAATACAAGCTGATTTATGGGATCCTGGTCTATGCTGATGGTGATGTTATTCTCACTGTAACTTGTATTTTGTTTCTGTTTTCATATTGTTTCATTTTCCACTATAAAGAACAGTTTAAACAGGGTTAGGACCTACTGTATATCAGTAACCTTCTCGGGCTGAAAAATATTTATTTAAATGTTTTCTTTCAACTGTGTTATTTGA
The DNA here is from genome assembly GCA_034641835.2 of Pinus albicaulis. Taxonomy (NCBI): domain Eukaryota; kingdom Viridiplantae; phylum Streptophyta; class Pinopsida; order Pinales; family Pinaceae; genus Pinus; species Pinus albicaulis. The sequence continues at coordinate 1,412,397,286 of CM076580.1, read as the reverse complement.
AAATGATTAGATTCAGTTCAAGTACAGGGATGTTGGCGTTCCCTCGTCTTGTTGTCTTAGCTGAATGTTATTTTTAAATGTTACTTTCAATATATGTTGTATGAAGATGAACTGAGGAAATTAAGGTTAGCCCTGAGTCCCTTTCTTATTTGCTCAACTATTTGATTATTTCCCTTAGGATGTGTTAAAAGCTGACTAGTTTCAAAGTACTTATCAGATCTTAGACCATTCTGTGTTATCTTTGAGTTTCCCTTTTGTTTTTTTTATATGTTTTTCTATCAGAAGTGTATCAAAGGCTGGCTAGTTTCAAAGTACTTACCAAATCCTAGTTCGCTTCTATGTTTTTCTTAAGTGCCTGGTCAATGGCTGGCTAGTTTCAAAGTACTTACCAGATCCTGGGCTGCTCTTTGTTCTGCATCTGTTTATTTCCCCTTCTTGATGTATCACTCCATTCCGTAAATCAAACTTTAAAGGGATCCTTAGGCATAGATGACTTGCCCCACAGACCACTCTTGGACCTGATTGTTTCAATTAAATCCTCTTATGACTCCATAGCCCAATGGACTTAAAACCTACCATCATCTTTCTTCTTGATCAAAGCTTACTCTTTTTGCTTGCAACTTCTCACTTTTGAACCTATTTGCATATAGATATTTCCGCCTCAGAAAACAACTATGTTCAACCATCCAAAAAACCAAACAAACCCTTGGACTTCATAACTAGCATAATATCATTACCCTAAACTTCAAAGACAAATCCATCTTTGTACATATTGGAGAGATCCCTCTCCGGATTTAGAAGGGCTAGATCCTAGAATCCCAAATTTGGTTGAAATGATGTTAACTCTGTGATCGGACTTTGCCAATCTTGCTTATTACAGAGACCTAACAGAACCCTGGATAATAGAAAATTAGGAAAATTCCTTGAGGTAAAATGATCCACATCCATGGGATGCAAGACACCCCCTCCCCCCCCCCCAATTTTTTTGGGACATGTATTATTATTATGTAAATATTTGTCAATTTTTATGTTTTAATATTAAAAAAAAAAATAGGAACTTTTTTATTTATAAAAGTAAACTTAAAAAAAAAAAATTTATTATTTTCACATAAGAATAAAAATTGTGAATACTTTGTTGGTAATAATATGCCCAAAGGGTACATTAAAAATTCAATATGTTAATAGCCACGTCTAGTAAGCTCCATGCATGAGAGAATCGTGCTTGTTAATATTTAAGCATAAGTTAATGCCACAACAACCACTCTAAATTGTCCCTAGACAATGGCTCAAGGGGCATCCCATTCTTTGACTTTATAAAGGATAAGGTATCATATTAACATATACTTAAACTAATTTTGACAATTGGACATATGTTATTTCCCTTTGATATTAGAGTACTCCAAGAGTTCAAACATCTTCTCTCATAAACAACGTATGCACACAATGAGTCTCCACCCATTAAGTTTGAACCTAGTTTATTTACATGGTCACAATGTCTCATCTTAAAAGAAAAAAATTGATGCTCTAAGAACATTTCAACAAATCAAAACCTATGTAACCACAAATTTCAAGTTCAATGAATAGTAACAATTTTCTCACCATTAACTAATGAAAATTCTAATCTCATAAAAGTTATTTTTGATTTGTGAAAGTAGTAAAGTCATCTTTAAAAAAATGTGGTTAAATATGCAATGTTTTTTTGTTTTATTTTATTTTTAACCAAAATTGAAAATTTTATTTATAAAAACGTAGTAACTAATGTTGAAGGAGAGTACCTTATGTTGATTTAATATATTCAAAGTTAATCACAAAATAAATCTTTGTGCATCCATAGCACTCTTTGCTACATCAAATACAAAACTTGCGAGATTTTCATTTTGGTCACTGACATATATATTCTACAAACTAGAAACATAGATAACATTATTTTATAAAAATATGGAGTCTAGTTACCTCATCTTACTGAAAATAAGAGCAAGGAGAGTAGTGCTTCTTGAATTCCATGCGGACCATAAGTTGATGCATGATTTCCTTTTCTTGTGCTTCATTAAGGGTCTTTTTTTCAAGGTTTTTGTGAAGGCATCTTTGTCCACATTGAGAATAATATTTGGAAGCATATTATACTTTGCTTGGAGGATATTCTCTTTTTTTTACCAACTGGAAGTTTCATAAGGAGAACATGTTCAATAACACAAAGGTTTTCATTTCATAAACATTTGTAGTGACCATAAATAATGAAGTCTTATTACAATGGATAAAATCCATGTGCCTTCTCGAGACCTTTTTAATGTCTATCATATGATTCCCTATGATCCACCATTGTCCCCACAATATTAAAGCAAGATTCCAAATAGACAAGAGAAATAATACTAGTATTATGCCAAAGATAACAACTTACAGTGACAATATGGTACTAGACTCAAAATAGAGCCACACAATCCTCCCCTTAATTCAAATAATTGTTAGCACATAAAGGGCCCTATGCCAAGGATTCTTAATGTTCCTCTTAGTACCTTTGGTAATGAAACCAATTCAAGAAAGATACATTTTATATCACATCTTAGAGCTAGTCCAACTAAACCAAATAACCTTTACAATCGCCATTTATGAAACCAAGATTTAGCCCCACTAAGAGGGAAGATAAAACCCAAATTGACAAAACAAATTCAAAGTGCTCACTCCCTTTACACTAGCCTAATTGAGAGACAAACTATTTAGAACACTACATAAATTAAAGTTGAAACCAAAACTTAAGCATCATTATAAAGAAAATAAAGATTAGAAACTAATTAATTATTATGAGGGAAATAAAGATTAAAAACTAAACCATAATTATGAGGAAAATAATGGCCAACCTAGCCTTAAACTCTTGAACAAGAACTCAAAGGACTCACATCTGAGACCACCCAAATATATTATGATAATTACTGTGATACTAAAAAATAATAATTAAATGCTTAAAATTACATAACAATATTTCCCCACACATATATATAAATCCATTTTAAATTCATATATATTAAGTATTGAAAAAAATAAAATTTATTTATTTATATAAAAGTGTGTTTTATAACTCATTTTTGTTAAAAATTAATTTATCTAAAATTTTATAAAAAACACATTCGCAAGATTATACACTCAATATTCACTAGATTGTACACTCATTCTAACGAGAATTGAGTTATCTTTAGAGTCATCTTTAAAAAGTGAGACATTAGACAATTAAGAATGAGATCACCTTATTTTTCTAATATATACACTAAATATTGGAAACCTTGTAAAAATCTCGACTTTCTCCAACCTCTTATTTTCTCTTCTTGGGCATGAGGCTGTATTATTTTAGATATATTTTTTTACCAACATTTGGGCATGAGGTTCTATTATTTTAGATATTTTTTTTTTTTTACCTTTTACTTTCCAACATTTCCACAGGTTGAAAATATTTGAAATATTGTTTTTCGATCTAAGCAAATTGTAGTTTGTAGGTCCTCTCAATGCTTATCTATGTTATCCACGTACTAAGTGCCTTGTCTTTGGCCGCTCAAGAAGAAAATTGAAACGTCCAATTGATGAAAACAGTTATATGGTCATAAATTTGATAGAGAAAATTGATTTTTTTTTGTCATTAATTAATTATTTTATTTTTATTTTATGAATAGGAAAATAAATTTAGATAAATAACTGTAATATATAATATCATTATTCAGTACCTATTTTTATGTAAAAAGTAATAAATAGCAATGTTTGAATAAATTTAGAAATCTAATAATAAAACATATATGAATACCACAAATGGAAGTAACATAAGTAATTAATGGAAGATAACTTTGGACCAAAATAGAGGTATGTGCAACATTAGCCCCAACATCATCGTTTGTTATAAAAGTTAAGAGTTTATTGAAATGTACTTGTGCACTTTTTATTCCATCTTTAGCTTATATGACCAAATAAAGATGAGAAATTATCGAATGTCTAGTATCTTTATATTAAATAATGTATATATACAATATAAATAAAATAAATATTTTTTTTTTTAAAAAGTTAGTTATTGTAAAAAATTATTTATCTAACTTTAAGAGTGATGTATATATACCATATTTCATCACACGTCTTCAAATGCTTTTGATTATAACCCCTCAAAAGTTGCACCAAAGTCATGATGAGTAATTATGTTTACCCTTATGTTTGAGCATGGAATGTTTTAAATCTCTTCAACTTTGTGTCCATCTTCTCCCATAATATAGTCCAAAATGCACTGAGAAATATGGTGTCCATGTTTGGAACGATGTTCCTTGGTATCCCAAAGTGCACCCAAACCTATCAAAAAAACAAGTTTGTTTCTTCTTTCCAATTGATGATCTTCTTACAAGGCATCAAAACACACATCTTGATGAACTTGTCAACTACCATGAACATGTAGTCATGTCCATTCTTGGTTGTTAGTAAACCTCACAAGTCCATGGAAATGTTGTCCTAGGGACTAGTGGGTAAAGGTAAGGGATGATATAGACCCTGTTTCTTGTTACTAGGTTTGTCGGTACAACAAAGCATGCATGCTCTTATGAACCTAGCAACATGCTCTTGCATATTTGACCAATACACATACCTATGCAAGTTTTCCACTATCTTCCCTACACCAAAGTTCCCTGCAACCTTCAAAGGTGTGAGCCTCTCTAATTAACTGCAAACACTCACTTTTAGGAACACATAACTTATCCAACATGTAGAGTAACCCATCCTGGAGATGTTATTCAATGGTGTTGTCACCATCATGCACATGGCTCTGGTTATACAATTGATGAACCACCTCCTTGAAGTCATCATACTCCAATTATGTCTCTTTATAAGCACCATGGGTCAATGGCTCCATGTGCATCAGATTTCCCAAAGCTGTAATCTTTGATGTGGGTGGCTTTGAAAGCATGTCATCCAACTTGTTTGTGTTTCCATTCTTGTACTTGATCACGAAATGAAACTGTTGTAGAAACCCCATCCACTTGTAATTTCTGGTCCATTGTAGCTTACTATGGTCTTGCAAGTATTGTGGTGGCTAGTGACCTATGTCGATTACTATCTCCTTTCCCATCAGATAATGCTTCCACTTCTTCACAAAATGCACCAGGGCATATAGCTCCTTGTCATAGCTAGAGTAGTTAATAATTTCCCCATGAAATACTTCAGAATGGTAGTATACATGTCTTCCTCCATGCATCAAGGCCACTCTCATAACATACACACTCTCATTTATCTCCACTTCAAGGGGTTTCTACAAGTTTGGTAATGCCATAACTGGTGCTTGACTAATCTTCTTATTTATCTGTTGTGTAGATTAATCCGTCTTGCGGACAAGACCGATCTCTCTAGTACTAAAAGTAACTAGCAACAAACAGCCAATTATACTAATCTCTCTCTAAGCATATAAGATTCATAAAAACACTATATAGGTGTAAGGCTTACCTTATGTCCAACGCTTGCTTGATCTCGTTGAAGTCCTTCCTGTGCACTGAAAGAGCGTTCCTCGTGAATTTGCAGTCACAAACAAGCAAAAAGATTACACAGCACCTGTATAGATATTATTATAAACCATACTTATCATAATGATCAAGGAATTTATGAAATAAACCATGAATAGACAGTTTAATGAGATAAATGAGTATATTTGTATTAACTTCAAATAAAGAAAAACTTTACAACCTGTGCCTTGATGTTGTGCAGGTCCTCCTGGGGTCCGAAGCAAGAATCTCTTCTAATTTGACAAGCATTGCACTCTTTGAACCAAGACAAATAGAGATGAGTGATTTACCTCACAGAAAGTCTTAGTTAACTGAGTCTGAATCTCAACAGCATTTAACTTCAAATATCTTAAGCTTCAACTCCCTTTGAGGCTACCCAAGGCCTCTTTTTATAGTGGAAAAGAGGAGGTTTCTTGTTCCAAATATGAAGGGATAGAATCCTCCTTCAAAGGGATTAGCTCCTTACATCAAGGGGTTAGCTCCATCAAGTGAGGGATGCATGAACCTTCTCAAAACGTATCCATTCCCGAAAATTCCCATCTAGAATCTTCTAGAATTCATCTGAAATCCACTTTTTATCTTTACGTTCTCGCCTTTTTGAGTTTTACAGAGGTCCGCACCCATAACACAAAGAACGTGCGGTATGGTTCCGCAGGAGGGCTGAAATTTAGGTGCGGGACCGCAGGGAATTAACAGAGAAAGTGTGATACCAATGTTTAGGGGATTTTTAGGAATTTTTCTCTAATTTTGAAAGCTTGACATGAGGAGCAGATATGTTAGACTTGCAAAAGGAGGAAGTATGAGTAATAATGAGCTCATACTCATAGTAAAATGTCAGGATGACAGATTTTAGTGTAACAAATTGCCCCATAAAGTGCAAAGTCTGGAATAGATGAAGCTGTAGTCTGTCATATATGAAGAGTGTAGTACTTTATCATTTCAAAGATCATCCTGTGGACACCCCAGTCAGAACCTGTAAAAACATTCAATGCAAAATATATACATATATATGTCATCACTGAGGTAGACATTCCCATACTCAGATTAAAACTAACTAGAAACTAACTCAAATCGTTCTAATACAGGAATGATTTTGAATACATCATAGTACAAAATATATGTAGACACAATATGGACGCAGCCATCTGTTTATAAATAGTCTACTGTATAGATGACGACAAAATTCCTTGCAGCCTGGATGGTGGAAACTAGATCCAGGGTCTTGATTTTCGCATCTCGAACTAGTACGATTCTATCCATGGGAATAAATGTGTTGAAGTCGAACATGGTAGAAACCACTTGATTACCAGTCAATGATGTGAACTGTTAACAAGTGTGAGAGAAACCACCAGTAATGTCAATGGCTCTCAAAGTACTCAGTACAATCCATGAAATGTGAATGAATGAGTTGAAGTCGAACATGTCACGGAGTCATTCGATCGAAGGTCAATGATGCAACCTGTCGTCGAAGGCGAGAAACCTGCCATTGAGGCATGCAGATTTCAAGGTACTGACGATTTCTGGATCAACTTCCTAGATAATGTGCTGATGTCGATAGAAAGTGATCTGTCGTAGGCAAGCCTACAACACGAAATCATAGATCAAGTTTTGAAAATATATTGGCAAGGACTGACTCAGGGATGGTCAATAATGGATGACAGATATTTTGCAGATGAATGGTTTATTTGAACTGTCCTCTTGAACACATAACGACACTGCAGATGGTTTGGTAACAATTGACCCGAAGCTAATACCCAGAAACTGGCCGAAGACTTTCAATGTGGTTTGATTAACTGTTAGGCAAAGGATTTCCCAACCCAGGTGAATGAAAGTGTCGTGTTCAAGAGTTGGTTGACTGAATTTTCGAAAAATTTAAAATATAACAAACACGCCCATTTTTCTCTCTTTTTCCCCCACCATTTCTGGCAAGTACCTCTTTATTTTTGACAAGCTTGAGGAGGATAACATTTTCTTGTTTATAAGCTCATCCTTCGGATGAGTCCAAATTAGTTTGATATTCGAACCCTAAGAAGGAGTGGTTCGTTCCTGTTGAAAATTAAACAGGTCCTTTACTGTTAAGTTTTAACGAGTCCAGTATAGGAGAAACTCGGTGTTTTTCAATTTTAGGGAGTCAGAAGAAAAACTTAAGAAAACTCTGTGGGTGTACTTTTTCGTAAATTTAGTCTCTCAAGCCCGAAAAGGGATAAAATAATGCAGGAGAGAACTCTATTGACTGTATTTAGTCAACGTATACATTTTTCGTAAATAGTCCATTTCAGTCCATAAAAGGGGTAAACTTATACTGAAAGGACGACTGTTCATTTACTTTAACGAGTTCGAATAGTCAAGTACTCGGCAATCTTTTCATATTTAGAGAGTCTGAAAAGAGCTTAAAATAAATAATTTTTTAAAAAGTTAGTTATTGTAAAAAATTATTTATCTAACTTTAAGAGTGATGTATATATACCATATTTCATCACACGTCTTCAAATGCTTTTGATTATAACCCCTCAAAAGTTGCACCAAAGTCATGATGAGTAATTATGTTTACCCTTATGTTTGAGCATGGAATGTTTTAAATCTCTTCAACTTTGTGTCCATCTTCTCCCATAATATAGTCCAAAATGCACTGAGAAATATGGTGTCCATGTTTGGAACGATGTTCCTTGGTATCCCAAAGTGCACCCAAACCTATCAAAAAAACAAGTTTGTTTCTTCTTTCCAATTGATGATCTTCTTACAAGGCATCAAAACACACATCTTGATGAACTTGTCAACTACCATGAACATGTAGTCATGTCCATTCTTGGTTGTTAGTAAACCTCACAAGTCCATGGAAATGTTGTCCTAGGGACTAGTGGGTAAAGGTAAGGGATGATATAGACCCTGTTTCTTGTTACTAGGTTTGTCGGTACAACAAAGCATGCATGCTCTTATGAACCTAGCAACATGCTCTTGCATATTTGACCAATACACATACCTATGCAAGTTTTCCACTATCTTCCCTACACCAAAGTTCCCTGCAACCTTCAAAGGTGTGAGCCTCTCTAATTAACTGCAAACACTCACTTTTAGGAACACATAACTTATCCAACATGTAGAGTAACCCATCCTGGAGATGTTATTCAATGGTGTTGTCACCATCATGCACATGGCTCTGGTTATACAATTGATGAACCACCTCCTTGAAGTCATCATACTCCAATTATGTCTCTTTATAAGCACCATCGGTCAATGGCTCCATGTGCATCAGATTTCCCAAAGCTGTAATCTTTGATGTGGGTGGCTTTGAAAGCATGTCGTCCAACTTGTTTATGTTTCCATTCTTGTACTTGATCACTAAATGAAACTGTTGTAGAAACCCCATCCACTTGTAATGTCTGGTCCATTGTAGCTTACTATGGTCTTGCAAGTATTGTGGTGGCTAGTGACCTATGTCGATTACTATCTCCTTTCCCATCAGATAATGCTTCCACTTCTTCACAAAATGCACCAGGGCATAGAGCTCCTTGTCATAGCTAGAGTAGTTAATAATCTCCCCATGAAATACTTCAGAATGGTAGTATACATGTCTTCCTCCATGCATCAAGGCCACTCTCATAACATACACACTCTCATTTATCTCCACTTCAAGGGGTTTCTACAAGTTTGGTAATGCCATAACTGGTGCTTGACTAATCTTCTTATTTATCTCCTCAAAGGCCCTCTGTTGACCCTATCCCCACTGAAAAATCTTGCCACTTGATGTTATAACATGAAGTGGAGCTGCTACCACTGAAAATAAGGCTATGAATTTCCTCAGGTACTGTGCCATCCTAATGAAACTCCTAACCTCGGAAAAATTAGTAGGCACCAACCATTTCACAATAGCTTCCATCTTGGCAAGATCTATCTTCAACTCTCATCCACCTATCATATACCCTAGATAAACCAAAGAGTGTTGTGCAAACTCACACTTCTTGATATTTTCTAGCAGTTGGTGCTTCTTTACGGTCTCCAGCACATGCATCAAATGTGAGATGTGCTCCTCCCAGGTAGAATTTTATACCAACATATCATCCAAATAGATAATAACAAATGAATCTATAAAAGGGTGTAATATATCATTCATTAGCCTCATAAATGCAGCTAGTGCATTGCAGAGGAAAAATGACATCACTAACCACTCAAACAAACCTTTCTTGGTTTTGAAGGTGGTTTTCCAGGCATCTTCTTATTTGACTCAAACTTGGTGATATCCAAACTTTAAGTCCAATTTGGTGAAGTATTTCGCTTGTTGTAATTGATCTTGCAAATCATCTAGCCTAGGCAGGGGGTACATATTCTTGAGTGTGATTTTGTTCAACGTCATATACTCATTACACACCCACCAAGTCCAATTCTTAGTTGGCACAATGATGCTGGGTGACCCACATGGTGATGTACTCGTTTGAATGAAATTTTGTTCCAGTAGTTGTTGCAACTATTTCTTCACCTCACTTGCTTGTATAACAAACTGCTTATACAACCTAATTTTTAGAAATGGGGAGTTTGACAATAGCTAGATCTCGTGCTCCACTTCCCTCTTGGGTGGTAACCTTTTAGGCTCACAGAACACATCCCTATATACCTGTAGCAACTCTTCTAGTTGTTGTTTCAGTTTCTTAGTACACCCCTCCAAGGATGCCTTTTCTCTTAAATGTTAGCCATAGACTCACATAAACAATCAGTAATTCCATATTAAATCACAACTATTCACAAAATAATGAAATTATAAAATTATTAATCTTGAAAGTAGAATTACTCTATAAGTCTACGTATGACCAAAGATGAGGATAATGAGAGAAGTTAGGGATGAATATCACACAAAATTAGCTAATATATTCGTGGATATATTCATGGAGATATTGTGGAGAAGGTTCAACCAATTAGCCAAATTGGTAATTTTTTATGAGAACCTCAATTCTATAATACAAGACCTCATGTATTGTATCATGTATCAGAATGATGTATCCTTATTTGTGAATATAGAATCAAGCTAAAATCATTTTCCTCCATGTGTCTTGTCTCTTGATATTATTATTTAGTTTTTATTAATTATTTCAATTGGTATCATATACAAATAGCACTGGCTCTCTCGCGAGAGGGAATGTGATCATGTGAAATTTTTGTTTGCTGTGAAGGTTTGAGCGTTGTAACTAACTGGAGGCTTGCGCTAGAAATTAAAGAGAGATATTGCATCACATGATGTGACTAACGAGAAGAGATTTGAACTTAATATTGACCATCATTTGCAGAAAAAAGTGTAATTCACCATCCATAAGTTTGAGAGAGAAAGATCTACGAATCTGGAAATCCTATGGGAAATTGTTGGAATTTTTGTGCGGTGAGATCATCATGTTAAGGAAATCACTGGAGTTGTTCTGCGTCGTGTTGTAGCATAGATCTAGTATGTTAGAGAATCGAGGGTTTTTGAAAGGAAAATGTGTAAGTTGGCCCAAGAATTTTTAAATAACACACAATGATGAAGGGCCATCCATCGCTAATACAGATCATGCTATGTTGTGTCGATGTTAAAGGGTTGTTGCGATTAGTTCATGTTCACATTGAGTAGTTGTGGAAGTCTGTGTGTGGAGTTATGTGTAGGCGTTATTGAAACCGTGTTGGTTTCATCTCATTCATTCGGTCTGCTCCCTTTTCTTGTAATAAATTCATGTTACATGGAAGGTTGTTTCACTACAAGGAAAAGACCCTCTAGTGGATTTTTTTGAGGAACCCCTTATAAAAATAGCCCAGAAATCCGTTTGTAGCGGAGGATACTAGAGGAGGTTGGCGGGTGGAGGTTTTTGTGGTTTTTTTTGTCCAATGCGTTTCTCATTCTAAACTGCACCGGTGCGTTCCACTAGAGAAAGCACCAGTGCGTACTACAAATTGGCACACCGAGACACGGTGCGCTCAATACAAACCCACCCGGTGCGTCTAATTACTGTAGTGCACTGGTGCGCCATAAACTCGTGTCAAAACTGAAACAACCCGGTGCGGTTGTAAGAAACCGCCTGGTGCACCTCAAAAACCCGCGCACCAGAACAGGGTTAAATAAAAAAAAAATTACAGCCAAAAATCCACGTTTTTCACTTTTCAGTTCTCAAGAGCTCTCAAGCACCAGTGCAACTTTACCTTGTTTGAGGCACCCTACAATCAGTGCTCCCATTGCACGCAAAACTGTTGTCCATTGCCCACCATCTCCATTTCAAATTTTGCAAAACGATGGGAAAATTTAGTTTTGCAAATTCTATAGCAAATATGCCTCCTCGATGCCCAAATGTATAGGTATTTTACTTGTTTTTCCATAATTAAACCTTTTAGTAGATTAGTTTTGTAAAATAGATTAAAATTCACCTTCTTAAAAATAAAAATAAAAATTCCTGCGCGGTGCGTTTGAACCGTTCGGTTTGCACCGGTTCGCGGTGCTGCCTGTAAATTTACAGGCAGCACCGTGACCAGTGCTAAAGGTATCCGCACCAGTTCTGGGGCGGTACCAAAATGGTGCACCATGCCTTTTTTAAATTTATATAAATTGCGATGTAGTCGGTTACATGGTCACACCGTTGACCTTCTCCAAGTGTGAGAGGGCGGTGCATTGACTGAAATATGCGCCTCGAGGCGGATATTTTGGTCAGTGTACCTTCCTCTCGAACTTGGACATAGTCAACAATGCGGTCATGTAAACGACCACACCGTTGAATATGTAGTGATGTCAGGAGGGTGGTGCGCTGCCTAAACTATATGCCTAAGGCGCATAGTTTGGTCAACGCACTGCCCTCCCAATACTGGTACATAGTCAACAGTGCGTTCCGTTAGACGACCGCACTGTTGGCCATGTAATGATGCCAGGAGGGTGGTGCGCTGACTAAACTATCTGCCCCAGGGCGAGTAGTTTGGTCAGTGCACCGCCCTCCCGAATTTGTTCATAGTCAACGGCGTGTTCAGTTAAACGACCGCACCGTTGACCACAAGATGATGTTTGGCAGTGCGTTGACGGAATTATCTACCCCAGGATGGATAGTTTATTCAATGCACCGCTTGAGAAAATACAGGTCATGATGTGCGGTGCGCTAAAAATTTCTGGGCGCACCGCTGCCAGTGCACGATAAAAACAGACGCATCGGTATTGGTACATGCCTGGTTTTTTGGGTGCACCGACTGTTTTTTTTTTCAAAAAAAATTATATATATATATTTCTAAATACATGTCTCATTTAATAAAAAAATTGTATTTAATATGTCGATCATTCAGGGATGTCAAAGGAGAGAAGAGAGGGAACAACAACAACATATGGCAGACTAGCATAACGTGGTTTGCCTGTGGGAGGCACAAGAGATGGAGAGAGATATGTACCCTCGCCCTATTACAACAGCCACCCAAGTGCTCCTAAGGGATGTAGGCCTCCTCAAGTTCTATGAGGAGGCTACATCCCTGAAAGGTCATGGTGGGTTATTGCGACAACTTATCTTCAGGTGGAATGCCCACTGACAGGCTTTCCGGGTTGGTCCTAACCAATGGTATGTGCCCACTGAGGAGGACATCTATTTTATTACTAGCCTATCGAGGAGAGGGCAGGATTTTCCCTCGTTCCCAGAGGTCCTAGTCGACTATGCAGCAGGGTGTTAATTGGTGTACTCCCAGAGATACATTAGCACCGATACTATCTCCTGCAGATTTTCAGGTCTCCGGTGGTCAGATACGGATTGCTTCATTTGGTGGAGACGAGGTGAAGTGCCTCTCGCTACTGATTTTGACCATTTCACACCATAACAATGATGTGCAACACATTAGTTTCCCACTTTTATTTTATGTTGATTCTTTATTACAGGCGCCACAACTTGTGAAGTGGTCTGCCATTTTTTTGCGACAGTTTTGTGCAGCTTTAGATAGATGTCATGCTTAGGCACAAGGGAGGGTGAACTTCCCTTTTGCTTCGGAGCTATTTTGTTTATTTTTTGAGAGGTTTCTAGAGACGAGGCCTACTTTTGTTCGATAGCCTCGTAGGGAAATGCTGCATGTACGTATGCAGATGTGGGGACAGATGATGCCCAAGAGGGGCGAGTGAAACTGTTCTGCAAGGATATCACATGATGCACTGGAGTTGCTAGCCATTGTCGATGATCATCCCTTCATTCTGGTCCCTTTTCCATATGCTCATTTGGTTTGGCGAGGGTGTTGCAGCATCCTCTTCACATATGATGAGCCGCGGATGATAGAGGTAATATTAGTGTTTTCTTTAAATTTATTCTAACATGTTCTTTAACTTGTTTTTATTAAATTGTTTAATGAAATTTTCTAATTATTGTTGTGTACTTATATATATTTTGTATACATTGGGTCATTTGATGGCGATGAGATGCCACTGCCACCAAATGATCTAGGTGTAGATCTTGATGACGATCAGGAGATGGCAGATGTCGAGGATCAGGCCAGTGCAGACAAACGTGGTCCTCATGTTGCGCAGTTACCGGCTGGTTTGAGGCGTAGGCCTGACACTAGATTTAGGATGGAGTTGGGTGACCAACTCTGTGGACTGCTTCTGGAGGAGGGAGTCAGACCAACAACTATGAGAGAGATACAAGTCGATGTTAGGCTGATAGAGAAGTGGAGAGGCATGCCACGTGACATGTTGACCTTGATGCGACATGTCGTAGGAGCTACCAACTTAGTGGCGCAGTTGAGGAGGGCCCTTCGATGTAGGCATGGTCAAGACACAGTACGTCGATAATCGAGTAGCGACACATCATCTGATGATCACGATCAAGGGAGTGATGATCGTTCACCTCATGCCGCAAATGAGCAGCCTACAACATCGACCAACAGTCATGATCATGAGCAGGTTAGATCATCCACGTTGAGTCAGCCTTCTCAGTCTGCAACATCCAACATTCATGATCATGAGCAGGCTGGACTATCCACGTTGAGTCATCATGATCAGCAACCTGCAGCATCCAATAGTACTCATGATCGTGAGCAGGTTGGACCATCCATGTCGAATCATCATGAGGAGCCGACAGTTGATCCTGATCAGCATGAGGTACCACCAGATTAGCAGACACGTGATGATCGACATCTATCTGAGCTTGTTGAGGCTGCACCATTGACTGAACAGGCCTTGACTAGTACTACTATTGATGATGTACCACCAGCTGATATTTGACATTTATATTACAGTTTTATATTTTTGACATTATATATATATATATATATATATATATATATATATATAGTCCATGTATTTTATGTTCATATTGTAGTTGTACTTAATTTACATGTTGGTGATCATCATGATGTGTATATTGTTAGCTCATGTTAGATAAGTTCATTTAATGTGCAGCTTGCAGATAGATGAGTATGTGATAGGAGTTATTTGATATGAGATTTATATTTCATGTTTGTGTTGTGATGATGTTATACAATGCTTGTGTTTTGTTATGATCAGGATCACAATGATTAGATGATGTTAGCGAATTTGAATGTGTTTTTTAGTCGAATATGATGTTTGTACGATGGTTATCATTATCATGATGTTTATTTTTAATATTAAATCATGATATTTATTAAATATTTTGTCGTGATTATAATTGAAATTTTAATTTTAATCGTATGTAAAATTGTAAAATTGTAATTGCATTTGTAATTGTATGTAAAATATTTGTAAAATTTTAATTGTTATTGTAATATTTAATTTATTGTGAAATGATTGTAATTGTAATTTTAATTGTAATTGTATATATGTAAAATTGTAATTGTAATTGTAATTGTATTTGTATGTAAAATATTTGTAAAAATTTAATTGTATTAATGTGAAATGATTATAATTGTAAAATTGTAATTGTAATAGTAATTGTATGTAAAATTCTAAATTTGTAATTGTAATTGAAATTGTAAAATTCTAATTCTAATTCTAATTTAAATTGTAGTTGTATGTAAAATATTTGTAAAATTTTAATTGTATTAATGTGAAATGATTGTAATTGTAATTATATATATGTAAAATTGTAATTGTAATTGTAAATTTTATGTAAAATTCTAAAATTGTAATTGTAATTGTAATTGTAATTGTATGTGTATTGTAAAATTGTAATTGTAATTGTATGTGAAATTGTAAAATTGTAATTGTAATTCTAACTCTAATTGTAATTGTTATATGTAAAATATTTGTAAAATTTTAATTGTATTAATGTTAAAATTTTAATTGTATTAATGTGAAATGATTTTATTAAAATTTTTAAAATTTTAAATTTGTAACACTGTAAATAATTGTAAAATCATAAATCTAGAATAATATGAATTTTTGTAACATAATAAAGTTTAGAAAATAATGCAAATAAATTCATGTAATTTAGAATTATCATTATTTTATTATGATCTTACATACCAAAAAAAAAGAAACTTTATAAAGTATGCCATTGTTTTCGAGATCAACATAATTACAAATTATCAAGTGAAATAATTTTAACATTAATACAATGAAAATCACTGATTAATTCAAAATACATATTATAATGTTTCGAAAAAAATATTCTTAGTTATAATGTAATTAAGACCTCTTTTTTATAAAAACCCATCTTAAAAAGTATAAATGATGAAATAACACATGTACCATATCACTCTCGGTTCTCATGATCACCCTCATTATCTACCAGCTCACTTGGCATGATAACATTATTGTTCTAAAAAATATGTTTTGACCTAGGGTCATGTCTCAATACGAACAACCAATCCCTATCCAACACATCTGGGTAAAAAAACACCTGGTTGCAGTGTTTGGGGAAAACATAAGGCTCCTTAGCTTCATCCCACATCTTTCTAGAGTTGATACATATCAACCTACTATCATGATATTCCTTTACATTATTCCAATCAAAGGTGTCCCACCACTTGCACCTAAAAATAACACATTGGAACGAAGAGAAATCCACTTCATTGATCTCTTGTATCTTTCCGACGTAACCTAACGTCCCTCATACTAGGTTTTGACCACGGTGGCTAGAGAGATTAGATTGATCGAACTCAACTTCCACTCCACAACCTTATGTCATGTGTCCATCATTGACATTTTATGTGCGAAAATGGTGTCCATATGCCCACATAGATGGGAACAACTACACCTATAAAAAAGTGAAAAAATCATAGTGTCATGTGTCTGATAATAACCCAACAGTTAAAATATGAAATATACATGTAATTACATTTGAAAGGTGCATTATTAAGTTTAAAATGTACATAATTAAATAGATTATTACCGAGTGGGTGCACCCAATCCCTACGTTTATCGCATCCTCTTCATCACTCGGGTAATGATAGGTTGCACCATATTTCTCTCTGACTTGGTCAGCAACCCAACTGTTGGGGCATATTTTTGGCATATTTTTTTTTAAATGATCGAGATAAGGCACACTTCTACCATTCAACTGTCTAATTTCTTTCCTGTCACTATCCCATTTCATCCTCTTTTGTTTGTACAATGCGACCCACAATTGTGTTGCTTCGGAATTGTAAAGAACGAATTTATTGATTGCTTTAATTTATGCATTCGATGATGAAATCAAATCGACATATAGTACATATGAGACCAAAATATACATTATATTGATGTTCAACATGAATATTTACTTTGTGTAAATTTGAAAAATTATAAGTCGCTTACTCTTTATCAAGCGCCTTTTTCCATTCGTTTGGAGCATCTCCCCTTCTCTTTTGTGTTCATCCCCTTCATCGTCCCAAATCACCGCACCTGGTCTATTTTTGATCTGATTGATGTACTCACTGGCATAATATAAATACTCATACAATATGTACCCCTCTGCCATAGACCCCTCGGGTTTTGCCATTTGTCGAACAAAACGTTTCAATTTCTTCATGTACCTCTCTAAGAAGAAAATCCAATGATAAGAAACCACTCCAACTAATTCAACCTCATCTACTAGGTGGATTAGAAGATGAACCTGCAAGTCCATGAAACTCGTCGGCAGTTCCTTCTCAAACATACAAACAATCTCAACTATTTCTTTATGCCACCATGGAATGCTAGCCACATGAATCTAGTTTGACATGATCCAACATGAAAATGCAAATAATTTAGATATGGAATGTCCTAGGTCTTGGGGGAATTCATGTTTCACACACCCATGCATGAACAAAGGATAATGACACTGCAAAGTTATAAACACGTGCAATAACATACAAAATTAGTTATGTTTTATGATCCTTGCATGGGATAAAATTTATTAATATAAAAAATAATAAAATCATGCTTTTGACAGTATATGTACTCTTAGAATATTTAAATGGTCATGCGATTTCAACCCCGAAAAATGGTCATCCACAGTGAAACAGTGCCATAGTGAAGACCCGTATGAAGATGGAACCCTCACACCCATTATAACTTCCTTTGCCAAAGAAAGATCATTTTTGTTAAAATCCAAGGGACATCACCTTCTTTGAAATACCATGAATTAGAGGGACCAACGCCTGCCTCTGATCCTGTACTTTCTAATCGTCTTGGCCAATGTTTCTTTTTTGTTTTTGAAGTAATAAGATCTTTCCTAACAGCTAATGTGTCACGTTGTTTTGATGATATGTGCCTCCATAAAGAAGATGAATTTTTTTTAAATATATGCATGGGATCTAATAAGTGGGTAATCTTAATATGCTCCCAATGTGGGAGGTTATAAAAGATAGATTTTCTTTTCATCCCAATGGGAAATTTCTCAGCATAGGTGTCGAATAATTCTGGATCATCAAACATAGGCTCCCCATTTGAATCGAATATTTCTATGAACTCCTTCTCCTTCTCTATCTCATATGCTCTAAGCCATTCATCTGGTTTCATTATTGGAGGCCTTTGGGTTCTCTCTCGTTTACCATTGAAAGCGAATGCTGCTCTTCTGTAAGGGTGCTCTTCTAGGAGGAATGCCTTGGAGCAGTCATACACTGGATGTCATAGGTCATTGGACCATCTAGATTTTAGAGAAGGTCCATAATATTTACATCCAAAATACCATTTTGTTACAAGAACGACGAGATTTTTGTATACAATTTATATGCATGGCACGCTAAAGAATATCATGAAGATCATAAAAATTACAACGAATTAAATAACTAATATGCAAAAAAATATCGTTATGTATATAAACAAATCAATAAACATGTAATCTACCAGAGAAAACTCCTAAGACTGGATAATCATGTGTCGTGTAAGCACATATGCCATACAACGTGAAACTCCTCTCTGCTGTGATGGGTCTTGATACATCGTATACATTTATCCCATCCCATAATTCCTTCAATTCATCTACCTGTGGTTGCAAGTAGTGCCATCCATATTCTTCACTTGTCTTCTGCCAGGGACTATGAGAGCCAACATAAGATGTTCATTATTCACGAACAACCATGGGGGGATATTGTTATTGATCACTACTACAGGCCAAACATAATAGTTGCAGACTTCGTACTTCATCCTTGAATTTTTCGAGCCATGTGTCCTCTATATGATTCATGGCTATAGAATCTATTGGGATTCACATAAATCCCAACTCACTTATGTGTAAGGCATGCCATCCCTGCAACATAGCTAATTCTTTGCAATGAAAGAGCCTTTGAATCCTTGGGATTATAGGCATGTGCCGCAATATCTTAAAAGGAGGACCACGTGATTTACCCTTCTTTTTAAATTTATCATACCTGTCATGCCCACATTTCAGACATATCTCTTTGTCTGCATATTCTCCTCTATATAGAATACAATCATTTGGAATTGCATGATATGATATGTACTCAACACCCAACATTTTCAACAATTTCTTTACCTCTTCGCAGCTACCGGGCAAGACATTATCGCTGGGAAGAACCTGATCTTTGAATAAACTGTAGTTTTTTTTTTGGTAATTGAGGCTAAACTGTATTAATTCGAAAATAAAACATTAAATATGCTACAGGGTGAGTTGGTAAGCTACGCTCAACCAATCTCAGCCTTTGTTTCCTTCATAGTTGCGCATGTATGGGGCTGCCTCCTTGGAGGAAACTAGCCCGGAAAAAACATCAAACAAAAGATTACAAAATGTGCCATAGCACGAGTGAAAGTAAAGGTTTTGTGATAATAACTGGCATAACAAAAAAATAAAAAGAGCTTAGCTGCTATGCAGTCATGGGTAATCTGCATCATCCTTGATATCTGGATCTTCCTCCATGATGCGGCAGGCGTACTCCTGCACAATGGCTTCCTCTTCAGCAGTAGGTTGACACGGAGGCCTGGAAGCAGGTGCGCAGAGGATGGGAGCAACCAGGTACTCAACATCCAGGACTTGCATCCAGGTGCCTTCCGAGTCCATTATCCAAACATCGGTGTCTTCCCCCTCTACCTCCTGTGCCAGAAGAGGCTCAGTTTTGTGGGGCATGGGGTGCTCCTGGCGCGCAATGGTGGATTTCATTGGTCCGCTTCTGCCTCTTTGCATTTCATGAGTGGGGGCCTCCTCCTCCCGGTCGTGCACAGGGCTCTAAGGGGCCTCCTTGGCGTGACTGCCTGAAGAGAAGCCCTCAAAGGACTCCAAGCGGTTATCAGGCCCTCGCTGGTAGCATCCAGGGAACACCCCTCTCTGGCATCCTCTGATTGTTCTTTGGCGCAGTCTTGGAGCCATGGACAGATGAAGAAATGGGTATATGGGGGGTTGAGAGGTATGGAGGAGCGGCTCTGTCCAAAGACGGGGAGTGCTAAGTGAGGTGTTATTGGACAGGGAGGTGCGTTGGTGGAGGATGCATAGCTGGGGGAGCTTAGTGATGTGAGCACATAGGCTGGCGAAACTAGCAAGGCAAAGGGAGTTGAAGTGAGGCACACATTTAGGGGGGTGCACAACAGGGGGGATTCTGCGCAGCGCAGCTCTTGGGGGGAGGCTGCGTAGCAGGTGAGGCACGCAGGAGGGCTGAAACTGAAATAGAAAAGCCAGAAGGAGAAAACTGTGAGTAGCTTTATGCAGAAGGGGCTCCCCTTTTGTAGGCCTGTGGCACATGCGAAGATGCTGAGCATTATTACGACTCTCTCGTGGCTGCATTATGCAACAGTTTTCATGAGGAAGCATGTACTTCAAGTTATGGAAGAGCGTCATATCCATCCGGGAGATCATTCAAATGATTGCAGCTTTGTGTATCTTCATGATGCCTTGCCTCTGTCACCTCATGCGAATTATTGCAAGAGTGTGGATCCACTTCAAGTGAAGGCTTGCGTTGTAGATATTTATCATCTCGAGCATGGGAGAGACTGTTTTCATACATGCTTCCACTGTCACCCGCATCCGGGTTTGAATAACCTGTAGTTGGTGATCATGGACAATATTAAATGTACATTAATGTCGATATAATTATTAACGTTCATAAAATTGACCATTTGTAATTTTCATTGTGTGATTATATTTCTCAAAATATAAGGGAGGACTTTATGGTAATTATAACTTACCTCAAAATTTCCGAGAAAAATGCATTTGACAAGCAAAAATTTTCTTTCAAGTTGTACAGTAACATCGTTTTCCCCAACTGGTTAGAATTTGACTGACTGCCAGCTTTAAAGAGAGGGGTGGTAGAATCAAATTTAGAGCTTTCACAAAAGGTGTCAGCGATATGAGCATCATCCCCTAGATGATCATCGTTCTGGAATGCATCTAACAATATTGTCTCTATGGCAGTTGTATCCCTTAAGTAATCATCCATACCAACCTCTATTTGATTGCCTCCATTACCAGCTTGTGAAGAACTGCTATTGTTGTAGTCATTCCTAATTGGTGAATCTGGACGTAGTGGGAATTGAATAGGTGGTTGATTCAACCATTCTTGGTATCGTTCCTCCCTGATTTTTTCTCTTAATTCAACCTTCTCTCAATTTGATATTTTCGTGGGGTGCAAAAGAAGATGGTAGGTAGGTCTCTCATCATCACTAGAATCCTAATAATTTCAAAAAATATATTTGAACATGATTATTACAAAATCTATGATATCAATTAGTAATCATGTTGACAATGCATGATTAATTGGTTTGACGTTGAAAAAATTACATTAATATACCAAACAATTATTATTACCATCATTGTCCAAGGATTGTGGCTAGAAGATGCAATATTGTTACAATTGGCAGGATGGAGCGGCTGTCCATTTTCATCTACCAAATGCACCTTGCGGTATGCTGCTCCTAATAAGAGCTTATCACGTTTTGGAGCTGTTTGAATATTTTGTGCATCTAAACTCGATTCTGAATTATCTGCATGAACCTGCAAATTTGTATACATTAATTATAAATTTTATTAAGCTGATTGACATGGATAAAAAACATAAATTCAGTTAGATAATGAAAATATAAATAAAATCTGAAGTAAATATTACGTCTTGAGATGGATAGGGAGAACTACGCGATGGACTTTGAGAAATATTATGGAACGAGCTGGATTTTGAAGAATTGTCCATTTGATATAATTATGATATTTTCTCCCTGCATTTGAGCAAAATCAACAATAAATTTTGGTGTGCACACCTAAAAGTAATTTTAGTGCCTTAAAAATGGACTTATTGTTATCGATGCTAATGTACAAATAACCGCATCGGTGCGTGTTAGTTACTGCACACTGGTGCAGTGTTATTAATTGATGCACCGGAGCCGAATAACCGCCAATAAAAAAAGCGCAACTATATTTTTTTAAAGTGAAAAAAAAGAGGTAAATCGAAAAATGGGCGAAAAAATATTTTGGAAAATCTAATTTAGTAAACAATTATTTAAAAAGTAAACACTTTTCATTATTTCATTATTTTGGCAAAAATATTCAAGGAGAGATTTGCATGAGACATACTTGGAGGAGCAAGAGAGCACGAGATCACTTTGGAGCAGTGGAATACTTTCGAACATAACTATTCAGCCAATCAGAATTCCAAAGCCTCTGGTGATTCAAACCCCTGTAGCATAGAATTTCAAACGAGATGATTAAATTTATTGTTTTTTTTTAACATTTTCTGCTATATTTTTTTACGCAGTAAATAAAAAATTTAAATTTACTGTTCATTTTCAAAAAAAAAAAAAAAAAAAAATCCATTTTACGCTAAACCCTTGATTCTTTTTGTTTCTGCCCTTGCTTCTTCCTGTTTCTATAATTTCAGAATTAGGACTTTTCATTTTAGATTTATAGGGTTTGTATTGCTATATATATAGGCCTATGATATCTAACCCATGGGACGACTTGCATAATCGGAACCCAATCCATGTCGGCCCTTGCTTGAATTTCTAAAAAATGAATTTTTTTAATCGGTGTACCCTCTGTAAACTAACGCACTGGTTCATTGTCTTATCACAGGGCACTGCACATGTACTGTTTGATAAAAAAATTTAAAAAAACACACACACACATATATATATATCCATGTGCCATATGTAAAATAGAGCACAAGTGCGCTATTTCATTATAGCAAACCGCATACGTACTATTTGGAAAAAACAATTTTTTATTTTATGTGTTAATCGATGCACCGTTTAACATATAATGCACGAGGTCTCCTTGTTGACCCTATTTTTGCGGTGCTTTTATAAGAATAGGCTGCACTGCCCCCTCCATGACACTGTATGCTACAAAAGCTAACACTGAAGGATTTTTATTAATTTGTCTATGCTAATGGGTGCGTTGGTTAACATATAACGCACCGGTGCTCCTTGTTGACATAGAGCACTGTACGGTTCTTTATCTTGTTTTGGTGGTGCGTTTATAAGAATGCAATGCACCAATGTCGGTGCGTACAACATTAAAGGCGAACCAGTTTCTTGATATATATATATATATATTTTTACCTAAAAATTTGATGATTTATTTATAAAATACATTAATAAATGATATGGTACATGTTTCATATTGATAAAGAAATGGTTGACAAGAGATCAAGTAACAAAAATACTGATAACACATCAAGAAGAGAAAAAAAGGCAAGTTCTCTGTAAATTCTTTACAATTTTTCGTAAGTTTAACTAAAATGTATTATTTAATGTGTATCATGTAGAGCCACAAAATGACAAACTCGATAAGATTATTTCTGAGGACCAGAAGAGCGTAAAACTTGATGGAAAAATTGCAAAAGGACGAATCAAGTGAATGAAAAAATACTATCAATCCAATATGAGTTTTTTTTTTTTAATTTTCATTAATAACATAATTAAAATTATTAGATAACATGTTTCAAACAATCTATTATTTCACATATGTTTAATGTTCTAAAGGGACCAACAACTCAGAAAATGAATGTTGTTCTAAGAAAAGAAAAAATATAGAACATGCAAATGAAAATGAATTGCTCCTTAGCTCATCTGGAGTAGTGTTAGAGGTTAACGAAAGGCGAAAAAAATTATACAAAAGTTTGAGGGATCTAGTGGAACAAATGTATAGACGTTCTTTCCACTTATAATACAAAAATCAATCCAATGATTCCAAAAACCAAATTTTATCTAAACTACAGGAAGAGTTTCCAGAGAATTGGTTAATGAGACATGTCATACTTTTAATAGCAAAAACGTATAACAACAAAAATGAAGAAATGAAAAAGTAATATTATTTTAAATGTTTCTCTAGAATTATATGTATATATTACTAGAAAGCAATCATTTATAAATATCACTTTTGTTATATTTACTTTTCATATATCAGTATAAAAATTAAATAGTTTATTGTCATGTTACATTTTCAGGAAGATTATGAAAATCTCAAAAGATGAACGAGCTGATATCAGAAATATGCCAGTAGGAATGTCCAAAAAGGTGTACAAGAAGATGGTCAAAGAAATGGACAAAATTGCATCACAGGAGGAGCCATCTCAACAACAACATGCTTCAAATGTAATATGTAATCATTGAATTTTTCGATCATTAGGTACAATAAATAAACAATTTAGCATTAAATATTAATTTTCAAGAATTTTCTTGCTGAAAAAAAAAAGAAAAAGAAAATGAAACTCATTCATCACATAAAACAGGATGACAAGGAAGAAAAGGGGTCGATATATCTAAGTTTGTGAGTAATTGTTACTTCCTTATAAAAAATATTTTAAGTTTTTTTACAACAATAATCATTGAATGTCTTCAAACAAGTGCTAACATACAAAGAAGAACCATCAGATGAATTGATTGATACTGGGTTGAATATGAGTTGTCAATATATGTTGGCATATCAAAAATTAATTGTGTAATTTGTAAGCATCTATCAATATTGTTTTACTTAGCTCTATCTATAATTACTAGAACAAAAAAATCTTTTATATTATATATATGATTTTTTATGGGGTATAAAACTTGCAAGAGACAAAGTATGGAACTACGCCAATAGATGAAATCTTGAAAGATGGCATGAAATTTGGTTTTGAAACAATGTGTATAGTTCAAGAATCAATTGTTGCTATGGTACATCATTTCTTTTCGATTTACATTGATGTATATTATTTATTATTTCAATTTTCATTATTCTCACCAATGTATATACACTCATTACAATTTATTTTTATGTTTGTAGATGGAAGGTGAAGAAGAAGAAAAAAATCAACATTGTGAACAAAACATTCCTCAAAATAACCCAAGTCATGGAAGTAGCTCGAGGAGTGACAACAGTTCAAGCGAAGAATGATGATCATTATGTTTGGATATCAAAGCAAGGT
Source organism: Pinus albicaulis (assembly GCA_034641835.2). Taxonomy (NCBI): domain Eukaryota; kingdom Viridiplantae; phylum Streptophyta; class Pinopsida; order Pinales; family Pinaceae; genus Pinus; species Pinus albicaulis. The sequence continues at coordinate 1,412,372,084 of CM076580.1, read as the reverse complement.
GTTGTATTTTTTGAAATATTTGTCTGTGAAATCAGACATTTTGTTTACTGTACTGACATAAATATCCCAATTGAAAGACAAAGGGATACCAATAATCATTCCATTTTATATGACAAAGAGTATTTTATATATCTATAATATGTTTTAATTTATTCTATTATGTTCTCCCTTGTCCCTGTGAAATGTAACACCACTAAATTAAATTTATGGATGATTAAATATTATAATGAAGACATGTGAAATTTGATGATATGATATAACAAATCAATCCAAACATCGCATTCGAATGCACTAATAAAAATTTAATTCATATGAATATTTTTATAAGATATATATGTGTCGACTTTTGATGAATAATGAATTTTAAAAAATCACAATAATTATGATATGATATAACAAATTAATCCAAAATCACATTCAAATGCATTAATAAAAAATTAATTAATATGAATATTGTTATAAGATATGTGTCGACTTTTGATGAATAATGAATTTTTAAAATTACAATAATCGTACTACTTGTCTTCGTCTTTTTAAAAAATACAAAATTAACACCGGGCACGTGCCGCCATCGTACACCTGCGTTTCTACGACCTATGGGAACCGCACAAATACCAATACCAATTATAACTCTCGGTATGTTTGTCTGATATTTCTCACCAGTGCATTTATGTGAAACTGCTCACCGGTGTGTTTCTACGACCTATGGGCACCACACAAATACCAATACGAATTACAACAATAAGTGCATTTGTGTGATATTGCGCACCGGTGTGTTTCTATAATACTATAAACTGATGCATTAATACGACCTATGGGCATCGCACAAATCTTAATACCAATTAGAACAACCCGGTGTGTTGTATCACCTACAGTGCGCCCGGTGCGGTTTTAGACCTTTACAGCCCGATGCATGCACCTTCGACCGCCCCGGGGCGACCGTCTGGATGACACGCACCGGGACATTTCTAAACGTCCTAGGGTGTCCTTTATTTGTTTTCCATCCCGATGCTTGGTAGGTTTGTAGGACTGGTGCATTTACCCTAAAACAATTTTGAACAATTTAATAACACTAAAAACCTTTGTTATAACCTCTGCTAGAGGGTCTTTTCCTTGTAGTGTTTCTTGCAGCAAAGAGGTGTTGGTGTGTGTCATTGAATTCAAAAACTACTATGAAGAGATGCGTGGAAGACCAACTATGAGGAGACTTCTAGCGTGGACCATTTCCATCATAACTTAGCTCGTGATAAGTACCTTCTCTAATTGTGCAACTATACTGATATTTAATTAAAAACGCCCATTTATCCATTGTCGATGTCTTCATAGCCACTTTAGTATATTTAAAAGAGCTACGTGAGAAAGGTGTGAGTTGTGTACTTGTATTGGCATGAGAACAGTGTGAGAGATATTGCTAGGAAGGAGGTTGCATTCAAAGCCTTCAACGTGAGCTCGCAAGCTATTTGCAAGCCTTGAAGCCAAGTCACTGCAACTATGGTGAGTGCATGTGAAGCATCAAGCCTATACATCAACTCGTTGGAACGTGTTGTATAGACCATCTTGTGGAACACGCTATATAGACTACTCATGGAATGTGGAATTGTAAACATTGGATTGTTGCAATTGTCAAGTGGAACCTACAAGTAACGTTGAGCTAGTTTAAATGGAAAGGTATTATTCTTTTAAGATTTCAATACTTGTGTTGAAGCTTTGATGCAACGATTCATATTTGAATGCATGTTATCTCTCTCCTCCATCACACAGATCAAATCTCCAAAGTCAAACATTCTAAAATATTCTTTGTTACACTTTTAATGGAGTAAATTTCTTAAGTAAGAAATTATTTGTTATAAAACAAAGTGGTACCATTTTTTTTAAAAACTACTTTTAAAGCTACGGTTACAAAGGAATATTTGGAGGAGTATATTAAAAAAGGTTCTTTGAGAAGTATTTCACGAGATTTGAAGCATATTGGAGAGATAAGTGGATTTTTTCATTAAAGTAATGTTGTAAAGGGAGGTCATTTTGTATTCAAAGATATAAATAGGTGGTCATACTTTTAAAAGGGTTAAGAGAGTCAAAATTCATATGATTCAAATAAATGCTTGTTTTTGTAATGAATTCATTTTGTTACTCAAGTCCAAGCTATGTAAAGAGTTTAATTGTGTGAGATCCACAATCCTTAAATGTAAAAGTATAAATTTAAGCTAAATTTAAGTTTAGAATCATTAGTTGAGAGTCCAATAAATGTTTGTGTCGTAACAAAAAGGGTGCATTTTCAGTTGAACCCAACACCCAAGCCTTGAATCATTAAGTCATAATTGATAGAAGGTTGAATTCTTTCAAGGGAATTCATTTGAAATTGTCATCTACTCACTATAAAATCATTAAATTGGGTGCATTTTTTGTTATAGCTGACACCATAAACTTGTTAAAACAAAATCAAGTGAGCATGAAATTAAAAGAGGCAAAGCACAAATATAAGATCGAGCGAGCGTGAAATTCAACAAAGCATGTTTAAGAAATCAAGTTCAAGTGAACGAGTTCAAATGGAGAAAAGTATTTAATTATTAGAGTTACTGAATAATTTGATATTGTCTCTTGTTGAGGACACAATGAAAACCAACAAAGCCACTCTTGTTGATATTAAAATGCATCTACATCAGGCACATGAGACGATTGAGTTTCTCCAACTTGTGTCACAACTAAAATGAGATGAGCTGCAACAGAAGAGTCATGTTTTGGATCCATTCAACAATACAACTTCAAATGTAGAAGATGATGATTCCAAGCCTCTCAATGATACACTTTCAATTGTAGATGTTGTACATGATCAAGTTCAACTCTCTCTTTCTAAGCCAATCTTCAAACCATGGGAATAAATTCAATGCAACAAAAATCGGCATGGTTTAGGATATGACAAATATGACGAGAATTTTCATATTCTTGATTATTCCAAACCAATCATGTTCATTAGTGGAGGATATCTTGATCAAGCAACATCATAAATTAATGAGAAATTTGAAGAAAAACCAAAATGTCATCATTTTCAAAGAATTGGTCATATGGATGATCAATGCTTTGATATCCATCCTTATCACCATCGTGGCAAGAAGAATCATTCATCAAAGAGTTGTTCCAAAACAAATAAACCAACAAGATTGAAGATTAATTATGTATGGATTGATCCTTGGGAGTGTTTATCAACAGTCAAACAATTATATATGTTTTATCACAGAATTTGATCTCACATGAAGACAAATATTGTAGCCAATAGTGGAAAGAAGATTATACTCTCATGTGTCTGAAAGGGGGAGTACAATAGTGAAACTCTCCTACATCCTAAGGGGGGGGAGTTCAAAACGAATGCAGATGATTATGGTCTCTCCTTTCAGCTGAAAAATGGGGGAATTGTTGAATAAATTGAAATTTAATTGATGATGATGGTTGCTAGTCTAGATGTTTCAACAACATCAAAATTTGTCAGTGGTAATCAAAATTTTTCAGTGGAAAAATGATTGGGATGTTGTTTGAGAGAAAATGTGTTCATTTTTATTCACTTGGATGGTCATTGGACCTAGCAAAGGATAGATAGATCCTTTTACATTGCAAATTGGAACTATATTGAGTTTTCAATAATTCTCAAGGATGTATCAGACTTGTAGTTGATTCGCCTCTCTTGGTTTTCTCTCTTCATATTGGAGTTTTTGGCATCCAGTTTTGGTGGTTTTTCAGGCAGTTCTTCATTGAGGCTCGTCTCAGAAGTTTCAATATGAAGACTTGGAGATGGTACTAGGTTCTTACTTCGGAATTATGATTGAGGGGGTGAATATTAGCCACATACTCACATAAACAATCAATAAGTCTAGATTGAGTCACAGGTATTCACAAAATAATGAAATTATGAAATTATTAATCATGAAAGTAGACATACTCTAGAAGTCTACATATGACCAAAGATGAGGATAATGAGAGAAGTTAGGGATGGAGATCAAACAAAATTAGCTAATATATGTTTGGAGATATTGTGGAGAAGGTTCAACCACTTAGCCAAATTGGTAATTTTTTATGAGAACCTCAATTCTATAATATGATGCCTCATGTATTGTATCATGTGTGAGAATGATGTCTCATTATTTGTGAATATACAATCAGGCTAAAGGCATTTTCCTCCATGTATCTTGTCTCTTGATATTATTACTTAGTTTTTATTAATTACTTCATTAAAAAAAAAAAACATACTTCTTGTTGGAAATGATCAATTTCTTGGCTTTGTTGGCACTTACCAGCCAATTTTTCGACTTACATTTGTGCGTGTTGATGGTGATCAATTTTTCATCCTTGATGAGATGATAATAATCGGCTATTCGCATGAATATTGCATCTTGCATGTACATGTAGGGATTTCCAAACACGACTCCACATACATCAAGGGGAACTACATCTAGTTCTACTTGTTCAATAAAACCAACATTGATAGTAAGTCTAAGTAATTTGCACTACTTTTTTACCTTCAACTATGCATCCTTATTTACCCATACCAATGGTTATAAATTTGGATGATCATGAATTTCAATCCCATTTTGTTGACCAACTTTACTGCAATTATATTTTCCCATGATCCCAAGTCAAACAAAGCATCACTATTTGTCTTCTTGACCTATATATTTATGTGGAAGAGTTTGGTCATTTCTTTCTCTTCCTATTGTTGAAGGCTACTTAGATTCACCTCCTTCTGCAATGACATGGAGACAATCTTCTCATGCACGTCTGAGCTTCTTTCAACTTGGTTGGTTGAATCGATGGCCATGAGATTCTTCTTCTTATTGTCTTTCCTTTTGTTCTTCGAGTTAAGATTTATATGCAGCTTCCAACACTTCTACTTTGTATGGTTGTTAATGTTACAGTGGTTGTTGGGATATTTGCACTAGTATGATATGGCTATCGGAATTTTATATTTTTCCCCTCCTTAGATATGTCTTGTTGTTCCATCTACTTTGATCCACTTGATTTCCTTTTCTTCAGACCTATGTTCTCCAAGTACCATGCATATACACAAGCCTCGTGCACCGATCTGGGCTTGAATAACATCACCTAATTCTGTAGATGGTTGTGTAGACCCCCCATATACTTGAGGACTACATCTAGGTTATTTAGGGAGATACCCAACATTATGTCCACCTTTTTGAACTTTGTAGTGTACTCCTATATGCTTCGCCCTTACATTTTCCTGAAGTAGTGCCATTGGATCCATCATTCCTCTACAAACCTAATAGGATAAAATTATGACTTTATGATGGTTTTTAATTCCTCCCACCTAATCACTGAAGGATCTCCCTCCAACCTCAAGGTTGTTGTGTCACTTTCCCACCAATTCTGGGCATGTCTCTCTAATTTCAACCGTGCAAATGAAATTTTCTATTCTTCCTCAATATGATGCACACTGGAATACACTTATAATTGTTACAACCAGTGATTTAACTTCATAGAATCAATCTCACCTTCGTACAACTTTATTTCGAACTTCACTTCCATTTTGAAGAGGGATTGTGAATGATTCACGACACTCGAACTGGGTTGATCTTTTTCAGGTCCTTTCTTCAGTAGGTTCTATGTTTCTTCCCGATTTTCTGATCTCTCCTCTCATATGTCATTTGCATTAGAATCTCCATCTTCTTAGAATATCACAAGATTATTTCTCAACGACGATATGTGGAGACTTACATTATTGTTTATATATGTGAATTGTGCTTCTAGCCACAAAAACCTCTCCTCTATAGGATTGTGAGATTTATTCATTGATTCGTCAGTGATGGCTAGGGTTTTACAACTTTTGGATTAGCCAATATAGATCCCCTGAAAATATCCACTATATACCCAAAGAATCGTGCTCTGATGCCAATATGATCTATAAATTTTTGGGGATATTCCACCAAAAATTTCGTCACGACATATCTAATAAAAATATATTTAAAAATATGAAATATACAGAGTTAGGGTTTTATTTCTCTTTAGATTTATGGATCTGTAGATTACTATTAATTGCATATGCATGCAAATTAAAATTATGCAGAAAATAGAGAACAATGAAAAAAAACTCGTAAACCATGATTTAACACAAGATATAACTTGAGAAACCCTTTTAGGAGAAAACCCAGTTGGAAGGTGAGGGTGCCATGCTCTCTTTCTTTGAATAGAAATTGGCTGCGAATACAAATAAGTATGTCATGTGGATCATGGGCTATTACAATGAAGAAATCCACTTTATGTGCTCTATCTCCTACTCTCTCGATTGTCTTTCCTCATCTATGGAACACATGCACTCGAAAAGAATGGAACCCCTTTTCCACTTAGTGGCTTGGTTATGACATAGACGGATAGCCTACTAGTGGTTAGGTTTGACTATCTCAACTCTTATCTAGAGTTACAATATGGACTCTTCTAGCGTCTTCTTCATCATAATCACATGGATAGCCCATTTTCCATGAATAATGGGTGATGACGTTACATTTTCTTGAATTATGGTGGTGAAAACAAGACAATCAACTTTTGAGTGGCACAAATTTTGCATACGGACTTTGATTGAGACGATTCTTACGTCCTTGGAAAGGTATTTGTGTGTAGAATATGAAAAAGAGGTGTTATTCTAAAGTGAAAATTTTTTGCCGCAAAATAACGTCATTTGATGCCTCAAAATGCTCCCAAAAGGTTTTAGATCCCAATTTGCCTAACTGGATCCTGCTGATAAAAATGGTCTTATGAGTTGATTCCTCCACGTTTTCCACTTTGAAAGCATTGAGATGGATGGAAAACAATATAATGATCCTATCTAAATAAACAACCTTGATATTTTGAGTGGATTCAAAGACCTTAAGGACCTCTATATCACACCTCTAAATGGTTGAGATTGTAATTTTTTTGTGATGAAATTGCAGATGTTGAAAGCAAGTAAAAAAATGATGGGAAAAAACCATCTAAATGTGGGGAATTTTAGTTAGATTTTATCCCACACTAACTTTCGTGTGTATTTTTCTTATCTTTTATAGGTATTATTTCTTGGAAGTAACATGTTTCCTTTACAAGTTTGTCGATTCTCTTCTTGTTAGTTCTTGTGATAACATATTTCCGAATAGTAATTCAATCATAATAACAGATATCATACAAATAATAAGTAGTTCATCGAAGTGAAAGGAAATGATATCACATCAACCTAGAGAATTACACTTCAAAATCAACATTTGGATCAACAAGGCTTTTGATATGCATGATGCCTCATAATCAACCTCTATCTCTCAATCGCCATATATGCAACACGTACTTTATCCTTGGTGCATAAGGTGGGGAGCTCTCTCTCTCTCTCTCTCTCCACTAACACTATGGTCCCATGAAATATTTTGCCTTCACATTTTTAGGGTGTGTGGCCTAAAATGGATATTAGTAAGCCCCCCTAAAAAAATCTATTCCTAGAAGCATTGATACATTTCAACCCATGGTGCGATTTGAGTTCTAAACTAGTGAGATTCAAGAAAAAATGTTGGTGACCTAATTCATGCTTCAAATCACCTCTTTTGCAAGATGGAAAATGTAGAAAAAGTTGGTTTCAACTTCCATAAATTATTATTTTTTCAATAACACTTGCAATAATATTTTAATTTTACTCTTCAAAATTCCCATGGTACTTCAATAATAAGTGCAAGGTGAGAAAAAATATTTTCACTCCATTTTTTAACCAACTACTCCTTTTTTTCTCAATAGTAAACACACTCAAATTTTCATAACTTTTGTCAAACTATAATGATATATTTTTATTATGAGATTTCATTACACATTAATACTCTTCTTAATAATTATTATTATTATTAAAAATTGAAATAAGCTCTATACTACCATAGAAATTTTTGCAAGAAGGAAAATTACCTAACTAACCATGAATTCATTTTGATGTATATACAACCTCCCTCTAATAATTTGGGCACATTTCCCACCATTTAATCATGAGTAACACTTCGGTATGTGGCAAGTGCACATTTACATTTATTGACATCATTGACAAGGGGAAGTTGGGATTAGGTTCAACCACATAATGGGATTTCTCAAGATGAGAAAAGGGATTTAGAACTCATAAAAGAATCAATATATTTATATGTTTTTTATTTATTAGTGGAGAGTTAAAAACAAATGATGGTTATATTTATATAATATTGGGGATTGAAAAAGAATAATGATTATTATGATACAAATTTTGACAAAAACCCTTATTGTCATATTTGCCTTGACTTTATTTATTTATTTTTAAATCTTAGAAATGGCAGAAGCATCAACTTATAAACATTTATAATTCTTGCATTATCATGATGACTTTGTAAATTTTATTTTAGGCTTCCAATTGTGTTACCTAATTGTCATGTGTCAACGTCATCTTATAAACGTTAATGATGTGATTTTATCCACATTCAGGGGTAAGTATGTTGATATATACCTTTTTTATATAATATCCTAATTGATAGGGTAAGGTTATTATGATATTACTCATAAGGTGTAGACTAATTGGATTGTGTGGAGTTTAGTCACCATCAAATTTCAAGTTCAAATCTCATGGGGAGGGGTTGATGGTGAGAGCCAATTTTTCATTTAACTTGTGGATAGGTTTGACCTAAACATTACCTGATAAAAAAAATTAAGAAAAAAAAAAACTATGTGTTCTACTTCTCAAATAAATCAAATAAACATTAAAAAAAAAATGTTATAATATATTTATCTAATATATAGTAAAGTTATAATCTCCCATAAAATCTAAAAAATGTTTAATAAAAGCAATATAGATGGTACAAGGAATAAAGCAATTTTCAAAAATGTTAGGAAAGAAAAATTATACTCTGTTAGTAAATTTAAATTAAGAAATATTTTATAAGGGATTTTTATTATTTATAAGGAAATAATACAAATTTTAAAATAATTTGGAATGTGATTGTTAATATTATTTTTAATCAATTTCATTATTTGTAACATTATAATATTTATTTAAATCATATATATATATATATATATATATATATATATATATATATATATATATATATATATATATATATATATATATATATATAAACTAGAGGGGTAGAGTATGTATGTCTTTGGATTTTAAGGTCAAATTAACTATGTGATGAGTTCTTTAAACCATAATCATGTTCTGCACCAATTTGATGTTTGGCTTAGCTGTGACCTTGAAATTGGATATATATATATATATAATAATTTTTTAATATAAAAATTTTAAAAATCATGACAAAAAAAACATATTTAATAAAAAATCATAACAAAATATATATATATATATATATATATATATATATATATAAAATTAAAAATCCTAACCTAAAACAAAAACATATATAATAGAGGAATCATTACCAAAAGCAATATATGCTAGAGAAATCATGACCAAAGACAATAACATATGTGGGAGGAATCATGACCATAGCCATAGCATATATGTTAGAGGAATCTAATAATGTGTTTTTGTTAGTTTTGTTTTTTATATTTTAAAAAATTATATTATTTAAATTATATTTTTGTGAAAAAATAAATTGAACTTAAAATTGTGGTTTTCTATTTTTTAATTAAATTTTAAACCATATTACTCCGTGCGAAAAGATTCCACTTGACTCGACAATTTGTGTAATGAAAACCAAAAAAACTCGACTCTGTAGTTAGGGATTTGAACGTGCAACCTGACATTTTCAATAATAATAAAATCATGGATTTTTATTATTATTATAATAATAATAATAATAAAATCATTGGTCAATAGAGAAGGTGTTTGATTTGTTCATAAATTATGTTTAGAATTTGTAGAAAAACAGTGTGGAAGTCGGTGATGGATTGCCACGTGTTATGTTGATGTGAGTGCTTTCACGTGTTAGGTTTAGAAAATAAGGTTGTAGTTTAACTACACTGCTTTTTCGTCTTAAAAATTATGGAAATTTTGGTAAGATTTTAAGAAAATTTGGTAGAGATTTTTGTAAATCCACATTATAATTATGAAATTTTAATATTTTGGGTGCCTTAGTGGTTTTTGATGGTGCTGAATTCATTTCTACCATCAAAATCATGATTCAATCATGATTCAAACACTATCACTGTAAGGTTTCTTAAAAAAAAATTAACCCTAATTCCAACCAATTTTAGCCATCCAAGCAATTCCTCCATCTAATTAGAGAACTCAGAAAGTAAGAGAGTGAGTCCACAATATATCTCTTAAATAAATGTATATCCTCTACGATCCCACTAAATCAGGACAACTATTCGTTATGTTACACCCTAAAAATATATATACACTAAAAAAGGCTAATAGCCAAAATTTTGAAAGTAATGGTAAAATTTTGTTTTGTACCTTTTTTTCTTGAAGTATTTTTATATTACAATGTAGCGTAACTAATCATTTTCGCAATTTTGTGCGATGAGACCTAATACATTTATTTCATTGTTTATGAGTGTTTTTTACATTTTTTAAGCACTCTATTGGAGTGAATAAGAGTTTGTTTTTTATATGTATTTTTTTCCATAATGAGAAAACTTATAATAACTTAGTTGTAATTATTATGTAATTATTTATCAATTTTTTTGTTTTGAATTTTTTTTTTTTTTTGAAATTTTAAATAAAAAATTATTTATTTATGATAGTAAATTTGAAAAGAAGTTTAGTCCATTTCACATGCTACATTGAAGAATAAGACTTGTTATTACTTTGTTAGAGCTATTATAATAATATGCTCAAAAGGCACATCAATAATATTCAATATGTTAATAATCACATTGGTAAGCATGATGCAAGAGAGAATCATGCTTATTAATATTTAAACATAAGTTATTATCATAACAACCACTCAAAATTGTAATTAGAGAGTGGCTTGAAGGGCATCTCATTCTTTGACTTTATAAAGAATAAGGTATCATATTAACACACACTTAAATTTATTTGGCCAATTGGACATATATTAAGTCCCTTTGATATTAGAGTACTCCAAGGTATCAAACATCTTTTGTCACACATAATGTATCCACACAAGGACTCTTCACCATTAAGTTTGAACCTAGGTTATTTACATGGCGATGCCTCGTCTTAAAAAAATAAATATGATATTCTAAGAAAATTTAAACAAATCAAAATCTATGCTAGAAACTTTTTTTTGAACAAAATCCTATAAAACCATAAATTTCAAGTTTAATGAATAGCAACAATTTTCTCCTCACTATTAACTAATGAAGATTCTACTCTGATAAAAAATGTTTTGATTTGTGAAAGTAATACAGAAATCATCTTTAAAAGCAATGTGATTGAATATGCGATATTTTCAGTCTTATTTTTATGTTAGTCAAAATTGAATGTTTTATTTATATAGAAGTAAGAAATAACGCTACAGCAAAGTTCATGGTGTTGATTTAAGATATTCAAATTTAATCACAAAATAACTCTTTGTGCTTACATATCATTTTTTACTACATCACATACACAACCTTTCAGATTTGCATTATGATCAATGACATAAAATTTCTACAAACTAGAAACATTCATAACATCATTTTATAAAAATATGGAGGTTAGTTACCTCATCTTCCTCAAAATCATAGCAAGGAGAGTAGTGCTTCTCGAATTCCATGGGGTTCTTAAGTTAATGCATGATTTCTTGTTCTTGTACTTCATTAGGGGGTCTATTTTTCAAGGTTCTTATGAAGCCATCTTTATGCACATTGAGTATCATATTTGAAATCATATTACATTGTGCTTTGAGGATGTCCATCCTTTTATTTTTACCAAGTAGAAGTTTTATAAGGAAAGCATGTTGAGTAACACAAAGGTGTTCATTTTCATGAACTTTTGTAGTACCCATAAAAAATGAAGTCATATTACAATTTATAAAATCCATGTGCCTCCTTGAGACCTTTTTAATGTTTATCATCTCTATGGTCCATTATTGTTGTGCCCACAATACTAGAGCAAGATTTAAAATAGATGAGACAAATAATACTAATACTAAGCTAGAGATAGTAACTTATAATCACAATATGGTACAACACTCAAAATAGAGCCCCAAAATCCTCCTCTCATTTGCAATAATTGCTGGCACACAAAGGGCCCTCTGCCAAGGATTCTTAGTGGTCCTTTTAGTACCTTTGGTAAATAAAACCAATTCAAAAAATAAATATTTTATAGTACATCCTAGAGCTAGTCCAATTAAACCATATAATCTCTATAATCGCCATTATGAAACCAAGATTAGGCCCCACTACGAAGGAAGATAATTAAACCCAACCTACTTTAAACCTTTGACAAAAAAACAAATTCAAAATACTTACACCCTTTACATTAGCTTAATGGAAAGACAAACTATTTAGAAGACTACACCAGTTACTAAGTTGAAACCAAAACTAAACCATTAAAGTGAAGAAAATAAAAATGGAAAACTAAACCATAGTTATAAGAAAACTAAAGATTAACTTAGCCTTAAACTCTTTAACAAAAAGCCAATTTAAAAAGAACTCACCTTTTGAAACCACTAAAATATTAATTATAATAATTATTAAAATATTAAAAAAAAAATTTAAATACTTAAAATTACATAACTTTATTTGCACATCTATTCTAGTAAATCCATCTTAAATTAAAAAAGAACTTACCTTTCGAAACCACCAAAATATTAATTATAATTGAATATTAAAAAAATAATAATTAAATACTTAAAATTACATAACATTATTTGCACATCTATTCTAGTAAATCCATCTTAATTTACAAAACACTTTCATTGTATTTTACACTTAATCTAAACCAGAAATGAGATATCTTTAAGACATCTTTTAAAAAGTGAGACATTAGAATGAGATCACCCTATTTAGAAAAATAGATATAATTAAAAAGTAAGACATTAGAATGAGATCACCCTATTTAGAAAAATAGATATAATTAAAAAGTAAGACATTAGAATGAGATCACCCCAGACATTAGAATAAGATCACCCTATTTAGAAAAATAGATATAATTAAAAAGTAAGACATTAGAATGAGATCACCCCATTTTTCGAAGATATACAAATCACCTTATTTTTCTAATATGTACATAGCTCCTTATTTTTCTAAGATATACATTGAATATTGAAAAGTTCATAAATCTCTTAACCGTATCTATCCGTTCATTTTCTAACATTGAGACTTTCTTGTATTGTTTACTTTCCACCCTATTCTATTGTAGTTTTTTTTTCTATATTGTGTTTTTGATGGTGTGAATGGATGAAATGTCATTGAAAATTTCTAAGTAGGGTCTAAAATCTTGAAATTTTATTGTTGTAATTTGGATTTACAAAAAATCTTACTTAATTGAGGGGAGAGACTCATTCTACAGCCCAGTATATGGGGACGTGTAAGTTTGTGCACCCCTTAAATTTAAACTAAAAATAAAAAATAAAAATAATATTCTAAATAGAAAAAAATTGTCTACTATAATAATAAAAAATGAATATGTTGTGTAAAATAATTAGAATTAAAAATAATGTGTAGTAAGATGTTCAAAGCTTATACTTTTCAAAAATATTTCAATGAGAGATTTAAATAAACTATTTGAAGATTTATATTAGCTAATTTATGTCCATATCAACTTCATATGTATCTATTGTTAAAATAAAATATTTTAATCTTGTACATAAAAATATATTAAACTCGGGTTATCAATAAAATATTTTATTACGAATTAATATTGACATATTTTAATGTTATGAAAAATATTTTTATGTCAATTACATATATATTATATATCATTTTCAAAACATAATGTCTATATCATGAAAAAATTAAGTGTTTATGGTTAAAATGTTTATTTGGTCCTATATATACTCTATTTAGCATTCAAAAATACAATTTAAAAAATGAAAAATAATACATTGTATTTTGCACTCTAAAGAAGTCTGCATGTGAAGAAATTTGATCCCTCACGGATCATGTTAGATCCGTATTTAAGATGGATCTATCAAAATCTTGTCGGAATTTCCATAATTTTCCAAACAAATTTGAAGGTTGGTTAAACTACGACCATGCTAAGTGTCTCGTCCTTTTTTCTTTCACAAGCCATTACTTCTTGCGCGACAAGACGAAAATTGAAACGCATAGTGATGAAAAAAAATATAATCATAAGTTTGGTAGATAACATTGACTTTCTCATCATTAATTAATTTTAAAAATTCTTTTGTTTTTTTTTTTTTTTTTTAATTTATTAATATAAAATATTGAAATTTTAAATAAATAACCAAAACAAAATATATATCATTCCATAACATTTATTTTTTTAAATAATAGTTGTTTTTCTATTAACAAAACTGGATTTTGGCGAGAACCAGTACAATCATAAGCAACATCATGTTCATCTCCCTGCAAAATTTCTCTAGCCATAGGTAGAAGATATTCAGAGATTTATTTCCTATTTCTTCAACTATATTATTCCTATATAGTCGTCAAAAGGTCCCATTGAACATTACATACTCGCATTACATTAAAAAACAAAATAAGATAATTGACTAGTCTGCATCTTCTGAAACCGGTTGTCCTGCTTTGTTCATCTCTACTGCCTCAAATTCTGTCGACGTTCCTGCATCCTCTACTTCCAGCTTATAACAACCCCAAAATTTAACATGCAACTAATTATATCAAATATGCAATTAATAATAAACACACAAACTATTAACAAGCTAGCATAGAAAATTCATTAACATGAGAAAATATAACTTAACTGTAACGATGATATTCCTTACTTGAGACTCCGAAGTTGAACGTTATTTTAATCCTGCTAACCACAACAAAGTTTTGGGGACGACTCTCCACCCAAGCGTAGGCTAAATTGCATGTAATCTTTTTACAGTTGGCCACCCCTGAGCCCTCAATCAACGTACTACTGCTAGGGAATCCTTTTTCTCACAATACCTTTCTCCCAGGAGAATGGATGAAAGAATGATGAATGGATGAATCTCATCTTCCTCAACATCTATTAAATAGACTAAACAATGGAAGGGGAACCGCATGCACACATTCCATGTGTTGACATGCAACTTTTATTTCTTTATTTTAAGTTTTACTTAATTTAATATTACTCTTAATTTAACTCTTTCTTATTTTATTTTATTTTACTTCTTAACTTTACTTATTTTTACTATTTTTATGGTTCTCTTATTTTATTATTTACTATTTTATTTATTTATCATTGTTCTCTTTATTATGTATTATTTATTTACTATTTGTTTTAATATTACGTTATATTATTTATTTATTATTATTATTTTATTATTATTATTAGGGGACATTACATACCCCTAACTTTGTCTCGAAGTTAAGTTGAATCATTTAACATTTTATTTATTTAGATATTTATTACTTCACGTTTTCCCAACACCCTCTACTGAACTAGTATAACCAGCAGGCATCGAAAGTTTCCACATCACCCGGGAAATCTCAAGGAATCTTTGTCTTTTTCCCCACTTTCAGAACTAAGCATAAGCCTCATCGGTCTGTACCATAGCCCAAGGCTGACCCCAAGGCTCGCGCCCAACTCAGACTTCATCTGCCCCAAGGCAGGCACCCCGCCTAGTACTCCATGTAGTAGTACACCAGGCATCTCGCAAGCCTGGCCCGCTCCCTCCACTCTCACTAAGGTGCAAAAATCCAGGCATCGAAGTCCTTACACCCCTTCCAGACTTCGACATCCCAATCCAATACCAGGCACTTGGCCTACAATATCAGGCACTTGACCTCCTCAAGATGGTCCCACAACCCTTCAAGATCTATCCATCAAGAGTTATACAAGACAAAGGAACCACTGGCATATGTAGTGTTGATTGAGTATATCCCCAACCCATATGGTGTTACATATTCTCCCTCATCGGTATGGGCTCCCACGAGATCATCAAATAAACCAGCCCTCTCGGCCCATTTGTGGATTTCCTGTCAGTCACCACATCTCAACATGCATCTAATGCATTAGCTATAATCACAACATCATAAAAATAATCCATATGCCAACTCTTGCATGTCATCCCGATAACATAACATCCTTATTATCAAAACATTCTAAATAGTAAAGAACTGCATGCTCTTGAGTGTCATAAAATTTGTATGTGATTACCGCATAAAATACCTTCATAAGTTATAACATCAACATATCAGCATCAAAACATATCATGGCATCACATAATAAACTAACCACATGTCAATATAACCTCAAATCATAACATCGTAATCCCTATGCATATCATATTCATCATGAGCATACAACATCATTATCATAACAACTAAAAAAGAACCACATGTGCATCATTATCCTCATCAGAACTATATTCCTTTACCACATACCATCACGTCATGAAACAACATTAATATGAAAATCGTCTGAATACTTATCAAATATAGAACAAAAATATGGTATAAACATTCTTATCATGAATTAATTTCATTTACTTTTATAAACAATGAATACTAACTATGAATTAATATTATTCAACATCCCTCTTGGATCTAAGCTACCTCATCAACAATGTTAGAGATGAAAATATCTTTCAATAATCATTTTATCGTCTTCAATAAGAAAGTTCCTAATTTACAAGATAGGCACAACCACACTATTGGTATGCTACAAATTTTGATATAGTATCTTTTCTTGCAAGTTTCACCATCTGGAGCCTTAGTTTTTTTGTTAAGTTGGTACTGGTCTTTCTATTATTATTTGATTTCCAATACATTGACTAATCCAAATGCATAACTCATCAATGGCATACTAACTTCTTACTCTACACATTAATTATTTTTTCATTAGCCTTTAAGCCTCAGCGTATCACAAAATGTATCACCCTTGTCAATGATAGACAATTAATATCTTTAAAATTTACCTATAAACATCTTCTTAGTTTATCACTTGTCAACTTACACCTATATGAGTGTTTTGGTTCACAAATTCCCATCTTTCCACAAAATTAAAATATACAATATAAAAAATAACCTCCAAACAAATATGCTCTTTAGAAACAAACTAACATATTATTAATATAAGCATTAACAATTATTTGTTGTTCAATAATTATTAATTACATAAATATATATAAAAATTTACATCACTACTATAATACCATATTATCTTAATTATTTATCACCAAAACTTTTACACAATAATAATTATTTCCAATCAAATTTTATTTTCCAATTAAATTTATTTAATGTATCCTTTCATTTATGGAAAAATCTCTTAATAAAATAATAGTTTAAACTCATAAACTAAAATCTAAGTTAAACTTTAACGTTAATTATTCCAAATTAATAATAAAGACAATATTATAAAATAATAAATAAATAAATAATCAACCTAACCTATATATATATTTTTTATTTAAACAAAACCCACATTGTAGATAAATGTATTTCGAATTAATCACATCATTAGGATTTGGTTGACGTTTTGAACCATCTAATGTGGTTCATCCTCAGGACGAGGTGAAGAAGGAAATCAATCTCATTGAATAAATAGTAAAGATGTGTCATTGCCCCGTGATAGCTGTTAAAACTAGCCGCTACAAAAAATAGTCGTTATTTAGTTAATTAGGTAGAAAATTAAACAAATAATAATAATAATAAATAAATAAATAAATTATTTTAAAAATATTAATTAGAAGAGTCAAAAAATAATATAATAATTTAGCAAAAATGATTAAATTATAAAATTAATAAGAAGAAGGGGTAAATACTAATATAGGGAATAATATCAAAATATTAAAGTTATTAAGAGAAATTAATAAAAAAGTTGGGGGGTGGGTTAATGAATAATATAGAATAATATTAAAAGGAAGAATTCTAATAATTCTAATGAGTGGAGAAGGGGGGAAATATATATATATATATATATATATATATGGGGGGGTTAATGAATAATATCATAGACAAAGGAAAACAACACATGGAGGATGAATCACCTTGAGAGGGCTGGAGTCATGCTCTTACTTAATTTCCACCTATCATCTCTGTTGAGATTTTTAGGATTTCTCTCAATTTCAATAGCCTCCCTCGGCGTTCTATGATGGAAGTGATCCACCTTAGCAATGACTTTGGAGTAGTCAATGCAAACATGGTGACATGATTTCCCAGCATGCTCCGCAAGAGAAGAAGTGTGGGATCGACTATGCCTAATGTCTGTAACATGCTCATGGATTATCTGTCTTATGGATCGACCGTTTTCCCCAATATATGGATTACCGCAGGAGCAAGGTACTAAATAAACAAATTTCATGTCCTTTGGGTCTATAGGGTCCTTAACCAATCCGAGAGAATTCTTGATAGTATAGATAGGTCTAAAAGAAGAGGCGACATTATTTCTCCTAAGGACATGGGAAATTCTATCTGAGGTCCCTTGGATAAACGGAAGATTCACCTTGGAGATAGGATCCAATCGAGAAGATTTGTCTCTTGAGCATTTAAAGGCTTTTTGAAAGGCCTTCAAACCTCAAGATCTGCTATACCCATTAATCTCAAACACATCCAGAAGATGGGATTTCTCCGATTCCATATGGTTATCATCAGAAATTCTAAGAGCCCAGGTAGTGAAGAGAACACCAAGTTTCTAAGCAGGAAAATGATGAGAATTAGCATGAAGATACTGCTTAGTGTGAGTCTTCTTGTGGAAAACTTAGTGAGAGATAGAACCATCATCCCTTCTAGAGAGAATAATATCTAAGAAGGGAAGGCAGCCATCCACCTCTACTTCCATTGTGAATTTGATGTAATCGGACTGGTAATTCAGGTGATTAAGAAACAAATCTAACTTATCACCGCCATGGGCCCAAATGACACAGGTATCATCCATGAACCTATTCCAATTCCTTGGGTGAAATTTGAGATGAGGTCGAAGCCTTCATTTCAAAATCTTCCATAAATAAGTTAGAGACAACATGGGAAAGAGGGGAACCCATGGCCACTCCGCAAGTCTGCTCATATAACTCACCTTGGAATTCTCTCAGATTGGTTAAGGACCCTATTGACCCAAAGGAAATGAAAGGTGTTTATTTAGTACCTTGCTCCTGCGGTAATCCATATATTGGGGAAAACGGTCAATCCATAAGACAGATAATCCCTATATTGAGGAAACTGATCGATCCATTAGACATAGAATCCATGAACATGTTGCAGACATTAGGCATAGTCGATCCCG
Organism: Pinus albicaulis; assembly: GCA_034641835.2. NCBI lineage: Eukaryota > Viridiplantae > Streptophyta > Pinopsida > Pinales > Pinaceae > Pinus > Pinus albicaulis. The sequence goes on along the minus strand of CM076580.1, from coordinate 1,412,352,859 downwards.
CACTTATGCTCTTGTGGAGCATGCTAGGAAATCGTGTCACCATGTTTGCATTGAAGACTCCAAATTCATTGCTAAGGTGGATCACTTCCATCATAGAAAGCTGAGGGAGGGTATTGAAATTGAGAGTCATCTTAAAAATCTTAACATAGATGATGGGTGGAAATTAAGTAAGAGCTGGACTCCGACCCTCTCAAGGTGATTCATCCCCCATTTTTTGTTTTCCTTTGTCCATGATTTTATTCTCATCCCTTTGTTTTGATTTTTCCTCTTCCTTTTGTATCCTTGTTTTCTTTTTCTCTTGTTTATGTTTTTATCCAATTTCATCTTGTTGGATATTATCCCTTGTACTATATTATTATATTGATTCTTAGCTTATAATATATATATATATATATATAAATATTATTCTATATATTTACCTCTTCTCCTTATTAATTTTATAATTGAATCATTTTTGCTAAATTATTATATTATTTGCTGACCTTTCTAATTAATATTTTTAAATAATTTAAATTTTCTAACTAATTAACTAAATAACTACTATTTTTTGTAACAGCTAGTTTTAACAGCTATTATCGGGCAATGATGCATCCTTACTATTTATTCATTGAGATCGACTTCCTTCTTTACCTTGTCCTAAGAATGAACCATATTAGATGGTTCGACATGTCGACCAAATCCTAATGATGTGATTAATCCGAAAGACATATCTACATTATGAATCGCAAAAATCTTAAATCTAACAAACCCACATTATTTATTCAATCAAATAATTAAAATAATCCACCATAATTTATTCAATCAATATATTATCTATTTATTAAAATAAAATAAAAACAATTAAGATTTTTTTTTAAATTTCGAATCTCATTATATAAGAACTCTCTTACTTTCACTTTAACTTTCTCTTTCTCTTGCATTAAGTATGTCCCAAATATCCCTAAATAAAATTAATATATTATTCATATTAAAATAAAATTAAAATAATATATTTAAAATTCCAACGACTTAATTACCCCAAGACATTTTTAAAATCTCTTTTCAATATCGAAGGTTGAGCACAAGCAATGGTTTGGGTTATATCATAATAAGGTAGCGGGTATATTACAATCATAATAACGTGGATAGAGTGCGGTGTGGGTTCAACATAGTAAAAACTCTTTTCAAAACATCACTTCTCATAACCTTGAACATGAAAACCCTTCGATTTTTTTTTTTTAAAAACCATTTTAAAACCTTTTATCCATATGGGGAAGAGTGGTTGAATATGAAAATGGGGAAGAGTGGTTGAACTTGAAGAATGTGAAGATTCGATTTGACACTTTTACCAAGCGCTCAAATCTTATTAAGAATTTTCAATAGGAACACCAAAACCCATTTCCCTCATCGCTTGTTTTTCCGCAGATGGCTCCCGTTGCAGGGTTGGCTCCGCCATAGCTACACGACTAGTGTATTTTAGAGCAGGGCCACACCACCTCAAGATTCCTCAAACTCACCCATGTCGATTTGGTCTTGGAATATTCTATTATCTACCTTTTTTTTTAATTCTCTGTTATTAAAATTTTTCCATTAATCAATTTCTAGCATAAAGTGTTCACTTTTGGAAGGCCATCCATGTTCCAAAATTTGCCCCGAATACTTGTGCCATGAATGTGCGGTAGATTTTTCACTAGAATGTAATATATGTCTTTAAATTTATAATATCTAAGTTTACCTCCTTCCCAAATTATTTGATCCAACTTGTCAATGGAAATCGAAGCAAACCCTTTAAGGGCCTTTACCAACTCCTCCCAATGTGAAACCAACTATAGGGGAAAGTTAGGACAAATCCATCCCACCGAGGTTCCATTACTGTTCCAAGCTGAAATATATATTATCCTTTGAATTCCTTACATCTCCATCCATCTTTCTAGGTCCTTCATTGCTCAAAAGTCCATCATTAGCTCCTTTGGTGTTATACCATCTTTCCATATTCTAATACGACATCCATTTTCCGCTTTCCACCCCAGTTTATCAAGAACCACCGAGGTTGAAGCTTTACAAAGATTCCATATTTTGGATCTCGACCCTTCCCATATTTCTTCTTCCAACCTAAGTAATCAATTCTTGTGGAAGTATTTCCTTATGAAGGCTTGTTTCCACCATTCGTTGGAGTCCTCCAATAGTCGCCAGACCAACTTTTCTCCCAAAGCCAAATTCATATATTCCAGATCCTTGGTCACTAATCCTACCCATTTTTTTGGGAGTCTGACTATATTCCAATTAAGTGGATGAAACATTTTTCCATCGTCCTTTCATCCTTGCCATAAAAAATTTCTTATCAGGCAACTGATATCGTTCATTATTCTTTTGGGAGCCAACAATCTAGATCCTATATATATGGGGAGGGCAACAAAGGACACACTTTATAAGAATTTGTTTACCTTCTACATTTAACCACCTTTCTCCCCATGACTGAATTATTTTATGGAGTTTTTAAAGGACCCATTCCTAGTATTCACCATATGAGGGACCTAGAGAAATAGGAAGACCAAGATATGGGAACGATCTCCAATTTTCATCCAAAGGGAAACCAAATATATGGGGGATTTCTGCTAGAGTGTTTTCATAATTGTTCCATCCAAGGATTAGGTTTTTCTTTTTGTTTACCAATCCCCCATATAGACTCAGGTATTGATCCAGTACATCTTTAAACCGAGATGCAATTATTTTGAATGCCCCATCAAGAAGGAGAGTGTCATCTACAAACTGTGAATGACTTATGTCCTTTACATTACTGGGTATTCTTATTCTTGGCAAGTGCCCATTTACCCTGGCCACTTCGATATTTCTGCTAAAACTTTTAGCCATAATAATATACAGAAGAGGGGAAAGAGGGCATCCAATGTTGGCCTTTATACATTGAATAAAATCATGATCAAAGCCAAACTTGGATAAAACTGAGAAGAGAAAAGACTAATTTACTCAGTCAAAGGAATTCACCATGTCAAACTTTATAACCGTTCCTTCATGTACTGCTTCCTTGCTTGAATGGATTGCTTCTTGCACCAATATTATGTTATCTAGTATGTTCATGTGTTTCATAAATCCACCATGATTCTCCGAGATTATAGAGGGAAGGAGAGTGTTAGCGTAACATCTTAACACAAGTGTACAAAAATAACCCACTTTAGCTACGCGTGAAAAAAAAAAACCCTAACAACAAATATGGTTTCTTAACTTCTTTAGATTTGCAAGTTATAGTTAAAACAAATACTGCCAGAAACCTGATCTTTGCAATAAAAGTAGCTAAACAATGAAAAGAAATAAGAAATTCTCCATACATCCAATGGACAAGACAATATATAAAGAATTTTATATTTATTATAGCACCTGGGAAGGGAACAAAGAATGAGGTTACCAGTCCCCCTCAATGGGATGGGTTCTTGGTTTTCCTCAATGCTTCAGATCCTGAATTTTCTCTCTCTTAATGGTGTAGAAAACCCAAAATATGTTGAACTCTATGGGAGCTCAAGAAGCAAAGAAAATAGTAGCAACAATGAGAATGATCAAAGTGCGACAATGAAAGTGATCAAAGTGAATAATGAATGGAAAGCCCTCTTATTTATAACAAAATATTGAGTTATCCTCGATAATGGTAAATAATAAAATATTACTAACCAAGATCTAGATCTAACTGCTTGGAATATTTTATTATATTTTGTTGGAGGGAAAAGGTATCTAAATTGGCTAAATACCTTTATTTATAAATAATAAACAATTAAATGAATTATTTATCATTTCAAGAATGTGGTTAAGGAATAATTAACAAATAATGGGTTTCTTAGTTATTTCTAGGTTATTTAGTCAAATTTATCAAGGAATAATAACTAAATGATGATCTAATTAATTATTCCTAGAGAAAAATAAGAAAAATAATTATTTATCTAATTATTTATCATAATTGGGTTAAATAGGACCAGGAATATTATTTAAACATTGGTTTAATTAATTATTCCTAACAGAAAATCAAATAAATATGGATTTATTTAATTATTCCTCATGGGGTTTCCTATTTGAACCATAAATAACTTAACAAAATATGGTTTATTAAATTATTTCTTATAGTGAAAGCAATTTTACTATGGTAAAATTGGTCTTACATGGTGTATTTTGATCCATCTAATTGTAAATGGTTATATGACCAAAAATTGGTGTAACAGATTGCCCCCCAATGTGTGAGTGTTAGAATCTAATCGTATGATCGTAATACGTTGTAAGAACACAATCACTAAACACCAAAGGGGAGTCAGAGAGAGAGAGATACATAGATGGAGTGAAGCAATAGAGGACAATAACTGAGGAGGGGATACCTACAAATGATATAAGTCTCCTTTAATGTTTGGGTACCTGTTCTCAGTGGGGAGGCACACCTATGCCCATCGAGATGACAAAGTACAAAGAATAATGGTGCGCCCAGCAAAATGAAGTTGAGAAATAAAGTACATGATAAATGGTACATGGCATGCTGGCATAAAATGGGCCAGACAAAAATATAATGCATCCCACATACATACTGCGCCTAAGACAACATCCAGGACTCAATACAATAATATTGGAGTACATCAGACATAATAACAACCAAATAAGCCCTGCTAAATAGGAAAGGGCACTTGAAAATATGAATGGATCATCTGAATGATACATGCATGCTATGGGTGCTACAAGCAACTGGAACCGAACCCATCAATCCTGTGGAGATGCATATGAGGTTGTAGAATAATTTGAATTCATTCGGGCATGTGGGGGGCTACTGGAAGGGTCACCCCCTCATGAGGTCTGAAACATCTCACACACACCCAGGAACCACTGGTACAATTTGCTGGATCACCGAACTATCAAGTATACGAATTTCGATCATGCAATAATGAGTTGAAGTTGAGTGGATGAGAAACAATCAAGTCAAAGGGAACTGATGAGTCCCTTTGCCTAATTCGAGGCATCGAGCAAGAATGGAAGATGGAACCAAGGTACACTTCTCTCTAGACCTGTCTTCTGGAATATATGCGTTGATGTCGATAGAAGGAGGCCCGCCATAGATGAGGCAATGAGGAATCCTCAACTAAGGCACGAGGGATCAAAGTAAGGTGACTGACGGACTGACACCAGGGATGATGATGGAATAGGAGATATTGATTATCGGATGAACGACTTCCCTTGTCAGAGCATAAAAAGCATGGATGACCTGGCATCGATTGACTCAGCTCCTGGGGGGATGGGGGACAGTATGACTGGACACAAAAATGGGTGACACGAGAGAGGGAAAAGGAAAAAAATGGATGGAATACTGTAACAGGAGGAAAAGGGACTCAGGACAGACTCCATGAATGCGATGGTGACTCAACTAGGATTCTTTGAACAAGGGTGACTCGATGAGGTTGCCACAGAGAATAGGCCCGGTTGATCCGGATTTATGCAGGAACGTAATAGAATACACATATAACCATAGATACAGAGATGCAACGGAAATAATGCTTCATTTTATTAAAATCAAATGACTGAAATAAACTAGCTAGGGCATTGGTAGCGTATCTCTGAGAAGAGATGTGCCGGCTACAGGCCTCTGAACCTTGTTACAAAACTGAAATTTGTTTACAAACAGAATGTAAATAAACAGCTAGGGTGTTGATAGGCTTATCTCTGAGAATATATGTGGTGGATACAGGCCTCTGAATTGTGTTACGAAACAAATGACTGAAACATGCTTACATAAATAATGGAAATAAATGAGCTAGGGCACTAAAAGCGTATCTCTGAGAAGATATGTGTCGGCTACCACCCCCCAAACTGTCTTCCAATGAGGCTCGAAGGCCTATTACAGGCATAATGGAAATAGATGAGCGAGGGCACTAGTAGCGTATCTCTAAGAAGAGATGTGATGGCTACAGGCCCCTCCATTGTGTTACAATGATGCTCAAAGGGCTATTTATTGTTGAGAAACATTGTAAAACCCTAAACATCCAAAAACCTAACCCTAGGAGATGAAGCACCAAAACTGTGGGTCTCGTTTGGGTAAATTGGTGTTTCAACTTCCTGGGGACGTAGCTTTGGCATCTGATCTTCGTTTGACGTGCTCAATAGCTCATTAGAAATATATGTTCGAGAACTACAACTTTTGAGTAAAAAACATTTTTCTACAACCCATGTTGCTGCCTGTTTCCCCAAAAAACTTCGTTTAGGGCCTCAAAACGGCTCCAGAAGTTCAGGACCCCAAAACTGCTAAAAATAGTAAGTTGTGTTGAAACTTACAAATTGAAAGAACTGATGGTGGGGGTTCAAATGGAATCAGTGGGTGGCCACCAATATCCAGCTAGATCATTAAGTCCCAAAAACTGCTCCAAGGGTGCAGGACCCGAAAACCTGCTAAAATAATAAGTTGTGCTGACAATGAAGACCGAAAGAATTAATGGTCCGGGTCCAAATGGAATAGGTAGGTTGCCACCGATATCCACCTTGATCATTCCTCCCACCTTAGGAAGCAATGGTCCCCATTGCATTAAGTTCCTCCATGAGGGGAAAATTTTGCTGAACTTGGTAGTGGATTTGTTCAGGTTGTCGCAGACCTGTTGGCGGACGTGTTGGATGTAGATGTGTCGTCGGTGGGAAGTCGTTGAAGAATCTGGGTAAATTTATCCATCATCACGTTCCTTTGTTTCTCTAGGGCCTCCTCGAGCAAGATTTTGATAGGATCTCTTGCTCCCTCGTCTTTCTTTCCTTCCGCCATGGGGGGTTTTTGGGGTTCGCGAGGTTGAACTCCTTATACCCTGGCTGCGTTGGGGACATGAAAATAAAAACAGAGAAAGAGCAGACTGCTCTGATACCACTGATATGGATTTATGCAGGAACGCAATAGAATACACATATAGTCATAGATACAGAGATGCAGCGGAAATAATGCTTCATTTTATTAAAATAAAATGACTGAAATGAACTAGCTAGGGTGCTGGTAGCATATATTTGAGAAGAGATGTGGCAGCTACAGGCCTCTGAACTGCGTTACAGAACTAAAAGTTGTTTATAGAGAGAATTTAAATAAACATTTAGGGTGTTGGTAGGCTTATCTCTGAGAAGATATGTGGCAACTATAAGCCTCTAAACTGTGTTACAAAACAAATGACTGAAACATTCTTATAGAAATAATGGAAATAAATGAGCTAGGGCAATGGTAGCATATCTCTGAGAAGAGATGTGTCGGCTACCACCCCCTCAACTGTCTTACAATGAGGCTCGAAGGCCTATTATAGACATAATGGAAATAGATGAGCGAGGGCACTAGTAGCGTATCTCTGAGAAGATATGTGATGGCTACAGGCCCCTCCACTGTGTGACAATGAGGCTCGAAGGCCTATTTATTGTTGAGAAACAATATAAAACCCTAAACATCCAAAAACCTAACCCTAGGAGATGAAGCGCCAAAATTGTGTGTCCCGTTTGGGTAAATTGGTGTTTCAACTTCCCGGGGATGTAACTTTGGCATCTGATCTTCGTTTGACACGCTCAATAGCTCATTAGAAATGTCTATCTGAGGACTACAACTTTTGAGTGAGAAACATGGGTCTATGAATAAAATTACTAATTTGTGTTGAAACTTACAAACTGAAAGAACTGATGGTGGGGGTTCAAATGGAATCAGTGGGTGGCCACCAATATCCACCTAGATCATTAAGCCCCAAAAGGACTCCGGGAGTGCGGGACCCGAAAACCTGCTAAAAATAGTAAGTTGTGCTGACAGTGAAGACTGAAAGAATTGATGGTGTGGGTCCAAATGGAATAGGTGGGTGGCCACCGATATCCACCTGGATCACCGGTGGGGACCATAAAAGCATGAGAAAAATATGTTACTCATGATGAAAATTGACACAGGTATTGTCAAGTATGAAACCAAAGTGGTGCCCCAAGTACAAGCAGTGCAAGTGAAGAAATTTGATTTTAAGAGGAGGCAAAGTGACCCTTCTTGGAAAAATGGTTTCCTGGTGAAGTGTCAAATTACCAAAAACAAAATGATACCCATTTTAGTGCTCGGTGATAGCTTTCCAATGGTGCTGATGATTTGTCAAACTGAGCTATGGTTTGGTCGCAATTAGCGAAAGAAAAATTAGGGTTTTTCTTTTAATAAGGTGATTTCCCTCCAATTTGATTCATTTTCTAGTGGATTTGTGGTAAATTGGGAGAGGAGGAGAAGGCCCTAAATCCTGCAGCAACTGTAGCGGACAAACTGGCCGTTGGAATCAAGATTCGCGACTTTCAGGTAGGTGGCCTTACTTGTCTAATGATGGCCTTAATTCTTCTTGGAAGAATGGTTCCTGATGAAGAATCAAGGTAAGAAAGGAATACATGAATGAAATACGAGAGAAGGTCTAGAATCATCCCCACCCACCAAGTCAAACATGGAGACCAAGTGTTAAGTGTGGTATTACATAAATTAGAATATTTGAAGATATGGTGTCAAGTATCTAGGATATATGGCTCGTTGGAGAGGCCAGTAGGACAAACTATCCAAGGAATGGAAGGATAATCAACCATACCTAGATCGGTGGAGTCTAAGCCAAGACTTGTGTTAATCAAGTAAGAAGGTGGCTAGGGGATCCATCTTTCCCCCAAGCATGGTATAATGCCCCCCAAGATATGTGATGGAGGGGACTGCTCTGGTATGAAAAGGTGGGAATGATGCCCCTAGATAGAGGAGTTTGTGGAGTGCCATGGTGTTTGAAGTGTTAAAATAATGGATTGAAGTAGTCAGTCTCATAGGCACTAAATCCTCAAGAGGATGGTGAGAATATATATGGGCATAGGTGCTCCTAAGCATGCTATGGACATTCGAAATGTATTTAGGATAATGGAATCTAAACACATTTTGATGATGTGGTTCGCCATTTGTTTATGTTATGGCTATATTCTATGGGAAGAATGGATAGAAACATTTAGAGAAAGGAAATAATGGATTACCAGTCTCAATTGGCACTACATATATGAAGCAACGGACTAAATATCTGCGTTCGCATACATGGTGTCACTATCCCAAAGAGTGGATTCGGATATAATGAATTGGTTCTCACCTAGAAAACACTGAGGTTGATCAACAACAATGTCTAAGGGACTGGGTTGTTGATGTAAAATGAAGGAATGATTAAGTGGATCATCCCTAGAGTGATCTGAAGTGATATGAGACTCTAAAGGTTCTTCTAAATGGGGAATAATAATGGTACTAGAGTCGAAAATACCAGATGCACTAGGAGGGTTGTGGAGAATCTCTTCTCCTAGACTCTCAAGGAAGGATACCCCCTTACCCAAACATTGTTTGTCAATGTAATTGCCACAAGGTGTATGTGGTTCGAATGCATGAGTTCGAAGTAAGGGTTTATTGAACCAATCTACTTCACTATGGATGAAGTCTTTGGACTTCACAACATACTGATAATGGGTATGTTGCGAAATGAAGTATGCACAATGGTGAATATCATCCCAAGGAAAATCACGAGTGGTCATGCCTTCCATAATGTCTTCATCTGAATGGAATATGGGAGGATTAGATGAAGCGAGAACACATGATGCGACAATCTACTTGGTGCACCATCATCAGAAATATGATTCTCATAAGCATCACTACGAAGGGTAGATGAAGAGCTAGTAGATGAAACATCTACCGATGTTGAGACCAAGGTGTTCACCGAAGGAGGTTTGACCGAAACAGAAGGAGATGCCCCAGAGGGCTCTTCCACCATGGATCTCATGGATGATAACAAATAGAGAATAGCGACCAAAGAGTTCGTCATCTAGACATTGGGGGCAGGTATCACAATGGGTGCAGAAATGTCCTCCGGTTTTGTTGAAGCAGAACTCACAAGTAGAGGAGTACATGATCCACTACGAGCGGCCTCTATTTGGCGAAAAACCTCAAGGGTGTCGCCAAAATCGTTGAGACGAGGAAAATGGTGAGAATAGTGGCCACAAATATCACACAAATCATAGGGATGGTACATGCGTAATGACTTAAGTTTCTTAGTTGAATCGGGTAGGGTAACATGGACCTCTGGGATGTCAAATTCGGTATGGTTGACCCATGAGTTTTGGAAGGCTATTCAGAAGCTCAGGGAAATTATGGGTGGCATGCCCAAAAACATCACACAAAGAGCACGGAGGTGACTACTTTCGAGGATTAGGAGGAGCAGGAGTTGTTTGGGTAGCCTTGTCCTTAGGTTCCTTCTTTTTTGCTTTGCCCCCCTCACCAGATGCTTTCGCAACAGGAGTAATTTCATGTTGAGGTGGCTGAGGCACTAAAGCAAAGGGAGGGCTCATAGCAAACGGTTGGACCAGGGTCAAAGTGGTATAAGGTTTGAACTGACTAGGTGAAGTGTTTGTTGGGGGATCAATGTACCAGACTGGGATCCCCAAGGTAAAATTGGGAAGGCTCAACGTAGCCATAATAGGCACCAAAAAGACTTCAGAAGGAGTAGCTAGAAACGACATCTGAATGGAAGGGTAATGGCCTAGCGGAATGGCTCCCAAATGGTTAAGGCTAGGGGGAAACATTCCTGGTTGAAAAATTTTGGAAGAGACACCAGCTGAAGAAGAATTTCCTTGAGGAGAAGGTCCTGAAGGCTCCGTCAAATGACCACCAGCAGGTTGTGGAGGTGTTCGGCTGTTGGCGGGTCGAACCAGACCGTGTGTGGCTAGCCCAAGATGCTTGCATCATGCAAACATTTGACGAGCTCGAGTCAGTGATAAGAATGGGGGGACAAGGGAATTAACCAAGTAAGGTGGAATCTTTATAGATTCCTGGTGAAACACTGGTGATAGGTGCGACTGATTTTTTATCGGCCAACAAAGATATGATGGACTCGGGGAAGGTCTGAGACTTCGGTTCGTAATATGTCAACTAATTGATGGTGACGATCTTTCCATTGTGATGAAAGCACATCTTACGGTGAACCACAGATGCAACAACATACATCACATAGGTATAGCTATGAACCAAAAGGATATTGTAATCCAAGGGGGCATCAATGACTTCAATGTCAACAAAAATAGTCTTGCCCGCAAGAGTGACAGGACAACTGCGGAACATGCCAAGAAGCTGGGAAGGGTGATCATCCCAAACATGCAAAGTGACGGTGGATGGGGCTAAGTCGAGTGATCCGAGTTTATCCTAAACAGAGGCAGAAATCACACAAGTGGATGCACCCTTGTCAATGATACATCACGAAACATTAGCATTACAAATCTTTACTGGTATTTGGAAGGCAAAAGATGAAGGTAAAGGGGGATGTTCTGACTTGTCAACATCGAAGACGTTAAAACTATTATCTTAAGGATCCACAACGCCCAAAGCAGATAGTAGAGTTTTTCGTTGATATTGGCACGACTGGAGGACTTCCAGCGTTGACATGGCAGCAAGATATTGGGCCAAGTCATCTACTATGCTATAGGTGTGGGTGGATTTGGCAGAAGTAGCATTTCGGCATAATGGCCCTTTGGGGATCTTGTGAATGACCTCTACCAGAGGCTGAGGGATTTGTAAGGGAGCATTGGGTGTCGAAATGGACTCTGCGGAAACTTTGGTTTGGGACTTGGTTGCAAACGTAGAAGGTGGCTTGTCATATTGGCACAACCGGGTCTAAAGGTTGATATCATCAATATTGAACTCTTCAGAATTCATCATGAGAATCTGGTACTCAGGGGTACCAGACTATGAAGTTTGAGGGTGGCCTGACCTTGAGGGGTTTGGGCAGCAACATATTCTTGCTGAGGGAAAGGATTAGTGAACATAGTCGGTTGAGCTGGTGCAGTATTTAGAGGAACCGAAGCAGTGGCTTGTTGTCCTCTAGATGTTGCTTGTGCTTCCCACAACTAGCACATATGGGGTAAAAGGGAATAATCATGAGTATGATGGCCATGGACACCACAACATGAATAAGGCTTGTTCATACGAAGAGGCTTGTTCTGCTTGGGGTGATCGCCCTATTGTTGGTTTTTAGTGTTAGGCTAGTTCCCTTGGGGTGCGTTCGATTGATTACCTTGGCGCCCTTGGTTACCTTGCGCTGGTTGGTTCCGGTTGCCTTTCCCCTTATTATTTTACTTTGAATTAGGAGGATTATTCACACTTTGTTGCCCATACACATGACCCTAAGGAGGCGATGGCTGTTTTGGCAGAGGTTGAGAAGGCAGGGAGGTTGGGGCGCTGATGCCAAAGGGTTTGGAGCACCGGGTTGTGGATAAGAATAGAATGGAGGTTGAGCAACATTGGGGTAAGCAGGTTGAGTAACAGCTAGCCCTGGCATCGATTGATGCAGTTGGGAAAATGCGTAAGGCATGCTTTGAACCAGATACATGCTTCCGAAAGGGGGATAAGTGGTGGAGGAGCTGGTCCCTCCCTAAATAAAACCATAACCCATGAAAGGATGAGTATATGGATGTGAAAGAGATCTAACGATATCATCGGCAGTGTGCGATTCCCCTAGTTCTTTGGCACCACCAGGTCTAGAAAGATCCAGTAAAATGGTATAAACATAACCAGACTGGGTGTAGATCGTGTCATACTTCAATGCGACTTGGAGAGCTTCTTCCTCGGTCTGAGGAAAGTGAGACGGGACACTGTCTCGAATGTAGGAGCTTGACACAAGCTCCTCCTACGTCATTCTTAGACATGGTCAGAAAAGCAGGTGGAAAAATTTTGACGGAATGCGGTCAACAACTCGGTACCAATATCATAGCATAGAGGTAACTAGAATTAGAACAAAAATGCTTTAGCAAGAGTTGCAAAAGTGGAATGAGAGTTAGAATTCTGGTCGACATACCACTTCGCAACTTCTCTAGTGACCGTACATTGGAATAAACGAAGGCGGATGGAGTCATTGGTGATAGGATTGGATGAACACCACATGTGAAAGGAGTAGACGTGATTAGTAGGGTCCTATCCAGCTTTTCCTTCAAACTTAGGGATGTCAAAAGGAAGCTTAGTTGGCATAGAAGGCCAACCTGGATTGTGGAGTATATGGTCGTTGATTAACTGGCTGAAATCAAGAAGGCTTAAACCTACCATAAAAAGTAGCAAAGGAGTATCCAAGATGGTTTCAGTCGCGGCTCCAGCATTAGAGCCAGGGCCACCACTAGCTTGAGGACGAGTATATACATTGGCACCAGACATGATGACGGTATGAGGTGGAGGGGAACCGGGTTTGAAAATAGAGGAAGAACCTGATGAACCAAAATCAAAGTCGGTATGGGGACTCAGCAGAGGAATAACTCGGATCCTACGTGGTGGAGTAAGTCTTCCTAGCAGAAACTGAGGGTGAAGGCCTTGGAGTCTCCGAGATAAACGCCTTGGGGGCCAATGATGGCAAGTCACAAAAGACACGAAAAGGTTGAAGAGTGATAAACAAAGGCTCAATGAGGTAGGTAAATTAATTACGATGTTTATGTCTTGGCTTGGCAGTATAAACCAAGCGCTCTTCGCTTTAGGTGTGCATGTGTTCAAGCCGTGTGTTAATTTTAATTAATCCCAGACGGTTGTATAAATAAAAAAGAAAAAATGTTGAAGTACTGTAAATAAAACTGAAACGATAGTAAATAAAAAACTATAGATGCATAAATTCGACCGAGAAGAAGGCTTCCCAAACAAATTATCTAAAAGGTGGGCGAAATTGACTCAAAACACACAAGACAACTAAAAGATCTAAGGTCTAAGAGACAAGGATCTAATGTCACAGATCTACTGGAAAAGGTGTAGAAAACAGCAAGAAACCGGAGGAAAAAGCTGCTGTAAAATGGGAGGTGAAAGGCTAAAACCCTAGGGGAAACAAGGGAACCCTAAGGGAGAAAAAAAAAACTCAAGAGGGGGTTTTGGATGGAATAATAACCGATCAAAAGGGACCTTAATGATGGATAGATCTGACCCTAAATAATGGCTGAAAGCGTTGCAAAATCTTAGACTACCTACTCAGCTAAACCCCTCCTAGAAAGGTCGAAGTTTATTGAAACCATAAGGGGCTTGGTTCTACTTCAAGGAGAAAAAATGAGCATATCCAGGCCTGATACGGGCTGAGACAAAGGTCAAAGAACCCAGGACAGTGCTTGCAGAAAACCCTGACTGTCACATAAAAAACTCAGAAAAAAGTTGCAGCTCATAGGTATTGATCTATAAACTGTGGAAATCACAGTTTCTGGGCTGACAGCTATGAGTTCGGGCATAAATCGTAGGTTCTGGGCCAAAAAGTGTGAGTTCCAGATCCAGGAACTTCGGGCGGAAGTTTGCAGAAAAAGTTGTCATCTCTCGCGCGACTGATAGCTGTTACCTGTGGAAAACACCCGAAAACACACAAAAGTTAGAATTTTTACTAATTTAGGGCATAAAAGTTAAAAAACAACATCAATAGACTGAAAAAAACTAAATAAAAATCCTAGTTACTGAATTTGTTGGTCATGCGGGGATCTGAATAAACAACAGTGGAGTCACCAATTGTTAGCGTAAATTCTTAACGCAAGTGTACGAAAAGATCTCACTTTAGTTGCGCATGACAAACAACCCTAAAAACAAATATGGCTGCTTAACTTCTTTAGATCTGCAAGTGATAGTTAAAATAAATGCTGACAGAAACCTAATCTATGTAGTAAAAGTAGTTAAATGGTGAAGAGAAATAAGAAATGATCCATACATCCAACGGACAAGACAAGATATAAATAATTTTATGTGTATTATAACACCTGGAAAGGGAACAAAGAATGATGTTACCAGTCCCCCTCAATGGGATGGGTTCTTGGCTGTCCTCAATGCTTCAGATCTAGAAGTTTATCTCTCTTGATTGTGTAGAAAACCCAAAATATGTTGAACTCTATGGGAGCTCAATAAGTAAAGAAAATAGTAGCAACAATGAGAATGATCAAAGCACGACAATGAAAGTGATCAAAATGAATAATGAATGGAAAACCCTCCTATTTATAACAAAATATTGAGTGTACTTTGATCAATATAATTGTGAATGGTTAGATGACCAAAAATTGGTGTAACAAAGAGGTTTCAATCTGTTAGCAATAATTTTGGTTAAGATTTTGTAAGAAGCATTACATAAGGAGATGGGACGAAACCTGGAGAAATTCATCGGATTCAACTCTTTTGGAATTAGAGCCAAAAATGTTGAGTTTGTCCTTCCTCCCAATTTTTCTTCTTCCGAGAGTAGTTTAAAATTTTTTAATAGGTCAACTTTGATCAAGGGCAAAAAATCCATTTGGTCTCGAAGCTTTATCTCAGTTAAGAGATATGATTTCTGAGAAAATTTCATCCTCCATAATTGGTTACATCAGGTCTAGATTTGCATAAGGGTATATTGTTGTCAGAATCCTACTAAGGAAAAAATTCACCTAATCAATGGGAGCCTACTCTTCAGAATAAATATTTCTAAAGTATTGGTATGCCTCTTTCTTTATTTCTTCATAATCCAAGATTTTCGGTTTTCCTTCTGGAACTATCTCTTTTACCTTGTTCCTGGCTTCCCTTTCGCTTGCTTATGAAAATGGGAAGTATTCATATCTGCTTATTTAAGCCAAGGACTCCTTGATTTAAGCCTCCATAAACCTTCCTCTTATCTACTTGCTAAGAATATTTCCTTTGTCAAATCTCTTTATTTTTTGATGTGCCAATATTCTATGGGCATCTGTTCTGTCAGCTCGTAGTGTGTTTCCAACTGAGCCTGGATTTCTTTCCTTTTTTTCCCCCGAGGGTTTTTATGTTTCCTTTAACCATTTTTCCGATAAATTTTTTTGACATTGTAGATTTTGGATTCTCAGATGTAAGACGAGGAACCTTGAATCAAGATTTTCCACGATTCTTTGATAAGATCCTGCACCTCTTCCTCTTGAACCTAATCTAGGTTAAATCAAAATGGAATCGGTCCATAGTTTACATGTTTGTCTATCCTAAGAGATATTGGGGGATGATTTGAGATTCCATTTTGAATGATTGTAAACGTGCAATCAAGTCCTTTAATGTTCTAGCCACAGTGAATCAATAATTTATCCAATCTTGCTGCAATGTGTGCCTCTCCCACTCTTCTGTTCGTCCAGGTATATTTACCAGCCTTTAGGAAAACATCTATGAGATCCCATTCTGAGATCATATCTTCCATGCGATCCCTGAAAGGATCTCGTACCAAGGATCCTCCTCTTTTCTTCGAGGCAGTGAGAATTGTATTGAAGTCACCCCTATTATGAAAATTTACCATATTTCTCTCGACCTTAGCTCATTTATTGAGTCCCAGAACTCAACCTTATGTCCATATAATACGTAAGTGTAAAAATTTATGACCGAAATACTTTCACTATTTTACTTATATTCTAGTATTTCCATGATCCAATACTATTTATTTACACATTCCACCTTAAAGAAGTGGGTGGGTGACCAAAAGATACAGATTCCTTCGGAAGCACCCTGCGCTTGTTGAGCAACTATTAAACTATCCCTCCGTAAACTTTCAACTAATTTAGAAGCCTCTTGTTCCTCCATTTTTGTATCTTGCATAAATAGAATCCAAGGGCATTTCAATTTTACCAAATCTTTTATTTCCAAGGATTTGGTGGGGCTCCCCATACCCCTCATATTCCAAGACAAAATTATCATTTCAAAGTGGGGGTTTGTGATGACCCACCATCCTTCCCAACTTTGTTTTTGGTCCCTTTATTTTTTAATATCTCTGATATTATGGACTGAATTCCCAATTTTGTATCTATTCTTCTTCCTTCTCCCTTAGGGTTTGATTTTTTGGTCTCCCCTTCTTTCGAGAACTCTTGATTTCCTGGCTTCTTCCTTCATTGGCTTAAAAAAGTTTATGGGCCATGTTCCTTGTGATTACCCCTGCTTTCTCCTTTGCCATGTTCGATAAACTATGGAGTTGAAGGGGAGTCTCAGGGTTGGGCGATACTTCCTTCCCAGGTGTCAAAGCCACTTGACCATTCCTTGGGGGAGTGTTTTCCTTCATCTCCCATTCCTCCGCTTCTTCCTCTTCGTCCTCATTGTGCTCTTTCTCCGAGGATTCTCCTTGTAATACTTCATTTTCCTTTGTTTCTTTCTCTTTTTCCAACACATTAAATGTATTTTATGATGTTGTGGCCTTATTTTTTCCATTTCTTGCTAGAGGTTTAACTCCCACTGATGAACCTTTATTCCCTTTCCTTTTTTGGGTTTGCCATTGTTCTTCAGTAGGAAAAGGTGGTTCAAAACCAGAGGTTGGAGGATTCTTCGAGTAATCCCGAGCGAAGTGGCCATACTCATGGAAATGTTTGCACTTGAATGGAAATTGTTTATAGTCCAGAATATGCCTATGTTTCCATTCTCCCATAGTTAAATTGACTTTAGAAGGAATCCATTTTCCAAGTCCACTTCCATGCATATATTTGCCCAAGAAAACTGAGACCCCCTCGGTTAAACTTTGTCAATGTATTTTCCAACCCCATTTCAAATTTCCCTAAGGCAGTCATCACTCCAGCATGACAAAGGGGGGCGGGGAAGTTTTAACCCAGACTGGAATGGTTGTAGGAACATCTTCATCCGTGTTAAAATCAGGTGTCCATTTGTTTAAATACATTCCTCGAGACCCAAGAAAATAAGGTCCATTGCGAAATATGACATCTATGTCTTCACGAAGCTCAGATAAAAATGAAAAAAAACTATTCCCAACTGCAAAGATTGTGATGTTACCTTTCATCTTTAATTTCAAGGAGTTCTCGACCCAAGATTCAATCGCTCTTGGAGAGGCATGCTCGTGAACTTCTTGACTAGACCCCACTCTCGATAAGCTAATGTGGCTCTCCTGGAAACCAGAAACAGGATGTCCCTAATTTCATCATTTCTCTTCACGAACTTTGACTGGTTCCTGATAGTTTTCTAACATTTTTGCATAGAAGAAACCAACGCTTGGAAATTCGTTGCCTCGTCTTCAGAGAAGGAAGGGGGGGGGAGGGGAGAGGAGGGGAGGGGGAGGGGCCGCCTCCAATGATGCCAATCGATAGGGTTTCTACAGGAGGTTTAGAGAGCAATGTGATTCCAGTGTGACCCTAAAACCTTATTGTGAGACAAAGGTATCATTCCTTAACACTATTAACCATATATATGAAAATGAATTTTTATTTTAAAAAAAAAAACAAACTTGTACTCTCCTTAAAACTAATACCATGAACAAGGATTCCCAAGGTTCTTAAACCCACTTTAATCCACTATTGAACAAGGGCTATCGAGTAGCTACTACCTGCCGCTTAATGTAAATATAGAAATGTCGCAATTTGAGTTTGAGCATGTCTATGAAGATTTTCTTTGTAATAAAGTTGTCGCTTAGCTTAGTTTAAATATAACTAAATTAAAGTAAAAATTAAGAATTTATGTTAGTGTTAAGGTTTAGAATCTAATCAATTTAGGTTTCTACTAATATTTTATTAATCCAATTCCACCCAACCACAATAACAATGTCATATTGTCTTGTTGAGAAAACCATCTAGAAGCTTTTACATTTTCCTAAAGCATATATATATATATATATAAGGGTAGTTGTTCTGGTTAGATATGTCTACAAAAATATAATTTATGAATACTTAATATTTTATAAAAATTTATAATAATAAAAATAAAAATATTATTATAAGAATTTATAATAACAAAAAAATATAAGTTATATATATAATTAAAGAAATTTATTGTTATTATTCAAAAAGTTGCATGTTATTTTTACTTAAAATTACATGACATGATATATAGCAATTAAAATTGTTTAATATTTTGTATAGTTATATATTTAATGTGTATTCAAAATAACGGATCGCGCGCTTGACCTAGGCTGTTGCTCTGCAACAAGCTCGTGCCCTCCATTGCTTGCGGCCTCTGGCCCTGCCATGGCCCCTCCGGATGTTACATCAGAGGTGGCCGATGCTCAATCTGCCTTCTTCGCACTGGTAAAATCATTACCGCCCCAGCGCCCTCGACCTTCTCTAACGAAATTTGTTAAGAAATTAGATGGACTGCAAGAAGTAGAACTTCCTCCTACTCTTCCACGAATGGTTGCACTCTCTCTTGCTGAAAGGGGCCTCATCGGGAAATACATTGGCTTATGGCCATCCCCAAAAACAGTTCAAAGATGGATCGAGTGAAATTGGGTGGATAAAGTAAGCGGTAAAATCTCCATACGTTTCTGTGGGAAAGGATATTATACCTTTCATTTTGAATCAAGAGCAGACAAGGATTTAATCTTTAGAAATGGACCATATTTTATGGACTCCAGAGGACTGTATCTGAACAAGTGGACTCTAGACTTCGATCCCAAACTGGATGTCCCTAGTGCTGTCCCGGTCTAGGTCCGGCTTCCGCATCTCCCGCTCCACTGTTGGGGAGATGATTCGGTTCGAGCCATCGGCAATGCTGTTGGGAAGTATATTGAACAGAGCGAGCCCAAAGACAATATGCAAGCCTATGCGCGTATCTGTGTTGAATTTGATCTCGGCAAGGGTCTTCCGGAGGAAATCAAGCTCAAAGTGGATGACTGGACACACATTCAGCAACTAGACTACAAGCAAATCCCATTTAAATGCAAGGTATGTCATGAATACGGCCATTTTTCCAATCGCTGCTCTAAACTAGTTAATGTTGAAAATGCTCCGCCAAATGAGCAATGGGAAACTGTAAAAAAAAGAAGATTGCTACCGCTCCGAAGGAAAACTCTGAAGCTGCCCCTCCCTCCTTCTCCTCCCTGGATCCTCCCATCAATCCTGCCTCCAGTCCTATCTCTGAAAAACCCTTGGAATCTTCTAGTCCCTTTGGCGCCCTCTCCCTTCCTGAAAATGACCGCCCGATCTCCCTTGAAAATGACCCCCCCATCCCCAATACCCTTTCCGAAACCTCCCCCCTCCCCTCCTCATGATCGCCCCCCTTCTCGATCAACCAAGAGCTCCTCGAAAGAGTATGGGGTCAATATGGAAGCGCAAAAAAAATGACCTGGTAGGAAAACTATAAAGCTGCAAAGGGATGAAAATGCCAAAAAAGATATAGCCATGGGAACTCAAAATCCTATAGAAACTTATATTTTGGGTCAAAGCAACAAAGAAGCAACACACAAGGAACATGGAGGGCAAGCATCTCTCCGTATACCCCATGCTCAATGATGAAAGTAATATCTTAGAACAACAGGGGACTAGGGCACCCCTCTAAAATTGCTGCCTTGAAAGACCTGATAAACCATGAGAAGCCAGGAATCCTAATGATCCAAGAAACTAAACAAGATTTCAAGAGATGAAAGGAATCATAGATAAGCTCAGACAGTATGATGGACACATATATGAATCAAGAGGAGCCTCCAGTGGAATCACCACTATTTGGAACAAAAACATATGGACATGCATATCCAATACAATCAGTTAGTATTGGATCAAAGTCACATTAGAGAATCAAGAAGATCACACACAAATTGTCATCTACAATATATATGCACCAAACCATTTCAGAGATAAAGAGAAATGTTGGGCCACTCTTCAAGCAGAAATAGATGCTGAAGATAACAGTAATGTCATTCTCGGTGGAGATCTCAATCTTATACTACACTCCAATGAGAAAAGAGGAGGTGTCTTTGCCCATGACCCCTACAGATCAAAGCTGGAAGAAATCATGCAGGAGCACGACTTGGTTGATGTCATTCCAAAAAACCAGAGATACACTTGGAATAATCATAGGCTGGGCAAAGATAACATAATGGAGCGGCTTGATAGAATTCTGATAAATACGACTCTCCTTTCTGTGTACTCCACAACTTATGTTGTAATTCTTCCATATTTGGCATCCGACCACTATCCCATAAGCCTTGTTCTTGAGGCCCACTGCCCGAGGCTGATACCCTTTATATATAGCTCCTTATGGTGCAATAATCCTATCATGGACCAGATTGTCAAACTAACATGGCAGCAACACATAGAAGGGTCGTCGAGCTACATTTGGGAATGCAAACTGAAAAATACCAAACGTGCCTTGAAGGACAGGGTGAAACAATATTACAAAGAACCAGAAAAGGCCAAAACTGAAATAAAAAATAAATTGGAAGCAGTCCACAGAAAGATAGAGGAGAATGGACTCTCCCAAGAGGATAAAGCACTAGAAGGTGAATTGTACTTTCAGCGTTATCGTGTCAATAGAGATGAAGAGTAGAAGTGGAGAATAAAGTCAAGACATCTTTGGCTTCAAGGAGGGGATAAAAATTTTGCCTTCTTCCATAAGCAGGCCACTGTTAGGAAAGTCAGGAATAATGTCACCATGATCAACGATGAGGAAGGTCGCCCTCAAAAAACCCAAGACACTATCAAACAAACTGCCTCAGATTACTACAACTCTCTCTTAACAGAGACAAAAGAAGTAGAAGATTACTCAGATCTCCTTCAGCACTTGCCCAAGGGAATCAATGAGGATATCAATGCAAATTTGACCAAAGAAATTGATGAAGAAGAAATTCAAGATGCCATCTAGGTGCTTCATCCAGACAAAGCCCCTGGTCCAGATGGCTTCCCCATTTGTTTCTATAGAACATATTGGGGAACAATTAAAAAATATCTTATCAAAATGATAAGATGGGCTCAACGCAAATGCAAAATAGGAGGCTTCACTAATGCCACCCATCTTGCCCTTATTACTAAGGAAAATCGACCTTTATCCTTCTCTCGTTTTCGGCCCATCTCATTGTGCAACTCCTCTTACAAAATTTTGACCAAAATCTTGGCCACGCGCCTTCAACCTCTCCTCCCCTCTCTCATTTCAGAAAATCAAGGAGGTTTTTTGGCCAATAGACAAATCTCAGACTCCATCCTTCTTGTCCAGGAGGCCATTCATTCCAGCCAAGCCAGAAATGAGAAAGGGTTCATCTTAAAATTAGACTTATCCAATGCCTTTGACCGAGTCAGGCACTCCTTTTTATTTGTTGTTTTAGAAAAAATGGGATTTTCCACACCCTTTATTGACCTTGTTAAAGCCCGCATCTCTTGTCCTTGGATCTCCCCTCTCATTAATGGTAGACCAGGACCTTCCTTCCAATCAACCCGAGGACTAAGACAAGGTTGTCTTCTCTCACCTTATCTTTTCATATTAATGGCCGAATCCTTCAGCAAAGCCCTGGACTACAATCGTCGTATGGGTCTAATTACTGGGATTAAATTTGGAAATGGAGCCAAGAAAATCAACCATTCTCAGTTTGTTGACGATACTCTTTTAATGGGGGGAGCCTTAAACATCATAGCCTATCATTTCAAAACTCTCCTAGACAAATACATGAGCTATTCAGGAGGTTTGATCAACTACCACAAGAGTTGTATCTATGGCTGGACCACTTCTGCCCAAACTCTTCATAGCATTTCCAATACTTTTGGAGTCTCTTGTAAGTTGGACTAGGAGCATTTTTCTTATCTGGGCATGCCAGTGAGTGCTGGCAATATGAAAGCTTCAGGGTGGGACATTATTATTGATAAGATGAAAATGAAGGTGAAGCAATGGGGCACCCATTGGCTTAATCCGGCAGGGCGCCTAATACTTCTTAAAGCAGGTCTTTCCTCCTTACCCTTGTACTATTTTTCTCTCCTGCAAGCCCCAGCCAGCTTTCATAACAAAGTGGACGCACTTCTTCGTCACTTTCTATGGCAAGGTGGGAAAAATGAAATAAAGAAATCTAATCTAATAAGTTGGAGGCAGGTCATTCAACCGCAGGAGAAAGGAGGGCTTGGAATCAGATCCTCAAAACTTCTAAACCTTGCCTTTGTTGGAAAGCTTGTTTGGAGATTCATAACTAGAAAGAATTCTTGGTGGAAGAAAGTATTAGAAAACAATTATCTCAACTTCCCAAGGCAACAGCTTTTGGACCATGAGATTCCTAATAGAGCGTGCTCAAAAATCTGGAGGATGTGTAAGAGTGCAATACCACTTCTTGCACAAAATATTTCCAAAGTACCCAAAGGTGGCAGTCACATTAGAATTTGGGTTGATAAGATAATGGGGCAACAACCCATTAGTAACAGGCCTGGTACTCAACAGATCCTAACCTTTCTTACCAGTATAGGGATTCAAACACTGGATCATATTTCTCAGTGGGATGCCCACACTCAGACTTGGAAAGGATGGACCTTCCCACACATTCCTATTGATATGGAAACTAGCCTCACTAATCTGCAAGCTCATCTCCATGGCATAGCGCCCTCCAAATGCTACAGCGCTGATGACTTTCGATGGGATCATTTAGGCACCATCTACACTGTTAAAGCTGCCTACCATCATATTTGTAGCATCGACTTTCCCATGTCTGTTTTGGCGTAGTGGAGACTTGTCTGGAAAGCGAAGACTCTTCCAAAAATAAAAAAATTTATCTGGGTCCTCCTAAGAGAGAAAGTTCTCACCTCTGAGAATCTTAAAAAGTGAGGAATAACTGGCCCATCTCACTGCCCAAATTGTCAATCAGATGAAGGAACCAGTCAACATCTTTTCATAGACTGCCCCTTTGCCATAGCTTGTTGGAAGGAAGATTTTCGGAGCATCAATCTCCTGTGGGTTCCCAGCACCAGCATATATGAAGTTTTGCAAATATGGAAAAAAAGTTATCCCTGGCAGTTAAAAAAAAAAAAAACATTGTTTGAAGAGTCTAGAATGCTTTGCCATGTTCTCTCCTATGGAACATTTGGTTGGCAAGAAACCACATGATCTTTAAAGATAAAGAAACCAGCGTTAGAAAGCTTTACAACAAGGCATGGAGCCTCACTCTGGAAGCATTGTCCACGAAATGTCAAGGGAAACTAGACACGGTGGACCTTTATGTTGAGGAAAGAAACTACATAGGGTATTTACTGGACAGAAACAACATGGCCCTCAGTAGCAGCAATGCCAATAGTAGTACCAACTCTAGGTACAGCTGGAAAATTAGAATGAAAGATGAGGAATTTTCACTATGGCTCAGGAACTGCAATACTCATTATCTATTTTTTGATGGCGCTTCTAAATCTAATCCAGGAATGGTTGGGGCTGGAGGAATCATCTGTAATGGTAATGGGGATATCATAATTGCATATGAATGGGGACTGGGTAATCTTTCCAAAAATAGGGCCGAAGCATTAACTCTTTACCAAGGTCTACTCCAACTACAAAAACTTGGTATAAACACAACAGTGATTATTGGAGACTCAGCTATTGTCATTAGCCTGATGGTCCACAACAGGAAAGCCTCCAACTTGATTCTATAGCAAACTATAAGACGATGCCAAACACTTGATCAACAGATGAAAAGAAATCGATTTTATCATGTACTATGTTCCCTCAACAAGGAAGCAGATGCGCGGGCAAACAGAGCATGTCTTCATCATATTGGTACACTTCGCTGTAACGCCTCTGAACATCATTATTATCTGTCGTGATCAGAATTAAATACCCTCGCAGATTCATCGCACAGAGGAACAGCGCCATCGGATTCCTTAATTTCATGCCTATCTTCGTCTCTATGTCACATAATCTATCCACTAAACTCCTTGAAAAGGCTCCCTCTGATATAAAATCTGTAGTATCTTTTTATTTCCTCTACAACTTCCCCTTAATCCTCGTGCCCCTGCCATCTCATTACCTTTCCCGTGAACCAATCATCACTCTTCATGTGATCGAATCTTATCCTCTTGTAGATTGTTCAATCCTTGTGATCCTCAATAGCCCTTGCGGTCCTACAATTTCTGACAGTGTTTTCCAACCTCACAGGCCTGTTCTCCTTTCATCCTTCAGCAACCAAGCCATGGATGCATCAAGTATCAGCTTAGCAAATGCTTGAAATGTAGAAGCGGAAGGCAATCCTGAAGAATTCATTGGGCGGAAAATCCTTCACATAAGCATAGACCGAACATGAAATGCAAATTTTGTCTTTTACTATTCCAGTTTGTAAGAATCTACACTAGTTTAGTTTTTCTCATTGTGAAGAACGTTGGATGCAAAAGGGATTTTGACATCAATATTGTCCTCAATTGCTCCACTTCTCACCTACACTTCCATGTAACACTGGAGCTCAAACTCCCATATCCTTTTTGAATATAAAACAGCATCCGACTTTGTAAAAATATATATATATATTTAATGTGTATTCTAAAATTTAATAATGTAATTTAGTTAACCAATTTGAGTTTTTAGATATTGGATAGTTTTAATATTCTTCTCATGAGGAAAGTGTCTTTTTAATTAGATTTTTCAATTTCTAATGTTCTTTTTTTTTATAAATATAATTACATTACATAATATATAACAATTAAAATTGTTTAATATTTTGTATAGTTATATATTTGATATATTCATCATATATTCTAAAATTTAATAATATAATTTAGTTAACTAATTTGATTTTTTTTAGATATTGGATAGATTTGATATTCTACTCATTAGGAATGTGTTTTTTCATTAATTATATTTTTCAATTTCTAGTATTTTTTATATATAATATGTTACATTTGTTTTATAATACATTTAAGTAAATTATTTTTCTTTAAGTTAAATTTTAATCTTTTTTGTTTATTTAAATATGTTGTTTTTGTTTTTCTATCACATTTCTAATTATAAAGGTGTCTCTATCTTCAGAAACATAAACATAAAATAAGCTTCACCCATATTTAAATGTAGACAAATATCTTCTTTCATATTATATTAATTAAGAAGTTATTACTCCTAGTTGATCTCATTTTAATCTATTTGAATATAAAGAAATCCAAATTGAGATCTCTGTAAGTGCGTACATGGTAAAAAAATAAAAATAAGTAAAAAAACCAAATTATATAAAAGTCATGGAATAATGCAATATGCCTGCACACATATACCCAGAAAATTAGACTAACATAGCCAGTAGTGGTTAGTGTGTACGGCCAGCGCAAAATATATCTTAAAAATATGTGAATCCTATAAAAGATGGATCTGAAATCCAGCTATGTTATTGAATAATATAGGTTTAAGCTATTTGAATGGCATCATATCAAATCAATCAAATCCTGATAGCATTTATAGACCACACTACTTCAAAATGCCAATTAGCACCCGTAGACTAAGAAAATTGATGCCTTGCTTCTTTTTCATCTATTTTTTTCAATAAATGAAATGTGTGAATTACTAGACAGTCTGCAATAAAGAGTTAAAAGTATTAACCAATAAAAGATCAAATAAATAAATTTAAATAATAAAAATAAATAAATAATAAACAAGACTAAAGTTAAACTAAATAATAAAAATAAATAAATAATAAACAAGACTAAAGTTAAACTATATAAAAGTATAATTTTTTTAAATCATAAGTAAATTAATATAAAATCAATTACCAACGTAATACAATATACATGTACGACATGTATAATAATAAAAAACATATAATAAAATGAATTTATTGTTAAATCTAACACACGAAATAGATTGCTCGTTTTGAAAGGCAGGTAGATCGTGTAACCTCATCTATTCAACTATGTTTCGTTTAATAGGGATTAGAAATGCTATTAACAATTATACAAAACTTTAATTTTATGTTTTTTTTAGATAACATAGGAGAGTCATTGTTATTGGAGACTTAGAACTAATATATACCACAAAGTTACAACAAAAATTATAGTGTATTAATAAAAATATTTTACAGGATAAATAAAGAAATAAAGAAATGGTAAGGTTTGAGGAGGTTGAATGATCTTATATACTATGTTCATTACATTAACAAGTGGATGGAGATTTTCGGATTCAAACTATGCAATGGTTTTGGTTTGTCTAATTTTTCGGATGGTTACTTATCTATCAAAACTAATTAATTGGTTTACTTTTTTTTGCTAATATAATCAGTTGTTTTTTTTAATTGTTTTTAATATTAAAGTGGGAAAAAATGTAAATACATAAATATATGAAATTTTTTAATATTAATAGCTTGAAAATCAAGACTAAAGATAAAGAGAGTTGACTATAGAGAGTTGAGTATAGAGTAATGACTTTTTGGTTATAGAGAAATTTATTGAAATGATTATTTTGGTTTTTTTCATATTTTTATTGTTTAAATTATATTTTTTTATTAAAAATAAATTGAATATTTTAAAAAATCTATAATAAATTTAAATATAAATAATGTTAATTTAATAATTTAAAATTATAATTTATTTTTAATTAATTTCAATTAAAAAATTTTAAGGAAAAAAAATAAATAAAGAAAACAAAACTTTAAATTAAAAAGTTGTTTGGTTAGTGTTAATGCCAATTATTTAGGTCAAGTCAAAATTGTTTCAACACACAAAATATGAAAGTGGATTTGGGTAAATGCAAAGCATTATCGGGGCATTTTAAGACGTAGGGTTTCTTGCTTCAAATGGGAACAAGGACAAAGAAAAAGAAAAAGATAACAATGCCAAACAAAGAAAATAAATAAGAGCGGCAAAAATAAAAAAGAGCCAACCATTTATAGTCTGACATCCACACCTCTTACTTGATCGTCAGATCTCTATGTCGAAGAACTGATGAGGGCCAGGACAAGGTTGGAGATTTTTGAAGCCAAAGAACAGGAAATGGACCACAAAATTTTAGAGATCACATTTGCAAATCGGTGTTTAATGGAAGGTAATATAATTTTAAAAGAGCAGGTAACAATGTTACAAGAGGCTCTAGAGACAGGAAAACAAGAATGGAAAAGTATGAAGACAACATGACAAACCATGATAGGATCAGGGGCATCAAACAAGGATGTGATAATTTCTAAAGAAACTCAGGTAGATACACAAGTATCTCAACAAATAGATATTTCAAAAGAGAAGACAAAAAAGAAAAATAGGGAAGATGGTCCAAAAGAAATCAAAGATAGAGTTGAAAACGCTAATGGTTACATAATGACAGAGGAAGAAGAAGATGCAAGTGCTCGTAGAGCACAGGAAAGAGAACACAAAGAAATAAAAGCTAGGGAAACAAACTTTATTATCAGGGGAGTAAGAGATTATGAGAGTAATGAAAGTACTCTCAATTTGACAAGGGACATTATGAAAGAGAAACTACATTGGAAAGCGAAAATTTTTCAAGCAAGGAGGGTGGGGAAGATATGTGAAGAGAGGCCTCATCCCACAAAAGTCACCATGGCAACCGTGCAAGACAAACACCATCTCTTGAGCAAAAAGAAACTCTTGAAAGGCTCACACTTCTTCCTAGATGAAGATTTAACCAGCAAACAACAAGAGGAGAGAAGGGAAGAAATAAAGAAAATTAGGGTAGCAAGAAATGAAGGGAAAAGGGCATGGTTATACAATGGTAAAGTAGTTATTGCAGTGTTTGGGACTCACGAAAAAATAGGACAGCAAGTTGGCAGTAAAGAAAAAACAGAGAATTCGATAATAGGGAGGAAAAAAACAAGAGAAACGTGGATGGAAAGGGGCGAAGACTCAAAGTTGAGTCTTATGTGTCAAACTGCGTAGTAGTCAAATCCTACCCAGGTCTACCTAAGTTTAGTTTGTTGGAATTGTAGAGACTACCCTTGGAGGAGGGACCTTGGTTATGCCCTATTGCAGAAGGTAGAGACATAATCTGTCTCATGGAAACTCATGAACATGATGGTTTCAAAACTCCTGTGCTTGATGGTTATATGAAGTTAGCAGTTTGGAACAAGGTAACAGAAAATAGCAAAAGGGATGGGGGAATACTAGTTTTAATGAAAGAAAAGGAAGGTCGTCACATTCAGTTGATGAAATAATATGAAAATAAACAATATTATGGTTCAAAATATCAGAGAAAGAGAATCACATAAGAATTGCAGCATGCTATTTTCCCCCTCAAGTCTCAAAAAATTACAAAAATAAGGGGCTAGATGTAGAAACTACACTGATGGATTCAATCCAATCTTGTAATGTACTAAAACAAGATACTGAATCATTCTATAATATTTGTGGAATATAAATCACGATCACTCAATCACATGCAAGTAAGAGAAAGAAGCAAATCAAACACACAACACAAGATTTTCCTAGGGAAAGAAACTCCTCAAAACCCCTCCATCTTTATTGTACAATCAACCAAGGAATCATGAAACAATACAATGCATGTGTGCTCACCACAACCTCATACACTCTACCAATTGCTTCACACTGATCTAGGAAAAATTGGACAAACACAGCCAATTTCCTATCTACCCTCAGCTTGCCTTGCTCACGCAATCCCTAGAGAAATAAACCCTTATTAAAAAGGAAATTCAGCCTTCCTTGATTGCGCAATCCATCATAGGCTTCATATGGCTTTATAACTGCACTTGGGCAATTTTCTAAACATACAACTAATAGTTTACTTGCCTTAAAACTTTGTCTCAACTGGGTCTCCATCAGAATTGACATGCATGGAGCTATAATAGTGAATCATCAGTTACTTGGTAAATAAATTTTAATTCACTTGATCTTCCACTAGCTCATCAATTAGTTAGAACTAGTTAAACTGATTTTAACTCAATTAGTGTGAGTTAACTGATCACACTCACACCACACTAGTGGTACAACTCCAACTGGACCATGTAAATAATATAATCACTCTACATGCCTATCCCTTAACCCTCAACTCGAAATTATTGAGCTAAGTCTATCACACTTAGTTAACTATTACAAGTTGTTATGAGATAAGATTACAATTTATTTTCCAAATTATTTAAAAATTGGTTGCACACTTTCTCACTAATGTGTCACTAGAATCACTCACTCATGTGTGACCTGGGATCCCACACCAATGTGTGTGCATTTTCTTGTTGAATTTCAACACTAGACAACAAGGATTTGTATGCAGCTTTAAAGCAATATATTTTCACGTACTATCAGCAAGGAGGAGTGCTTTTACTGGGCGATTTTAATGCTAGAACAATAAATCAACAAGCTAGTATTCTTTGTTGCAAATGTAGAAAATTGAATAATAGCTTAATTATTCACCAAGATTATCCTGATTACACACTATTTAAGCTTCATGCATAATACATAACCTCTTCTACAATTGATCATCAATTTGCGGAAATCGAAGCAATCGCATGCGCACATTAAAACATAATCAAGTACACATATAACACAGTATGTAATGGGGAAATCTAATAGCTGAAAACCCCCAACTATCTGTATATTATAATGATAGAGAACATGTAACAATACATAGCACAAAGCTCCTCACAGCTCTCAGCACTATCTCACATGCTACACACAAACTAGCTCAGATATGAACAAGTCACAAGTTCAAATCTCTTCCACCTGTCTGCCTGCCTCTACTGCGCAATCCAAGATGAATAATGATGAGATCCAAGTTAGAATCCCACTGGCTTGTACTGCACAATCCTCATTGGAAATCTCAATCAATGTGTGTGCAAATCTCATGCACAGCTATAGTCACAACTGATAGTAGACTCACCCTTTCACCCACCTCTAACACTGGTCTCCACTGAACTGTCCATGCACATGAGTTAACTGATGTATTCTTTAGTTGATTTATGAGTTACTAATTAGTGAATTAATTAATAATTAATTCACACCACTCATCACTAGTGTATTTATCAGTTAGACTAAATACAACTAGTTCAACTAAGTTAAACCGAACACAACTCCACCGACTGTCTCATCAACTCCACCAAACTCTGCCACATGAGTTCTAACTGAAGTCAACCATGCAATAGCTCAACTAACCCTTAGGAAAAGCGTATTTCCTTCTGTCAGCTGCATGTGCCACATCCAAGCATCAAACTGAAGTGCTCCAAGAGGATAAGATAATATTTATAGTCCAAATATTATTAAGGGTTAATAATATTCGACTGTTCTATTTTTAGCCTGGCAGTCTAAAAATAGATTCCGCCCAATGTCTAAAAATAGAGGTCCATCTATTTTTACCAACTCGACCAATCATCCATAAATAGCATCCTGTGACTCATGGACCATAGTCCATATGTCTAAAAATGATCCTGGCAAAAAATAGCATAACGGGCCCATAGTGAGCGACTTCTTTCACTAAGCTCCATCATCTTGTTGCATTTTCAACACTCCCTCTCAGCAAAGATATGGATCGTGGGGATGCCCCTACCACCTTTCTGTGGTATTCGAATTTGCTCACAGTAGGTGCTTAAATCAAGATATCGACATCCTGATCCTCGTGGGAATGTGTATGAAAGTAACATGATTCTCGGAAGTGCACAATCTCTAAGATGGTGGTACCAGATATCAATGTGCCTGGACCTATCATGGAATACCGGATTAACCAAGAGTTTAATACAACTACGGTTATCACCCGATAAATCACGATGGTAAGTGTGACCGCTTATTCCGACCAGGATCTTCCTCATCCATATAGCCTCGCATGCAGCCAAACTCGCTGCCATATACTCGGCCTCTGCTGAACTGAGTGCCACGGATCTCTTCTTCCTGTTGTACCAATAAACTGCTGTTGAACCGATACTGAAAATCCCTCCAAATGTGCTCTTTCTGTCCATTGGGCTCCCTGCCCAATCTGCATCCGTGAAGCCACATAGCTTCACCTCATCCTCATGTCTGTACCACAATCCATATCTCGATGTGCCTCTAAGATAACGCAATACATGCTTGCCCGCCTTCTAGAAGAGCTTGGTAGGCTTAACCATAGCTTGTGAAAGGTGGTTAACTGCATAGCCTATATCGGGTCGTGTATTGACCAGATACATAAGCGACCCCACCAACTGTCGATAAACAGTGGCATCCACTACCTCCGCTGAAGTAGCATCCTCCTTCCTCCAACCACCAGGAAGAGGAGTATCAACAGGCTTGCAGCCATGCATGTTGAACTTCTCCAGTATCTCACGGGCATACTTACCCTGAGAAACAAACAGTCCACCACTGCGCTGCCAAATTTCCAATCCCAGGAAATAATGAAGGAGGCCCAAGTCCTTCATCTCAAACTCTCTAGCAAGATCCTCCTTGCATGAAAGTATCAACAGCTCATCACCCATCAAAATCAAATCATCTACATAAAGTACAATGATCAGCAACTTACCCTCCACCACAATCTGGTACAGGTTGGGATCCGCCTCACTCTTGGAGAATCCAAGTACGTTAGCTCTGCTTGTCTGTCGTGTACCATTGCAGTGCTTGTTCAACCTGTCTGAGCGCTCTCTTGAGCACACACACATGCGACTCGGCCCCACAGAAGATCTCAAAACCTTCAGGCTGCTCTATGTACACCTCCTCCTCAATAACTCCATTGAGGAACGTAGTCTTCACATCCATCTGATGAATGTGCCACCCCATCTGCGCTGAGAGAGCAAGGATCGTCCGTATGGAAGAGTACCTTGCGACAGGTGCAAAATTCTCCTCATAATCGATCCCCTCGATCTGTGAAAAGCCACGGGCGACAAATCTCGCCTTGTACTTCGCCACACTAAAATACGGTGCTTTCCTTCACTTTGTAGATCTGTCTCGAACCTGGCCGAATTTCCCCTACGGCCTTGGGACAATATCCCATGCACTGTTTCTGACAATCGAATCATACTCTTCCACCATGGCATCTACCCATGCGGGGTCCTCCACAGCTTACTCGAAAGAGGATAGCTTTGTCACGACACATTTGCTCACAAGAGCCATGTATCCAGTGTACCAGTCCGGTGACTGTCTCTATCTGCGCTGTGCTGTAGGTGCTCCTACAACCTTCTCTGCATCTTGAGCCAGTCGCTCGGCTTCTGTAGTGCGCTTGCACCCTCTGATGGTTGGCGCTGCATGAGTGGTCTCTTCCACTCCATGAACTTCCTCTTGTGGCTGATCCACATCCTGAAGCTCATCCTTAGGAACTAATAGCTCCTCATCTGCATGTAAGTGTGGCTCCCTCTCAAGCGAACACTTCATGGCTTTCTCCTCCTGAAATTTGATATCCCATCGCACAACAGTCTTGCGACTGTCTGGAAAATACACACGATAGTTGTAGGGCGTATCAGTGTACCCCACAAATATCCCAACCTCTGCGGTCGGCTCCAGCTTCTTCCTGGCATCCTTCGTCACATTGAATGTAAACAGGTGAACCAAAAATCCTCAAATGGGAAATATCAGGCCTCTTACCAGAAAACGCCTCCTTGGGTGTACTCATGCCAAGTATCCTGTGTGGGCAATGATTCTACACATATACTGCAGTATTGCATGCCTACGCCCACAAGTGAATGGGTGGGCCTTGATCATGCAACATCACCTGTGCAGCACCCACGATCGTTCCGTTCTTCCGCTCAGCAACCCCATTCTGCTGTGGGTTGTGAGGTGCTATGAGCTCTCTTCGAATTCCTTCTGCACTGCAAAAGTCCTTGAATTCAACAGAGATGAATTCACCACCATTGTCGCTCCTAAGAGCCTTCACCTGCTTCCCCGATTCTTTCTCAACCAGTGCCTTGAACTCACAGAACTTTGAGTATGTCTCGCTCTTCTTATGCATGAAGAAGATCCAGCACTTACGAGAAAAATCATCAACAAATATCACATAATACCTGTGCTTTGCTGTCGAAGCTGCTGAGAAAGGTCCACACACGTCTGTGTGAATTCTCTCAAGGATCGTCGTGGCGCGACTATCCTTCTCGTGAAAGGTAGCTTTCACAAATTTTCCCAAGGTACATCCCTTGCACTGATATGACTGTGCAAGAGTACCCTTAGGAATCCCAGTAGAAATCTGTTGTATTATCTTCAAAGCTCCATGGTGAAGGTGGCCCAATATCCGGTGCCACAACTCACCATCATCCGGCTAACCACTCCTTCTGCCTTGCCTGCCATTGCTGCACAGCCATTTACCTGTAATTGACCGAGTTCTTGGCTAAGACCCCTATCTTTCGGGTTTCTCTAGTTGTCTTACTGCGCAGGAAAGCCTTTCCTTTGCTGAAGACAACATCATATCCCTTGTCTTCCAACATCGCCACAAAGATAAGATTCTTCTTCAATCCTGGAACATGCATCACTTCCTTCAATACGAGGGGTTTACCAGACTCCCTCTCAAAGGAAATGGTACCGATACCGGTCGCACTGTATCTACCATCATCGCCCATCTCGATGTGCACTCCAAGATCTTTCTCATCCAGATCTGAAAACAGATCTCGATCTCCAGTCATGTGAAAAGACGCACCATTGTCCAAAAACCATGCTGATCCCATCACACTTGAGACCAAGCATGCGATCAGCGAAAAATCCAGCTCAAACTGCGAGGCTAATGGGGTGAATAATGATTAATTATCCACCGAGACTATCCTGATCACATACAATTCGAATTTATATGCAACACATAATCTCTTCCACTCAGATCATCACACATGCGGAAATAAAAATCAAGCGATAACACATCAAATCATCATACACATTAACACAGTATGTATGGGGAAAGCTTATAGCTGAAAACCCCGCAGCTATTGTGTATATTATAATGGAGAAATCAAGTAACAAACTCAGTACAATACTCCTCACAAGTACTCGGTACTTTCTCATACAGTTACTCACAATCTAGCTCAGTTTTGAACAGGTTACTGGTTCAAAACTCACCGCCAATTGCCTTGCCTCTATTGCGTGTTTCAATGCTATGGGATGGCCTCTTTATATAGATAAACCACCAGCCTGAACTGCGCAATCCTCATGAGCTTACTCCACCTATCTGTGTGTTGCAAATAGCAACAGTATAGTCACAACTGATAGCTAACTCCACCCTTTCATCTACCTCTTTCACTGGTCTCCACTGAACTGATCATACACGGTAGTGAACTGATGTGTTCTTGAGTTGAATAATGAGTTACTAATTAATGAATTAAATAATATTAATTCACTCCACTCATAACTAATTGATTAGCTAGTTAAACTAATCTCAATCAGTTCAACTAAAATAAACAGAACACAACTCCACTATTTGTCTCATTAACTCCTCCAAACTTCTGCCACTGAAGTCCAACTGAAGTCAACCATGCATGATGCCATCAAACCCTTGGGAACCACGTGATTCCTCTGTCAGATGCATGAGCCACTTCTGTAGCTCGAACTGAAGTGCTCCAAGAGAGTAAACTGAAGTTTATAGTCCAAATATTATTAAGGGTAAATAATATTTGACTTCCCTGTTTTAAGGAGAGGCAGTCTAAAAATAGACTTCGACCTCTTCGACCTAAAAAATAGAGTCTCATCTATTTTTACCAACATGACCAATGCTCCAAGAATCTCAAACTGGAATCCCCGAACCATGCTCCATGTGTCTAAAAATAGACATAGTCTAAAAATAGACTTTGCGCCAGAATTTGCCTGCGGGCCCACTTAGTGAAGGCGACTTCATTTCACTAAGCTCCATCATCTTGCTGCATTCTCAACACTCCCTCTCAGCAAGATATGGATTATCTGCAATCCCTATCCTGCCTCTGTGGAATTCGAACTTGCTCACCAGGAGCGCCTTCGTGGAATGCCAGCATCACGATCCTCCGTGGGAACATATGAAAGCATCATGATTCTCGTGAACACAATCTAGGTATGATGGTACAGTAACCGATGTGTTTGGATCTGTCAGCAAGTACGAGTTGGCGGGGTTTAATCGCCTCTTGGTTATCACGATGAATCACTTTGTAGGCTCCAAATGCCCAACAAGGCAATCTGCGAGGATCTTCCTCATCCCGAATAGCCTCGCATGCGACCAAGCTTGCTGCCATGTGCTAAGCCTCGCGGGCAGGTGCCACGGATCTGCAGCTATAACGTGCCGAGAAGCTGTTGTCGACTGATAACACCGCTCTCCGGATATTGCTCTTGGGTCCATTGGACTCCACCACCCAATGTCTGCATCGAGTGAACGGCCGCTCCATCCTCTTGTACGTACTATAGACCATGTCCGGATGTGCCTCTAATATGGCGCAAGCGGCAACACCGCTTCCAAAAGAGCTTGGTGGGCTTAACCATAGCTTGCAAAAGCTGGTTAACTGCATAGCAGATATCGGGTCGTGTATTGACCAGATACATAAGTGACCCCACCAACTGTCGATAGACAGTGGCATCCACTACCTCCGCTGAAGTAGCATCCTCCTTCCTCCAACCACCAGGAAGAGGAGTGTCAACAGGCTTGCAACCTTGCATGTTGAACCTCTCCAGAATCTCCCGGGCATACTTGCCCTGAGAAACAAACAGTCCTCCGCTGCGCTGCCAAATCTCCAATCCCAGGAAATAATGAAGGATTCCCAAGTCCTTTCATCTCAAACTCTCGTCTTGAATCCTCCTTGCATGCAGTCTGCTTGCTCATCGCCGGTCAAAATCAGATCATCTACGTACGGTACGATGATCAACGGCTCCCCTCCACCTGTCCCAGTGCGAGTTTGGATGCCTCACTCTTGGAGAATCCAAGCCGTGGAAAGTAGGCTGGCTGTCAGAGGTGTACACGAGCGCGGGTGCTAGCCCCAAGCTCGTGGAGTGCTCTCTTGGTCGGCACATGCGACTCACTCACCGAAAGATCTCAAAACCTTCGAGGGCTGCTCTATGTACACCTCTTCCTCGATAACTCCATTGACAGTCTTCACATCCATCGATGAATGTGCCACCCCATACGAGAGAGCAAGGATCGTCCGTATGGAAGAGCCTTACAACGGAGTGCAAAGTCTCCTCATGTCGATCCCCTCGATGCGTAGCCAAGCCACGGAGAGCGTAAATCTCGCCTTGTACTTCTCCACACTCTAGTCAAATTTGCCTTCTTCACCTTGTAGATCCTCAGCGAACCCACCACTTGATTTTCCCATAGGTCTTGGGAATGATCTCCCATGCCTTGTTCACGACGATCGAATCATATTCTTCGATCATGGCATCAACCCATTCGGGTTCCTCCATAGCTTCCTCAAAAGAGGATGGGCTCCGTCACAACACATTGACTCACAAGAGCCATGTATCCGGTGTCTTAGATCCGGTGGCTGAAATCTCTGTCTGTCTTTGTCTTTGTAGGTGGTCACACAACCTTCTGTTGCATCCCGAGCCAGTCGCTCGGCCACGTAGTGCGCATGCACCCTCGATGGTGGCGCTGCACAGGTGGTTTCTTCACCTCCCCGGAACCTCCTCTTGTAGGCCGATCCACATCCCAGGAAGCTCCTCCTTAGGAACTAACGAGCTCTCCTCATACGCATCTGAGAATGTAGCTCCCTCTCAAGCCCAGTTTCTTGCATGAAACTCTCCTCTGAAATTTTATATCCGTCACACAACGAGTCTTTGTTGTCGACAAACTATGCCGGTAGTTGTGGGGGTGTATCGGTGTACTACAAATATTCCAGCTCGGCCAGTTGGATCCGACTTCCTTCTCGCATCCTTCGTCACATGCATGTAAGCCAGGAGAACCAAAAATCCGCAAATGGGAAATGTCCGGGCCTCTTGCAGGGAATAAGCCTCCTCTAGGTGTACTCATGCCAAGAACCTTGTGAGAGACGGTTATGCACATACGTATTGCATGCCTCGGCCCACAAGTGAAGGGGTAGTACGATCATGCAACATGGCCAGTGAAGCACCCACGATCGTTACGTTCTTCCACTGCAGCCACCCGGATTCTGTGGGTTATGGGGTGCGATGAGCTCTCTCTGAATCATACAGCATTTGCGAGAACTCCTTGAATTCAGCCGAGATGGGTCACCACTTGTTATCCTCACTCCTTAAGAGAAATCACCTTCTTCACGACTCCTTCTCGACCGGTGCTTTAAACTCACGAACTTCGTGAATGTATAAATAGCCTAATACACATGAAGAAGATCCGGCCACCTAAGAGAAATCATCGACAAAATCACATAATACTGTGCTTTCTTTGTCGAAGCAAGCGAAAGGACCACACACGTCTATGTGAAATCTCTCAAGGATCGTCGTGGCGCGACTATCCTTCTCGTGAAGGTGGCTTTCATACTTCCCTAAAGTACACCCTTGCAAACGTCATTGCTTGTAGTGCCCATGGAAACCCGGTAGAAATCTACTTGCGAATCTTCAAACTCCATGGTGAAGGTGGCCCAATCTCTTGTGCCACGGTTCGCCCTCATCATCTAGGCTCTACTTCTCATAGGCGTACGGCCATCTACACACGGCGATAAAGGTTCTTAGTTCGAACCCTATCTTTCGGGTCTCTCCGTGTCTTATTGCGCAAGAAGGCTTTTCCTTGACGAAGACCACATCATACCCCTTATCCTCCAACATAGCCCACAGTAGGGTTCTTCTTCAATCCGGGTACATGCATGACGTCCTTCAATACAAAGGGTTTACCAGGACTCCTCCCCGAGGATATGATGCAGGTACTTGATCATGTTGTATCTACCATCATCGCCCATCTCGATGTGCACACCCAAATCTTTGTCCTCAGTCTGAGCAACTCCCGATCTCAGATCATATGAAATGACGCACCGCTGTCCAAGAACCATACCGATCAGCCGCACTTGAAACCAAGCATGCGATCGGTGAAAAGTCAAGCTTGGCTTGTGAAGCCAAAGCTTCTCCATCTGCTTGAATCTTCTAGCTTGCTTGTTCTTCTTCTTCTTTGGACAATTGGTAGCATAATGCTCCGTGATCATGGCAGTCAGAAAACACTTCACTTTAGCCATATCACACTTCTTCCCCTTTGCACGAGTAGAGTTTCTTACCCTTCCCCTTCTTTTCTTTGGCCACAAGCTGGAGTTTCTTCATCGAAGCTCCCTTTGATGAAGATCCATCTCAGTAGTCCTCCTTATCTCCTCCTGTGAGATCCGCCCAAGGCGCTCCATCAGCTGACTTCTCCCGACCATTGACACCTATCTTGATATGAGTGCCAGAAGCCTTGAGAAGACCAAGGAGAGGCAGGTCGGACCATGTCCTCGTCTTCGACAGTCACCCCCACACTTCCCAGCTCATCTCTGCACTGAGTGAACTTCGTGAGGTATTTGGCGATACTGTCGCCTTTCTCCATCTTGATGTTCCTAAGCTTATCTTTGAGCGCCAGCTTCCTTTGGTCACTCTTACTCTGGAATAGATCCGTCAAAGCTTTCCACATTAAAAATGGAGAAGCCTTTCCATGCAGGCTGGATACAATATGATCCTTGACGCCCTCCAACAGGATCCTTCGACATTTCGCCATCTTCTTTTGCCATGCATCGACTTCAGCAAGATCAGTGGGCTTTTGGACATCCGTATCTACGAACTCCTTGAGACCATTATCTTCTAATACTGCTTCCATGCAATCCTTCCATGCAACATAATTCGAACTGCCTTCAAGAGCATATTCGAGTCGCAAACCGTTGAAAGACATTTTCAACACTGGCACCAAGAAAACAAAACTGCTGCAAAACTTCGAATTCCACCTCAAAGCTCAACTGCTCTAGATCATGAGAACAAATTATTTCTAGCACAGAGATCGACTGCAAGGGGCGTTTACCGGACCTTTCACTTTCCGAAGAAAGATGAATCCGGAGGCTACCTGGCCCGCATGCAGACTCTGTCTACCGAAATAAGTTTGTAATCACTGTGATGATCAATCTGAAATTCAATAGCTCTGATACCATGTAGAAATTTGCTGAATAATGATTAATTCTGAACTTCTGAGATATCCACGATCACTTCACATACAATTCAGATTTACTATGCAACACACAATCTCACACTCGGATCAACTCGATCATCACATGAAATAAATCATGATAACACATCAAATCATCATACACATTAACACGGTATGTATGAGGAAACATAGCTAAAAACCCGCTACTTCTTGTGTATATTATAATGGAGAAATCAAATAACAAATAAATTTACCAACAATACTCCTCATGATTAAAGTACTCGTCACTTTCTGCCATCTTTCCTCATAATCCCAGCTGAGTTTTGAGCAGTTCTGCAGTTCAAATGCCATGAATTACCTTGCCTCTATTAAGTGTTTCAATGCTATGGGATGGCCTCTTTATATAAGATAAACCACCAGACCACAAATGCAATCCTCATGGGCTTACTCCACCTATCTCGTATTACCGAATAGCAACAATGTGGTCTAGCTGATAGCTATCTCTACCCTTTCATCTACCTCTTTCACTGGTCTCCACTGAACTGTCCATGCACTGTAGTGAACTGATGTGTTCTTGAGTTGAATAATGAGTTAATAATTAGTGAATAAAATAATATTTAATTCACTCCACTCATTACTAGTTGATTAGCTAGTTAAACTAATCTCAACTAGTTCAACTAAGTTAAACGAGAACACAACTCCACTATTTGTCTCATTAACTCCTCCAAACTCACGTAACAGTCTAACTGGAAGTCGACCATGCATGATGCCATCAAACCCTTGGGGAACCCATTGATTCTAAGTAGATGCATGAGCCACTTCTGTATCTCGAACTGAAGTGCTCCAAGAGAGTAAACTGAAGTTTAGAGTCCAAATATTATTAAGGGTAAATAATATTTGACTTCCCTATTTTTAGGATAGGCAGTCTAAAAATAGACTTCGACCTATAGGTCCAAAAATAGAGGTCCATCTACTTTTACCAACATGACCAATACTCCAAGAATAAAATACTACAACCCCTAGACCATGCTCCATATGTCTAAAAATAGACATAGTCTAAAAATAGATTTTACGCCAGAATTTGCCTGCGGGCCCACTTAGTGAAGGAGACTTCATTTCACTAAGCTCCATCATCTTGCTGCATTCTCAACAGCTAAGGCCTCTCCCGCTGCAGATCCAGCAGCATGCTTATTTTTCTTCTTTTGCGGACAATTTTTGGCATAATGTTCGTGCTGGTGACAGTGAAAGCACTTCACCTTGGACATGTCCTGCTTCTTGCCTTTCGCACCGGAATGAGAGGCTTTCTTGCTCTTCCCCTTCTTTTCTTTGGTAGCCAAAGCGCAATTTTCTTCATCAAATGCCTTTGATGAAGGTCCGTCCCTGGTACTCCGCCTTATCTCCTCTTGCATGAGATCCGACCAAAGTCGCTCCCATCCTGGCAATTTCTCCCGACCATTGACAGAGTCCTGATAGGAATGCCAACTCTTGAGAACCAAGAGAGGCAAGTCCTAAAGTCCTCCTCATCTCTGATCTACCTGCTGACTCATCACACGTGGGTGAGCACGTGAGCCGCAGGCCTCCATCGCCTCTCTCCATCTTTATATTTGAGTTTCTCCTTCGAGCGCCAACTTCCTGCGGTCGCTCTTGCTGGGTAAATATCACTTTCACATCAAAACGGATATTTACTTTCCATGCGGTGAATCTAATACGGTCCTTCGCCTCCTTCTAGAATCTTGACATTTTAGCCATCGCTAACACCGACGCCAGCAGCGCTCAGGTGAGCACAGGACTTAAGCATCTGGGCTCTTAACTTTGTTGTCATCACCCTTTCATCCTGTTCCGTATAATTAATGCCCTCAAGGCATACTCCCATTACGCAATCCGTTTGAAAGACATTCATCGACATAAACTCTTGCCATTCGATTACGACTCAAACTCAACCGCTTCTGGATCTGTGAGAACAAATTATTTCTAGCACAGAGATCGACTGTAGGGGCGTTTACTGGATATATCACCTTTCAAAGAAAGGATGGATCCAGAGGCTACCTGGCCCGCTTACAGACTCTGTCTACCGAAATAAATTGTAATCACTGTAATAGATCCGATGATCAATTTCGCTCTGATACCATGTAGAAAATTGAATAATAGCTGAATTATTCACCGAGATTATCTTGATTACACACTATTTAAGCTTCATGCATAATACATAACCTCTTCTACAATTGATCATCAATTTTCGGAAATCGAAGCAGTCGCATGCGCACATTAAAACATAATCAAGCACACATATAACACAGTATGTAATGGGGAAAGCTAATAGCTAAAAACTCCCAACTATCTATATATTATAATGATAGATAACATGTAACAATACATAGCACAAAGCTCTTCACAGCTCTTAGCACTATCTCACATGCTACACACAAACTAGATCAGATATGAACAAGTCACAAGTTCAAATCTCCTCCACAAGTCTACCTGCCTCTACTGCGCAATCCAAGATGAATAATGATGAGATCCAAGTTCGAATCCCACTAGCTTGTACTGTGCAATCCTCATTGGAAATCTCAATCAATTGGTGTACCACATCCAGCATACATTCTGGAAGACACAAATAATAGTGAACTCAACCTTTCACCACCTCATATGGTCTCCTTGTTTGTCCATGCATTAGAATTCAAATGATCTAATTCTTTTAGTTGATTTATGAGTTAATAATTAGTGAATTAATTAATAATTAATTCACACCACTCATCACTAGTGTATTTATCAGTTAGACTCAATACAACTGGTTCAACTAAGTTAAACCGAACACAACTCCACCAACTGTCTCATCAACTCCACCAAACTCTGCCACATGAGTTCTAACTGAAGTCAACCATGCAATAGCTCAACTAACCCCTAAGAAAAGCGTATTTCCTTCTGTCAGCTGCATGTGCCACATCCAAGCATCAAACTGAAGTGCTCCAAGAGAATAAGATAATGTTTATAATCCAAATATTATTAAGAGCTAATAATATTCGACATATCTATTTTTAGACTGGCAATCTAAAAATAGATTCCGCCCAATATGTCTAAAAATAGAAGTCCATCTATTTTTCCAACTTGACCAACCATCCACAAATAGCATCCTGCAACTCATAGAATATGATCGACATGTCTAAAATAGACTTTGCGCCAAAAATAGCTTTGTGGGCCCACTTAGTGAAGGCGACTTCTTTTCACTAAGCTCCATCATCTTAATTTTACATTTTCAACGAAGCAAAGGGATCATAATCCTATTTAGCTCCTTATAAGGAGAATCTTGTGGGTGAAATTTTCGAGAAGATGAAAAAGTTGTAATCATTCGGAAATGTTCTTACAATGTGTGGAAACTTTCAGCAATTGTTACAGTTTGGACATAGAAGGATTTGGGAACTTCACTTTAACACTACAAAGGAGATGTAATTGAATTGTAGTTTCTAAATCTCAACACTAAAGAATGAAGCCAAAGTTAAGATTAGAGAGCATAATTGGGACTTAAAATACGACCATAACCCAATTTATATAAAGTTATCATGGGTAGAAGAAAGGCAGCATAAGATAAAAACCCAATGCTCTCAACAATCACTACCAAGGGGAAAAATTATTCGTACAAACGAAAATTGTACTCTCTTCAAGACAATGTTGGAGAGATTAATTTAGAAATAGAAAATTGGTTTCCAAAGCTTCAACAATCATGAGTTAACAAATATAATTCAAACGGCACTTGAGAAGTGAAAAAGAGAAAAAAATAGGAAATCAGAATCAAATTATTTTCTTGTAAATGCTTGGTTTGATGAGGAATTCAAAATGGCAAGGAGAACCTTGAAAAAGACAGGAAAGGATAATATGAATGTAAAGTTATATAAGAAGATACTAAAAAGGAAAAAAGACGAGTTCATGCAAACAAGGCGAGAAGAGTTAATATATCTAGGAAAGAATAACCCAAATCTTTTCTGGCAGGAACTTCAACCAAGGAAGAAGCAAATAGAAAATAATTTTTCAGCTAATCAATGATTTGAATATGCAAGACAACTCTATGAGAAAGAATCAGAGGCTGAGCGTCCCCCTGGGCTCAACACAACTACAAAGCTCTTCACATTATAGGAGGTGGAGATTGGAATTAAGAAGCTGAAAACAGGAAAGACAAAATACTTGGTTGAACTTCAGGCAGAGTATCTAAAATGGGGAATGAACACTCTTGCACCGCACATCATGGAAATATTCAACAACATCATTCAACAAGGATTCCCAAGAGACTAGACAACTTGCCTAGCAATACCCCTTTTTAAAAGTGGGGACATTAATAATCCTTCCAGTTATAGAACAATTATGATCAATCCTTTGTTTGCAAATCTTTTCGACAACATGGTAGAAAATAGAATAAGTAAGTGGGCAGAAGTAAAAGAAAAGAGGGAAAAAGGACACGCGGGTTTTAGGCCGAAGCATTCTACAGTGGAGCACGGTATCACATTGAGACACATTATTGAAAAGGTTTGGGGGGATAAATAAAAAGTATTATGTTGTTTCGTTGACTTCAAAAATGCATTTGACAAAGTCCCTAGAGATAAGTTTTGGCGTAGAATGGAAGAACTTGAAATTCCTTTGCATTATAGAGCTGTTGTCCATAGACTTTATAAAGAGGTGAAAGTCAAAATTAGAACATGAGTGGGTATTTCAGAAAGCTTTAGAAGTGACGTTGGATTCAAGCAAGGTTTCCCTCTATCCCCTACTCTTTTTGGTTTATATATTTATAAACTGGAAGAGTGGCTAAATTTGCAAGGTGGGGATGGTGTTTGGTTGGGGGAGTTTGTGATAAAGATTCTTTTATATGCTGATGATCTTGTATTGAATTCTAAATTGGCCCATGGATTGCAGATGCACCTATATGCCCTTGAGGATTTTTGTAGAGTTGTGGGGATGCAAGTCAATATTATCAAGACCGAGATAATGATTTTCTCTAATAAAAGGAAGTAGAGTTAGCATATGTTATTCTTTCAAGGCAACATTCTTAAAGAAGTAAATGAGTACAAATACCTTGGGATTGATTTCAACAACAAACTTAATTGGGAGGACTGCAAAAAGAAGAGAATCTTAGGAGGGTGGAAAGCATTATATGCTCTTCAAAACAGATGCAGAGAGGAAGAGTTATGGGATTGGAAAACGATTAAAGTGTTTTTGGGACTCCTAGTTTTTTCAGTGATGCTATATGGGTGTGAATTGTGGGCTAGCAGCACCCCTATCTCAAAATGGAAGAAAATTGAAAAAATCCAAAAACGCTTGATCATGAGAAAGTTCAAAGTAAAAAGTTCGGTACCTTATGAGATAATGTTGAGTGAAATAGGAGCAACTCCCATCGAAGCAATTGCTATGGTGTGGCTCATAAGATATCTAAAAATAATTGAGCAAATGGGAGTAGGTAGATGGTCTAATGTTAT
The DNA here is from genome assembly GCA_034641835.2 of Pinus albicaulis. NCBI lineage: Eukaryota > Viridiplantae > Streptophyta > Pinopsida > Pinales > Pinaceae > Pinus > Pinus albicaulis. The sequence goes on along the minus strand of CM076580.1, from coordinate 1,412,307,901 downwards.
CTTCAAAGAAGGCACGAGTGAAAGAAAGAAAACATGGATGAGACAAAACTACACATGGATGCAAAAATGGAATATCTACCTCAATGCTTGTCCCACAAATAGCAAGGAGCTAAAGAATTTGTTATGGAGAAGTTTCGTAAACAGGTATGGGGAAAAAAGTTGGGTAGAAAGAAGAAGTACTACATTTAAGAATTCAACCCTACGTATGATCTCCAACAAAAAGAGTACATTGGCCCTAACATTTCGTGGAGAGAAAAGGTTCTTATTTCTCAATTAAGAACCAAATCGTAGTGTGAAACAAGACAATGGAAAAGGCCTAAAGAAGCTTGGCAAGAATGAGTGTGTACATTTTGCATGTCTGGGGCAGTGGAATAAAAAAAAAAAAATCATTTTGGAATGTGATGCATTCAAAGACATCAAAGAAATTTATGGGAGTATGTTGGCATCAGTTTCTTGGCATTGTCTTTTCACGATGGGATTGTTGGAAGGTTGGGCCAACTCATCATCATTTTCAATAAGAAAAGGACTGAAATGCAAAAGATGAAAAAACAGGGAACTCATAGTACCATAGACTATTTTTAGTCTCGTGGATGTTAAAATTTAATTTCATATATGGAGCAGAGGAATTGCCTAGACAACCAAAAGTGGTTGGAATCTGGGCAATTTTGTTTTAGGAAATCTTGCAGTCGCAATGCTTGAATCATGTTTTTTATGGTGGAAATCAGTTCAACACCATCAAAAACGTCAAAGGCACCCAAAATCTTGAAGTTTGATAGCTATAACCTGGATTTACAAAAATCCCTATGGGATTTTATTAAAACCTTGCCAGAAATTCCATGATTTTCAGGGCAAAAAAGCAAGCTGGTTAGGCTACGATTTTTTTTATGGTAATTGTAATAGTTTTAGTTTTAATAATTTTGATATATAATTTGAGTGGGATTAAAAGTTAAGAGTCCATGTTTTCTTGTAGGAGGTTCTAGGTTCAAATGAAAGTGAGAATAGAGTGTGTAGCTTTGTAGACTTTAGGAGTCAAATAACTTTAAAATGTCTTATTTCAAAATATACACTAATATGATATCCAATTAATTATGACTTTGAAACAAAAATTATTTTATATATGTATGTATGTGAGATAATAATATTATTAGTTTTGTAAATATTTTTTAAATTTTTATAATAAAAAACAGAAAACTTAATGAGTTATTTGTTTAAATAATCTTAAATTAATAATAAAATAAAATATGATTATTAACTATATTGAATATTATTAACATAATTTTTAAACATATTATTTTAATAAAATAAATTTTATTTTTTAAATATATATTTTTTTCTTTCTAAAATTTACAATTTCTTAAAAAATTTAAAACATGAAAAAAAAAATATTTTTTATATTTATAATAAATTCACATTCTAATAAACACAATGAGTAGTAAAATAACTTATGTGATATAATAATATTTTTAGTTTTGTAAATATTGTGTGGATATACAAATTTAAAATTCTTGAAAACTTAATAAGGTAGTTGTTTAAATAATCTTAAATTAATAATAAAATAAAATATGATTATTAATTATATTGAATATTATTAACATAATTTTTAGATATTATTTTGATAAAATAAATCTCATTTTTTAAATATGAAAATACATTTTCTTTTCTAAAATTTAAAATTTTAAAAAAAATTTAAAACATGAAAAAATATATATATATATATTTTATATTTATAATAAATTCACATTCTAATAAACACAATGAGTAGTCAAATAACTCCAAAATCTCTAAATTAAAATTGTAGTAATAAGGAAAAGCAAAATTTAATAATTTAGTTGTTTCAATAAACCGAAATTAATAATAAAATAAAATATGATTATTAATTATATTAAATATTATTAATATAATTTTTAAACTTATTATTTTGATAAAACATTTTTATTTCAAATTTAAATTTATTTATTTTTATTTATTTATTTATTTTTATTTTTTTTTAAATTTAGAAGTTCTTTAAAAAAATTAAAACAAGACAAATGTTTTTATTTTATCTTTATAATAAATTCACATTCCAATAAACACAATTTAAATAAATAAATAAAACCCTCTATTTTTTTTATATTTAGAATAAACTCCCATTCTAATAAACACAATTTAAAAAAAAAAAAATACCCTCCTCAACCAATAATGTGTCTCCTCTCTTACCCCACTAAATCATGACAACTATTCATTATGTTACAATGTTACATAAAAATAGGCTTAGAAAGAAAGTTGTGTTGTAAAATATTGCAATTTCAAAGTAATGGTGAAAATTTAGTTTGTACCTTTCTTTCCTGGTGCAATTCTTTATCATGTCTTATTAGTTTTCACAGTGGGATGAGAGACAGCGAGCTTATTTATTTAAGATGTGACTTTTTTAACACTCTTATGGGATATTAGCCTTGTGTTTTTAGAAACTATAGCATTTTCCTTCCGATTAAGTTGCATTAAATGTGTATTATTTGGTTTTTTTTTGCAATTTTAACTAAATTTTTGGGAAAATGCTTAATATTTCTACTTTTGCATAAATTCAAAAATAATGTTTAAATTTTAGTAAATCTTACTTCTAATATCCGATTGGATGAGGAAGTTCTGATGGGACATAATTCCCCTGGTGAAGGGCATTTTATTTTCAGTATTTTTCAACACCTAGCAATTCATTTTAAAAATAAAATAAATTTTTTTTATGAGTGGTCATTACGTTGATGAGTGCTTTGACACTAACATTGTTATGTTAGTACTCTGCTCAATGATGTGAGAATTGATGTGGTTGCAGGTTGTTTGCATGGGGGGGGAGGGTGGAAGGGCGACTAAACAAATCTCCAATTAATATTATTATGTATCCTTGTCTGAAGCTTTTTCTATGTGGAGTACGAAGTACATGCGGGAGAACGATGGTCCTTTGCATAGTGAGTGCTCTGACACCAAGACTGCTCTAGTCAATGATGCAAGAAGCAAATCTTTTACTGTGCTGTGGAAAAATTATGTGCAAGAGAAAAGGGGTCCTTTGCATATACGGGGATGCTCTAAAAGGTTGTTGGTGATTGCTCTGACACTGACACCACTCTAGTCAATGATGCGAGAATTGATGTGTTTGTAGGTTATTTGCATAGGCCTTGGGGGGTGGGGGGGTTGAACAAATATCTAATTAATATTATTATGTTTCCTTGTGTGAAACTTTTCCTGTGTGGAGGATGGAGTATGTGCGGGAGAACGAGTTTCCTTTTATTACTGCTCTGCTCAATCATGCCAGAATTGATGTGATTGCAGGTAATTTCCATGTGCAGAGCTTTTATAGTGCGAAGGATGGATTATGTGCGAGAGAACGAAGTATGTGTGTTGTTCGAAAGACGGAGTGATTTCAGATCTTAGATGTTAATTCCTGACTTAGATGCATTATCATTTTTTACGAATTATATGCAGGCTTGTTGGATGTGAAAGCAATTTGTTAATGTTACTCTTTACATTGATCACTCTTATGTCGTTTTTGTAACAATTATCCTAATCGTTGGACTATTAAAGCTACTTGTATTATGCAATTACCAATCTAAGGTTTTAGATCCATCTTTGATGGGAGGATGGGATCAAAGGATAAGGGATGGAAACTATAAGGAAGGATGAGATAGGATCTGAATGTTTAATCAAAGGTAAATGGTTGTAACAAATTCTGGAAGCTTCTGGAAATTCTCTCTTTTTCCTGAATTTCTAGAACCAACACAGGTGCAAAGAGGAGCAACCTATAGGTGATCAACGCTAGCCAAAGTGGAGCAACCTATAGGTGAACGTTGTCCATAGGAATTCTAAGGAGCGCTGGTGCTAAAACTGGCTCAGATGAGGTGGTTTCAGGAAGAAATTCTGGGAAATGAAGGAGGTTCAATTAGGGCTCTGTGCAATGATGTTGACAAGGGGGAGTAAGATGTTGATTGATCCCATTAGGATGCCTAATGACTAGATGTGAAAAAATGGCCTATAACATACACCTCCCAGATACCTGAGGAATACATCTAGATTCTTTAAGGAGATACCCAACATTACAGACACCTTTTTGAACTCTGTAGTGTACTCTTGTATGTTGTTCCCTTGCTTTTTCCTAAAGTAGCGCCATCGGATCCATCATTCCTCTACATACCCAATAGGGTAAAATTGTGAATTTATGAGGGTTTTGAATTCCTCCCACTTAGTCACTGGCGGATCTCCCTCCAACCTCAAGGTTGTTGTGTCACTTTCGCACCAAGTCCAAGCATGTCCCTCTAATTTCAGCCATGCAAATGAAATTTTATATTCTTCCTCGATACGATGGACACTGGAACACACTTCTAATCGCTACAACCAATTATTTAGCTCTAGAGTGTCGATCTCACCTTGGTACGACTTGATATAGACCTTTGATTCCATTTTGAATAAGGTCTGTAAATGATTTATGACACCTAATCTAGGTTGATCTTTTTTTAGTCCTTTATTTGGCTAGTTCTTTGTTTCTTCTCAATCTCCCAATCCTCCCTTTGATCTATCCGTTGCATTAGAACCCCCATATTCTATAAATATCCCAAGCTTATTTCTTAAGTTCGACATGAGTAAATTCATATTACGACTTATATTTGCAATGTGTGCTTCCAGCGACGAAAATCTCTCCTCTGTAAGATCATGAGGGTCATTCACAAATTTGTTAGCCATGATTAGGTTTTAATGATTAATGGCATAGACAATCTAGATCCCATATAATTATCCAAAATATACCCAAAGAATCCTTCTATGATACCAATATGATATGTAAACTACCATGGATATTCCACTAGACAGTTTGTCACAACAAATATGATAAAATATATTTAAAAATCTACACTATGAGAGTTTTATTTCTCTTTAGATTTATGGATTTGTAGATTATTGTTAATTGCATATGCATGCAAATTAAATTTATGCAGGAAATACATAACAATGAAATAAAACTCACAAACCATGATTTGACACAATATATAACCTAAGAAACCCATTTGGGAAGAAACCTAGCTAGAAGGTGAGGGTGTCGTGCTCTTTTTCTCTGAATAGAAATTGGATGCGAGTACAAAAAAGCATGTCTTGTGGATCATGGGCTATTAGAGTGAAGAAACCCTCTTTGTGTACTCTATCACCTACGCTCTTGGCTACTTTTTCTGTTGGAAATATTGTCATTGATGGCAAAGGAATTGGCAAAGGAGGAGCACTTGGAGCAGCAACAAGGCAAAGAGAGCATGAGACATTGAATGATCCTATGTAATTGAGCCAAGTTCAATAAGCAAAGGTATGGAAATCCGAGTGATTGTGTGGAAATTCTGTGGAAATCCGAGTGATTCTCAGAAGACTAAGTAAAGGAATTCAAGATTCTAGGTAAGAAGCCAAAGAGATATTCTCTGCTCAGACGTAGGGAGAGTTGAGTTCACGTTCAAGTTTAACGTGTTTATGGTGAGTATCGAGGCACAGAAAGGCCGAAAGGAATCCCATCCATTGATCAACCACGGTGGTGAGAGCCGAACTGGAGGCTGGTGATTTGGGGTGACAAAACCTTGGAAGCACAGAGTAATGGAACTGTGCGTTATATATATAGTAGGACCGTGTTGAAACGCCAGGGACCAAGGCCACTTATAAAGGAGCAGAACACATAAAAGAGCGGAACAAGGCGAGGATGGAACCTGGAGCGTGAGAGAAAGATGGAACCGTGACCGAAGTGAACAGTAAACGTGGTTTGGAGCTGAAGGGTGGTTTTCATCACACCACCTTCCGTTGGGCAAGCGGTTTTCTCCATTCGCGAGCAATTCCATAGATTGATCGACGCGTGTCCCCGACCGACATTGCAAAACCACCTTCCACTGTGCGCCATCACGCGTTATTGTTCGCACAAGTAGCCCGTGCGATATCCGTTGGATCTTCAAGGCCGAGGCAACGTGATAACAACCATTGGATGGGCACGTGGATTTATCGAAGGTACGATTCGGCTGTGTTGACCCCACGTTGGCAATGTGTTGTGTGTGTGGGCCCAAATCAAATATATATTAAGGTTTACGAGTTAATAAGGTATGTGCAAATCGTTGCATTGGCAAAGATAATACAGTTGTAAAGTTAGCGCCATATGAAATATATGTTGTGTTAACCATATCAGGATGCTCTAACGTTGAACGGAGGCGTGACCATATATTGATATATATTAAGGTTGCGAGTTAATAAAAGGACATCAAGTATTGTTGGACTTTGTTGTAACGTTTCCGGTAATTAAAGAACGACGTAATATATGTATTGATATAGAGCACATATATATATATATATATATATGGGGGCGCATATGTATACGTAATGGACTGTCGGGCTATAGCTATAGAGGAATGTTGAATTAATATCTCAATTCTTTGAATTAAGATATTAAAATAGTCCACACTTATTTGTTTGAACTTGCCAGCGTAGAATAAGAGAAGTGTGAGATTGCCAGAATTGTGAAGTGAAAATCTAAATACAGTTGTATCACGCACAGAAATTTAGTGTATGCACTTTATATGCCAAAGTGAAGGGATGAAATTGTGGGACTAACAGAGGTAAACAAAGAATGTAAGAACTGAAAAAGTCACAGGGAATTTTTACAGGCATGATGAGCAGAAATATACAGAGCAGTCACTCAACAGCAGCAGAAAAGACAAATCCAATAAAGCCAAAAATTCAAAAAAAGAACTGAGTAATATTGAAATGTGTAACTGAAAATGTAAATATTTTTTTTGTTTATATTGTTTGTGATGCAAAGGCAAGTATCCTAAGGAAAATAAAAATCCCACTGTAGCATGGAAAGTTGTACATATTGTTATAATTTTATAATTGAGTTGGATAAAGGAATAAGAAGACAGAAGCCAAAGAGTCATGACTGTTCACTCCAAATTCCTTGTGAAATACAAACATTCATGTGAGGATCTCTATATATAATATCAATTTGATATACACACCAAAAGAAGAGAGAGTAAATATAGAGAAGGCAGAGTATAGAAGAGTGAGGCAGAGAAGATTAAGAAAAGAAGAGCAGAAAGAGAAGCTATAGAACAGAGCTGATATCTGAGGTAAATCAAGAAGTGTCGGGGCATTTGATAACCGAGGAAGTTTGGAGCTTCCCCTATCAAGTTGTTCAAGTTGCAACATACCGGCCTCTGAGTGCCATCGAGGTTGGAGCCTCCTGAGGGTTGGTGCCTCGCAGGTGCAGTGGAAATCATGGATTTGCGCCTGCAAAGTTTTAGCCATGCACTAAGTCTAAGGAGCCTCCCCGTAGGTCATTTAGGGTTTAAAACAAAGGGTGAGAGAGGGAGTTGGAGCTTGCCTTTGCATCACAACAATAATGAGATGTGGTTTTCTCCTTTATGGTTTCCACTTATATCCGTGTGTCTCTCGTGCATGATGTTTATGTGTTGACCGATTTATATCACCGCGAATACCCGTCGCTCTCATATTAAGTCTGTTATTATATTAATACTCTACTCATATTCTAAGATTTCTCACATATTAAGTTAGACATGAAATGAAGGTGTAAATAAGGTTTAATAAAAGTTTAAAAGATTATGAATGTGTTAAACTGATTCACCCCCCCCCCCCCCTCCTCCCTCTCAGTTTAACTAAGAGTTCAACATTTTCTCATCTATGGAACACATGCACTCGAAAAGAATGGAACCTCTTTTCCACTTAGTGGCTCAGTTATGACACAACCTGATAGCCTACTAGTGGTTAGGTTTGACTATCTCATCTCTTAACTTGAGTTGCAATGTGGACTCTTCTAGAGTCTTCTTCAACATAATCACGTGGCTAGCCCCTTTTCCATGAATAATGGGGGATGACGTGGCATTCTCTTGAATTATGATGGTGAAAACAAGACGATCAACTTTTGAGTGACACAACTTTTGCATACAGACTTTGATTGAGGCAATTCTTCGTCATTGGAAAGGTATTTGCGTGTAGAATATGAAAAATAAGTATTATGATAAAGTGACAAATTTTTACCCCAAAAGAATGCCATTTGATGGAAAATGTAAAATAAGTTAATTGCAACTTCTATAACTTTTTATTTTGTTAATCACGCTTGCATTAATATTTTAATTTTACTATTCAAAATTCCCATGATACTTCTATAATAAATGCAAGGTGAGAAAAAATAATTTCACTCTCTTTTTAGACCAACTTATCTTTTCTCAGTAGTGAACACACTCAAATTTTCACTATTTTTATCAAACTATAATGACATATTTTTATAATGAAATTTCATTAAACATTAATACTCTTGTTAATAATAATAATAAGAACCAAGCTCTATGCTACCATAAAAGTTTCTAAAAAAGGAAAATTACCTAACAAACCATGAGTTCATTTTGAAGAATAAACAACCTCCCTCTAATAATTTGGGCACATTTCCCACCATTTAATGACGAGTAGCACTTGGCATGTGGCCACTACACATTTAGTGACATCATTGACAAGGGGGCGATGGGATTAGGTTCAACCACATAATGGGATTTCTCAAGATGAGAAAGGAGATTTAGAACTAATCATGACCAAAGACGAGATACATGATAAAGGAATCATGCCCAAAGACAAGAACATACATGATAGAGGAATCATAAAAGAAAATCATGACCAAAAATAAGAGCATACATGATAGAAGAAAATCATGACCAAAGACAAAAACGATAACATATGATAAAGGAATCATGACCAAAAACGATAACATATATGTTTGGGGAATCTAATATTTTATTATTTAAATTCTAATTTTATTAAAAAATAAATTTAACATTTAAAAAAAATGAACATTTAAATGATACACATTTAATAACTTAAAATTACGTTTTTCCAATTTTTAAATAAATTTTAAACCATCTTATTCCGTGCGAAAATATTCCATATGACTCCACAATTTGCGTAACGAAAACCAAAAAAGCCCGACTCTGTACTGGGGGATTTGAACGTGCGACCTAACGGATTTTAATTGGTCAATGGAGAAGGTGTTTGACTTTGTAGTAAATTATGTTTAGATTGTTTGTGATTTGCAGTCAATAGTGTGGAAGTCGGATTGCCACGTGTCATGTTGACGGGGACGCCTCCACGTGTTAGATTTAGAAAATAAGAGAGTGGGTCCACAGTTTTTGATTTATTTTTTTGGGTGGTGTATCATTTGTGGTTTATATAGGGTGACTCCATGGATTTCCTGGTAAGGTGGGTAGCAGGTTTGGAATTTCAAAATTATTTTGTCGGTCAAGTGGAAATTTAATGACAGTTGTTTGGTTTTTTTATATTAAAAAATTTAAAAGCAATGTGGTTGAATATGTTATATTTTCGGTTTTATTTTTATTTTAATCAAAGTTGAAAGTTTTATTTATATAAAAGTAGTAACTAATGTTAAAATAAAGTTCATGATCTTGATTTAAGATATTCAAATTTAATTACAAAATAACTTTTTCTGGTTACATATCATTTTTAACTATATCATATACAAAATCTTTTAGATTTGCATTATGATCGTTGACATAAAATTTATACAGATTAGAAACATAGATAACATCATTTTATAAAAATATGGAGGCTAGTTATCTCATCTTGAGCAAAATTAGAGCAAGGAGAGTAGTGCTTCTCGAATTCCATGGGGTTCTTAAGTTGATGCATGATTTCGTCTTCTTATACTTCAATAGGGGGTCTAGTTTCCATGGTTGTTATGAAGTGGTCTTTATGCATATTGAGTATCATATTTAAAAGCATATTACATTGTGCTTTGAGGATGTTCATCTTTTGTTTTTTACCAATTAGAAGTTTTATAAAGAAAGCATGTTGAGTAACACAAAGGTGTTCATTTTCATGGACTTTGGTAGTAACCATAAAAAATGAAGTCATATTACAATTTATAAAATCCCTGTGTCTCTTCTAGACCTTTTTAATGTTTACCATACTTATGGTCCATTATTGTGCCCACAATACTAGAGAAAGATTTCAAATAGACAAGACAAATAACACTAATAGTACGCTAGTGCTAGTAATTTATACTCACAATATGGTATAGGACTCAAAATAGAGCCCCAAAATCCTCCCCTCGTTTACAGTAATTATTGACACACAAAAGACCTTGTGCCAAGAATTCTTAAAAGTCCTTTTAGTACCTTTGGTAAATAAAACAAATTCAAAAAATAAACATTTTATATTACATCACAATTAAACCAAATAATCTTATTAATCCCCATTATGAAACCAAGAGTAGGCTCCACTAGAAAGGGAGATAATTAAACCTAACCTAATTTAAACCTTTAACAAAGAAACAAATTCAAAATGCATACTCCTTTTGCACTAGCTTAATAGAAAGATAAACTATTTAAAAGCCTACACCATTACTACTAGGTTGAAATCAAAACTAGGCCATCATTGTAAAAATAAATAAAAATTGGAAATTAAAAAAAATAAACTTTCAACTCAAACTTAAACTTTAAAAAAAATAAACCGAATTTAAAAAAAAACTCACTTATTGAATATACTTAAATATTAATTATAATAATTATTTAAATATTAAAAAAATAATAAATCAAATACTTAAAATTACATAACAATATTTGCATATTATTTCCGGGAACTCTATCTTAAATTCAATTGCATTAAACATTATAACTAACTCTTTTTCCATTGAAATTAATTTATCTAAATTTTTTATACAAAACACTTTCACTACATTTTACACTCAATCTAACCAGAAATGGGCTATCTTTAAAAAAAGCAGATATCTTTAAAAAGGTGAGACATTAGAATGAGATCGCCCTTTTTTTCTAAGATATACATATCACCTTATTTAAAAAATAGATATAATTAAAAAGTGAGAATTAGAATGAGATCACCTTATTTTTCTAAGATATACATTGAATATTGAAAGGTTTATAAATTCCTTAACCGTATCTATCCGTTCATTTTCTTCCTTATCACCTGTTGGGCATGACGTACTAGCATTTGAGACTTTCTTGTATGGTTTACTTTCCACCATTTTCCGGAGGTTGAAAATACTGTTTTTTTATTAATTTTTATTTTAAACCAGTAGGACTTCGTAGTTTTTCTTAATTTTTATCCATATTATTCACATGTTTAATTTATGTTATTGGGTAAACAAATTTTCATAGAAGGTCAAAAATGGTTGGAATTTAGTAAATTTTGTTTTACAATTAGTTAAATGTTTTTTAAAAGATCTAGCAGTAATAGTGTTTGAATCATGTTTTTTAATGGTGAAAATGGATTCAACACCAACAAAAATCTCTAGTTTACTCAAAATCTTGAAATTTTATAGTGAAAATGGATTCAACACCAACAAAAATCTCTAGTTTACTCAAAATCTTGAAATTTTACAATGGAAATGGATTCAACAACAACAAAAATCTCTAGCTTACTCAAAATCCAACGCAATGATTTGATTGATAAGGCTAAAAAGACATACATACTCTATCCCCCTTTGGTTTTGAATCTGTGACTTCTTGGGAGGAAACACACTATCTTAACCATTAGGTCCACTCAAGCTGTATTTTTTATTTACCTATATATAGAAAAAGAATGTTAAAATAAAATATTTTAATGTTGTAAAAAAAACAAATTAAATGTGGTTTATCAATAAAATATTTTAATACTAATTAATATCTACATATTTTACATGATGTAAAATATTTTAATGTCAATTACATATATATCATATATCATTTTCAAATAATTATGTATATATCATGAAAAATTTAAGTTTTTTGTGATTAAAAAGTTTATTTGGTCATATATATACTCTATTTAACATTCAAAAATATAATTTAAATAATGAAAAATAACACATTGTATTTTTCACTCTAAAAAAATTAAGTTTTTTATAATTAAAAAGTTTATTTGGTTATATATAAATTCTATTTAACATTCAAAATATATAATTTAAACAATGAAAAATAACACATTGTATTTTTCACTCTAAAGAAGTTTGCACATGTGAAGAAATATAATTCTTCTCTATTCATATTAGATCCGAATTTAAAATAAATCTATACTGATTTTATTAAAATCTTACCATAATTTCCATAATTTTCTAAACAAATTTTAAAATTAATTAGACTATGACCATGCTAAGTGCCTCATCCTTTTGGTCTTCTGCCTCGTCTTTTTTGTCTTTCACGAGCCATTTCTTCTTGCACGACAAGCAGAAAATTGAAATGTAAAATGATGAAACAAATTTATATAATCATAATTTTGGTAGATAACATTGACTTTTTCATCATTAATTAATTTAATATGGTTTTTTTTTTTTTAAACTGAAATGGATATATTTTATTTATTTGGAGAAATTTGGTTGGGCCAAGGCCAAAGCAACCAAAGGTACAATGCGGCTATCCGACTTTCTTGAGCTGGAGAAGGTTACTGCATTTTCAAAGAATGCAGGTTTGAATAGATCTTTCCTCATTTATATTGAGTCGTCCTTTCGAAAGAAGACAACCTTTGTTTGCCATGGAATCTACTTCACTATTCGAATTCCTGAGAATATGAAAGAATTTTTAAGAGATGAAGTCAAGCAGTATTCTCTTTAGTCTACTCAGAGATTTGTTGAGGATTGCATTGTTAAACAGCTCCTCCGAGTTGAGTTTTTTTATGAGAATTTTTGAATCCCCGAAATCTTGAAATTCTTTGATGCCTTTGTCTCGTGCTATGTGGCATGCTTTGAGAAGGCCTAGGATCTCTACCTGGTTGTTGGTTTTCTGCCCAAGTCCCCAGCAAAAGTTGTCCCTTCTTGAGCCATCCAGAGAGTAGATAACACCGTCGGCACCAGCTGCCCCGAGGTTTCCCTTGGATGCTCCATCAAAAAAGATCGTGGTTATGTGTTGCTTCCGCCACCATTCTTGGAAAATGACATATGTGTCTCTTTTTCGCCATTCAGGGTTTGTAATGGGAGAGGCCAGAGGTTGTTTCCGAGATTGAGCGAGAGAATCCATCCAATTCTTTTCTTCTGGGAGAAGTGAGGAGTCTTCTTTATAATATTGTTGTTGTACTGCTTCAAGGAGGAATGATTTAGCTTTGGCTGCGACCTTCAAAGGAGGATGAGAGGTTTCATTAAAGATCTAATCGTTTCGGGCCAGCCATAGCTGCCAACAAACGTATTTGGGGATGGAGGTCCAAATTCTATGCCATAGGGATTTACTGGGGATGTTGTGGGGGTAGAGCTGCCTCCAAGAAGCAAAGAGATCAGAAACAGAGTGATGAGATGGGACCGCAACCTGGAAATTATGGAGGATGAGACCCCACACTTCTTTTGCATATGTGTAATCAATGAAAAGATGTTTCGTTGATTCACTGTCATTTCTGCATAGCGCACATCTGTGCGGGCCGACTATATTCCTTTTTACCAAATTGTCCCCAGTTAGCACTTTGTTGTGCATAAGCGTCCAGAAAAAAAAAAATTACTTTGGGGAGGCCGAGAGGGTCCCAAACCTTTTTCCAGAAGTTGGGAGTCTGGCTGCTGATTTTTGAAGGATGCAGCGCGCTGTAGCCTGAGGCAGTGATATACATTTTGGATTGGCCCCAACCCCATCTGTCTATCATATTTCTATGCACAGGGGCTACGTCTTCCAGAAGATCAGCGATGATGTATTGTTGATGGCAGAGACGATTTGGCATGTCGTGGAGGTCCCAACCTATCCAATTGCCTTGACTGTCCCAAGAGGAGAGGTCATGCACGCAACTTATGCCTGCACGTAATAGCCAATCTTTAAGATCTGCAATTTTGTCATTTTCAGAGAGGGGATCGTGATCCATGATACAATCTTCCCACAATCTCGTGCGCTTTCCGTTACCAGGGATGCGATAATCATTTCGTTTGAAGAATTGAATGCTTTTACGACATAGATTCCATACTTGGGTACCGTTTGCTATGTTATTTGCTTGCAGGTTTCTGAGGGGTACTCCTTGCGCATATTTGAGCCTAAGGATTTTGCTGACAGGATGGTTTGGTTTGTTGAACAGCTTCAAAAGGATTTTGTCTCCCAATGCAAGGTTGACTAGAGAAGGATCACGAATCTGTAGGCCTCCGTCTGTGATTGATCTTTTGACAAGATCCCAATTAGCCAAATGTATTTTGTGTTGATTTCCTATCCCCCCTTGCCAGAGGAAATCTCGCAAAAGCTTGGAGATTTGGTCCATCACGTTTTTTGGGGCCAAGAGGAAGGCAGCTTGATAAATCGGCAAAGAGGATAGAACTGATTTTATGAGGATAGCTTTTCCTCCTTTGGTGAGCCAGTGACCACCCCAGGAAGCAATTTTAGTCTTAATTTTACTGATAATTTCTTCCACGTGGATCTTTTGTTGACCCCATTTGTAATAGGCAGTCCCAAGTACTTTATCTTCTCCGAGTGGGCAAAGCCTTCAAACCCAAGGAGCTACGCAATGCGAGAGAGCTCTTGTTGCTCCACATTCCAACCATAAACTTCACTTTTCCTTTCACTGATTAAAGCTCCTGTGACCCTGCAGTAGCTTTTGAGAACTGAATCAAAGGCCTTTGCAATTCTGGAAGAGGCTCCTCCAAGGAGGAGAGAGTCGTCGGCGAAGAGGGCATGCTTCATGGGGTCAATGTCGTTGGTTATTCTTAGGCCAGGAAGAGTCCTAGCTATATTTTCTGCGGTGAGCTTTCTGCTGAGGGTGTCTGCCATCAGAATGTACAGGAATGGAGAGAGGGGGCAGCCCTGCCTCAGGCCTCTCTGGGCTTGAAAAAATGAAGCAGGACGCCTGTTGCCCAGTGGAACAATCCAAGGATTTTCGGTGAAGGCTTTGATGAGGTTGACAAACTGGGGGAGAAACCAAAGGAGAGGAGGACTTTGGAGAGGAAAGAGAGGTTGACCCTGTCGAATGCATTGGCCATGTTAAGTTTTATCAGCATCCCTTTTTCTTTTCGTTGTTTACTGGAGTGGATAGCTTCTTGCACTTGGATGAAATTGTCCATGATGTGCCTGCCCTCGACAAATCCCCCTTGGGAGGTGGATATTAGCCTTCTGAGAAGTCGCTTGATTCTGTTTGCAAGTAGTTTGGCCAGAATTTTATAGGAGGCGTTGCAAAGTGAGATGGGCCTAAATATGGCAAAGGTTTCTGGGTTGACTTCTTTTGGAATTAAGGCAAGGTAGGTGGAGTTGGTTCCTCCTCCTACCTTTTCTTTGTTCAAAAAACCTGTTATCATTTTCAACAGGTCGAATTTGATAATATCCTAGCAAACTTTGTAGAAATGGATTGTGAAACCGTCAGGCCCAGAGGCCTTGTCGGGTTCCATAGACCATATAACTTTGATGATGTCTTCCTTAGAGAGGGGATTGGTGAGGGAAAGGTTGTCTTCAGGGCTAACAAGAAGGGGTATGTTTGAGAGGAGATCTGTCGATTCCTCTTCACTGCCTTGAGTCCCAACACTAAAAAGGTTTTTGAAGTGGCTTTCTACTGCTGCTTTAATTTGGTCAAACCCTTTGCAGATCTGTCCCTCAGCTGTTGTTATTTCTGAGATGTGATTGCGGGAGAGTCGGGCTCTGTATTGACGGTGAAAGGAGTTTTTCTGGTCCCCCACCTTCAACCACAGGCTGCGGGATTTGATTCTCCAGTATTCTTCTTCCATGCAAAAGGAGCGGTAGGAAGAGATTTGGGCTTTTACCTCTTTGTCAAGCATCTCAGAAGTGATATTTTTTCTTTCCATTTCTACTTGCGGGGCCTCCAGAGACTGGACTGCTTCTATTCTTTGGATGTTTTGAGTTGATATTGGTTTTCTTATCCATTCTTTCAAGGCTTGTTTTTTTTCCTTAAGTTTTTGCTCCCATACATAGCTTCGAGACCTTGAGATGGATTTAGCCCATGCTGATTTCACTGTTTCAAAGAAACCCTCCCTTTCTATCCAGAGGGGGCTGAACCAAAAGGGGATTGGGCCCAAATCTTCTTCATCATCCAAAATAAGTTGAATGGGTTTGTGATTTGAAGTTAATTTAGGGAGGATTTTTGTTGTTATTATCTTTTTTTCCATCGACAATGAGCCTTGGACTAAGAATCTGTACAGGCGAGCAGAAATGTGGTCCTCTCCAGTCCTGTTATTGGTCCAAGTGAAGAGGCCTCTAACCGGGTTGAAATTGAGAAGGTCCCATTGCTGGATGAGATATTCCACCGAGGGTAGCATTTGATCTCTGATACTGTTGCCTCCCCTCTTTTCTTTAGGTTTCAAAACGATGTTTAGATCCCCAACTAGAATGATGTTATTGGGGGTGTCATGCTCTAATAAAGCATAGAGGGAGTTCCAACACTCTCTTTTTTCAGCATAAAGGACAGGAACATAAAGATTGAATAGAGCAATGGTCAACTTACTTGTGCGGTGCATTAATTTGGTGAACCAGTGCTGGGTCTCGAAGGATTTATTCAGATGAAAGAGTTCATCTGTCCATAGAGTTGCTAGCCCTCCTGAAGAGCCCCTTGAACTTACTTCTTTGCCTGTATTTTTCTTCCACTTCGACTTGTTGATGTCGAGAATGGCAAGCCCTTCGATTTTTGTCTCTTAGAGCATGACAATATCTGGGGGGTCTATTTTCAGGAGATCTTTGATGGCTTCAGTTTTCGTAGGGTTCCCCAAACCTATGCAATTCCAAGAGACAAGGCACATTATTTACCGGGGGGGTTTATGAGTCCTCCCTTGAGAGGCCTTGCTCTGGTATTTCTCCTGATTGACATATCTATTGTGGGTTGGCTTCCTTGTGTTTTTAGCCTTTCAGCCTCCTCTTCCTTTGCTTCTTTGTGGGATTTCCTTCCGGCTCTTTTTGACGGGCGCTCAAAGGTCTCATCCTCTGAGGAACCTGAGCTGTATGATAGTTTTTTCCTTGTGATTTCTGCATATGAGGGGTTGGAAGGGCTGCCTTGGGAGGCTTCCAGAGGGGTTGTTTCTTCGCCTTCTTTGTTGGATATGGGAGGCACATTCTGATCCACATTTTCTAGGGTTGTTTCTGAAGAATTAATAGGGTTGCTTTCTTTATCATTTAGGGTTGAGGCCACCTCCTGTATGGGGATGGAGCTGCTAGGGATCCCCTTCGTTGTGCCTTTCCCACTACCTTTTTTTTGGTGAGCTGCTTTCTTGACTAGGGTCCATTGCTCTCCATTGGATTTGTCAGACTGCTCCTCGACATTTTTCTTGCAATATTTTGTGAAGTGTCCGCAGTCGTGGCAATGTATACATTTGAAGGGGAGTTGCTCATAATCTAGCTCCTGAACATGGGACCATCCGGCGACTATAAGATTGATTGCTTCTGGCAACCCTTCCTTCAGATCCACTTCGACACAGATGTGGGCACATGAATATTGGTCTTTTCTTACAGCTTGGTCGATGTATTTTCTTAAGGCATTGCCAATTATCTGAAGGGACTTCTGGTTCCAGCAATGCAGAGGGAGATGGGGGAGGCACACCCAGACAGGAACAACAGAGGGCACGTCTTGGGCGGGATAAAAATCGGGCGACCATTTGTTTAGGTATAAACCTTGCAGACCCATGAAGTATGGGTCATTCCTGAAGATGGGACTTCTATCCTCTGCACTTTCAAAAACGAACACGAAGTAACCTTTGCCCACGAAGTAGCTTTTCATACCTTCTTTGGATAATGGGATCCAGTTCCTCTGAACCCAGTCTTCCACTGCTTTGGGAGATGGCTAGAGGCCCGTGAACTGGCCTATGAGGCCTCTCTCTACGAGAGTCAATGCAGATCTACAAGTTTCTTCTTTTGGGAGGGCAATTGAGGGGATGTTGTCCATTTTCTTGACGAACTTTTGTAGCATAGTAAAGGAAGCTCGTTTGCTGCATGTTGCCACCAAGGATTTGAAAGCGCGAATCTCCGGAGGTAGAGGGGGGGGATCAGGGCCCCCACCAAAATCCATTGCAAAGAGGAGGTAGCTGAGGGGCGCGAGGATCTGCTATGCGTAGCAGCCACAGGGGCATACGGTAGAGGAGCCAGAGGCAGACCTAAACGCACACGCAACCAAAAAGGAGTTAATATAGTTTTTTTTTTTTTAATAACAATTATTTTTCTATTAACTAAACTGGATTTTGGCTAGAACCAGTACATTCATAAGCAACATCATGTTCATTTCCTTGCAAAATTTCTTTGGCCAAAGGCAGAAGATATTCAGAGATTTCTTTCCTATTTTTTCTACCATATTATTCTTATATTGTCTCCAAAATTTCCCATTAAACATTTCATACTTGCATTGCATTAAAAAAATAAGATAACTGGCTAGTATGCATCTTCTGAAACCGGTTGTCTTGCTTTGCCCATCTTTGTTGCCTTGGATGCTACTGACGTGTCTGCATCCTTTGCTTCCAACTGCGCAATAAATTGCTTAATGTCCAAGTGAACCATATTCTCCTAAGCAAGAGAGTCCTAAGTGGCACTGTCATGATCGTTATCATCATCCTCCCCAAGCCCAAATGCCTCCTTCAAGACAGAGAACCATTATTTACACCTTATTTTTCTACCCTTCAATCTAGGTTCTTGATTTTGGTCATACTTACATTCAAGGCGAACTGCACAATTTCCATATTTTTCCTAAGACTTTCCAATAGGATCATTACAATAGAGAAATGGGATCTAGCTTCAGAAATAATTTTCCCTCCTATGTGTGATATCGTTTTCTCTATTTCCTGCTTGAACACTCCCGAAGAGTTCTCAGTTGAATCACTTGCACCATTTCCTGATGGGAAAGCCATTCCTTTGTTTTTAACAGGATGAGCTGCTAACCATAAAGCAAAATCCCTTGCCATCCATCTCCTTATAGTCGATATCAACTCCAAGTTGATGGTCCCAAGGGTCGCTTCAGAATCAATTCCTCTCGTTAGCGATATTCCCATAAACAAATTATTTTCCATTGTTTCCAACTCCAAGAAAAATCCTACACGATCGGTCGATAACAACCCTCCGTGAAATTTTTATTTTTATGTCCTTCATATCCCCTTCACATTAAATCAAGATCATCTTCCTTCCAACTGTTTGGGCTCCTTTCAAGCATTACCATAATTATCCACCTGGGGGATGATTTATTAGTCCTTTCTCGGTTCCTTCTTTCGCATGTCATCTAAACCAGGTAGTTAAAACAACAATTATTCCATCTGACATTTATTTCACCCTTCTTTAGGCCACTCCTACATATCGAAGAGATGCATTTATTTCGTATCATGGAACTTGACATATATTTGTGGGATCTTCATCTACTGTCAATTCTTCTTGCTTTAGGGTGGCAACCTTGTTGGCCCGTTCATCCACCATTTTGTTAAACTCCCTTTTTATATGGAAAAATTCAATAAATTCTTTCATAAGAATTGTTCTTTGCGTAGTTGGACTTAGCTCAAATTCTTGATGTTTGGACCACTTGATACATTTTTAATATTTATAAGGGAGTCACAAAAAATAGTTAAGTGAGTGATGCCATTGTCAAGAGCCTGTCTTAATCCTTTCCATAAGTCATTTTCTTCCGCTCTATTATTTACTGCTACTCCCAAACCCCATGCACACTTTTTCCAAATTTGTCCATCAGGTCATAGAACTACCCCTCCCACTCCAGCCTTCCGTAGATTTCCTTTCGCAACTTCGTCAAGAAAAATTTAATACCGTCCGAGATATTCCTTCCATTTTTCGAATTTCTCTCCAGGAAAGTGGATGAGATATGGAAGTTTCTTTTGCTCCTTGTATGTGCTTCCTTTAATTTCTATTTTATTTTTAACATGGACCCATTCCTTTTCTATCTCATAATACCCGTCCATTTCTCTTGGATCAAACACCCTCGCCAACACTGCTTAAAATAGAATTGAGTGGATTTCCACACTGTCATGGAGGCATTAGGAACCGATCCTCTAAAGGTGGCGTGGTTTCGAGATAACCATATCACCCAAAACACCTAGAGATGATTCAGGATGCTTCGTATCACTAAGGAGGGTGAGAAATCCATTTTTCAAGCATTTTCGTCCAATTTACCAGAATGGATTCAATATGGAAAATGGGATGGAGGGAATATTTCTAGACATTTAGGGAGAAGGGGCATAAATGAAAGACATGTTCGATGTCCTCCTCTGAGATTCTGTGTAGAACACACCAAGATGGGCCCTGCATGGCCCTCTAATTTCAACAGTGCAAATAAAATTTTCTATTCTTCATCGATATGATGGACACTGGAATACACTTCTAATTGCTACAACCAGTGATTTATCTTTAGAGCATCAATCTCACCTTGGTACGAATTTATATCAAAATTCACTTCCATTTTGAACAAGAACTGTGAATGATTCATGACACTCGAATTGGGTTGATTTTTTTCGGGTCCTTTCTTCAGTTGGTTCTTTGTTTCTTCCTGATATCATGATCTCCACTCTGATATGTCCTCTGCATTAGAACCTCCATATTCTCAAAATAGCCCAAGATTATTTCTCAAGGACGACATGAGGATATTTACGTTATGGTTTATATATGTGACTTTTGTTTCCAGCAACAAAAACCTCTCCTCTACAGGATTAGGAGGGTTATTCATAGATTTATAAGCCATGGATAATGTTTTATAACTTATGGCTTAGTGAATCTAAATCCCCTGCAAATATCCACAATATACCCAAAGAATCGTGCTATGATACCAACATGATCTGTAAATTATCGTGGATATTCCGCTAGACATTTCGTCACAACATATCTAATAAAACTATATTTAAAAATATGAAATATACACTATTATAGTTTTATTTCTCTTTAGATTTATAGATTTGTAGATTACTATTAATTGTTACGTGCATGCAAATTAAAACTATGCATAAAATAGAGAACAATGAAATAAAAACTCACAAACCATGAATTGACACAAGATATAACCTGAGAAACCCAGCTGGAAGGTGAGGGTGCCCTGTTCTCTTTCTATAAATAGAAATTGGTTGTGAGTATAGAGAAGTATGTCATGTGGATCTTTACAGTGAAGAAATCATGTTTGTGTGCTCTATCTTCTACCCTTTTGGCTATTTTTTCTCATTTATGGAACACATGCACTCGAAAAGAATGGAATCCCTTTTCCACTTAGTGGCCGATTATGACACATCCTGATAGCCTACAAGTGGTTATGTTTGACTATCTCAACTTTTAACTAGAGCTACAATATGGAGTATTCTAGAGTCTTCTTCATCATAATCACGTGGCCAGCACGTTTTCCATGAATAACGGGGGATGACGTCACATCCTCTTGAATTATGGTGGTGAAAACAGGATGATCAACTTTTGAGTGGCACAAATTTGCATACATACTTTGATTGATACAATCCTTGCATCGTTGGAAAGCTAAATATGTGTAAAATATGAAAGAGAGGTGTTATTCTAAAGTGGAAAAGTTTTACCCCAAAAGAAAGTCATTTGATGCCTCAAAATGCTCCCAGAAGGTTTCAGACCTGTTGTGCCCATTTCCCGTATGCAGTCCTTGGCTACAAAAACTACGCCAGGAAACCAACTTAACCAGCTTTAGGTTCAAACTAGCCCTTGAACCAGAGGAGGCTCCCTCGGTTGTTACGAGGCCTTGTTTAACGCTATTCACTATCACCGAACAACGACCTTTGAAGCACAATGGACAGATTTATG
The DNA here is from genome assembly GCA_034641835.2 of Pinus albicaulis. NCBI lineage: Eukaryota > Viridiplantae > Streptophyta > Pinopsida > Pinales > Pinaceae > Pinus > Pinus albicaulis. The sequence goes on along the minus strand of CM076580.1, from coordinate 1,412,286,233 downwards.
GTTTTAATTGGGGGTGGTTGGCTTTCAATGAAAATCCCTATTCATGAATAAATACCTCCTTCACAGAGTTTGTTCTCAAAGTGTCAGCTTCTAGCCTAGCAGAATGACTTGATTTGTATAAGAATTTGAGAGAAGAATGTAAGAAGATCCCTAATAATTAAGAAATCAAACATAAAACTTAATAAATCAGGGAGATTTGGGTGTGTAGAAATATTCTACAGCCAAACAAAGCACATCCAGGAGAAGATAGAAGTGGCAAACAATAACCAGTTCAAAGAGGAGCTAATTCAAACAAAAATCCGATATAATAATCTCTTTAAACAATTATAAATTTGCAGGGGTTTCCAGAGAGATTGAAACTCAATCTATTTTTATCCAACTCTTCTATGTAACTCTGGATATGTGTAGAAATAGATTATGGAAATACTAGAAAAACAAACGAGAAACCCAAATTCTGTCAAAACGAGAGCTAAATACCTCAATTAGAATTTCTGGAAAAAGAGTTTTACAAAGCTTAAGAGTCTTGCGTCAAAAGCCCACCCTTTTCTTATTACAAATGATCAAATATATAGCAATTACAATAAGCTGGTTGTTGCTGGATTTTAGGAAAATAAAACAAAATCTTAACAATATATTAAAAATAAAATCTAATTTATTACAAACTTTCTCAAAAATAAAATTAAATAAACTAAATATAAGAAATAATTTGTGAAATAATTTGGAAATGTTGGAGTTGTTGATGCCAAATGGTCTTTCAATCTGGAATTGATCCTTTGAATATGTTGATCTTTTGCCTGAAGATACTAATTAAAAACTTTGAATGCTAAGTACTCTGCCACATTTTAGCTCGATGTCCTGAGACTATGGAGCTAATTACAATGTTCGAGGAAGCAAATCTTGATACATGCCATTTGTCTTTGATCGCTAAAAAAAATTCCACACAAATTCTACAAATCGTCTCTGATTGCTACAAAAATGGCTTGAGATTTGGATTTGAATACTGATCTTCTGCCACTGATGTGCTTGGATGCTCAAAACAGGCCCAAAGAAAATCTCAATTTGATTTTATTAACAAACATCCTAAAAATATATATATAACTGCTAGCTAACTATATTTGTCAATGCCTTTTCACCAGCCTCAGAAAGTGACACCTTTCTCCTAGATGCCCTCCATGAATCATGAATAAGAGGAAGTCGAGCTGATGCATTATCAAAATTAGGATCTGCTCTTAAAACAACACAAAAAATTCATGATCTAGTCCTTGCCCAAAAAGGTCGACTTCCACATAGTGAAATGTATGTTATTACTCCAACACTCGATACATCAGCTTCCACTATATGATCGATGTAGAACTTTCGGCGCAACATAATATGTGCTGTCTAATATATCATTCATGTCAAAATATTGGTCCCAAAATATATTTCCTTGAATGTACCACTGCCAAATTTTCTCCCCAGTTTGTATTATTCCCCCACCTTTGGCTCCATGTCTGGCTCAAGAGATGATGTAATAATCTATTGATGTTCCTGTAGTCAAAACCAAAAAAAAATCGTTGATCATTGAATGCTACAACATTTGATTTAAGAACATTGATAAGTTTAGCTGCAAAAGGTATTTGTGATCCTGAAGCATTGTCCAAACTCCATACGATCCATCTAATTATTTTAAGGCTGGTGGCCAGATCATCAATATAGATAAAATAGTCCTCCACAGGAGATGCGACAATTAAATCAAGGTTGTTCAATTCAAACATGCCAATAATATTCCCATAAATTCTTAAAGGATAAAAATGGTGTGTAATCTTCTTCAAAACTTGCTCCTTTCAATGTTTGCAATGAAGTCCATGCAAAATCCTTTACTTCCTTTCTAAACAGAGTCTATTCAACGGGATCAATATCACCTGGTAATGCAATACAATCCCACCACTGTCTCTTATATCCCATTGCAAAAGGCTCCCAAATATCCAATACTTTGGATCAATTGAAATCCTCATGTAAATTTTGCTCTGCCCTCTTAATTTTGAGGATGATTATAGAAATGACTTTTTTTTTTTTTTTCAGAAAGAAAAAAACGCTGTTTTATATTATGATAAATAAAAATAGTGCATAATACATCATAAGAAAGTGAAGTGAGAAATCACTTCCAAAATATGCAACATTGCTCCTAAAATCAAAATAATGTGATCTCGCACAAAATACCCATCACATGAGACTCATAATCAAGCATAGAGTCGATGATAATGTCTAAAGCCAATTGGAAAAGAAATGGGGGATCAACCAAATCCGAAGATGTGAACCCACAACATGCACGACAAGCAAAACCAACTTCAACGATAAGCCAGGTGTCCCACAGCATTTACCGCAACATCATATGAAATTGGGCATATAGTTGAACCATAAAAGACATGATAGAATCATATACGGCCATCTGCAAAAAAAACAATTCGCCCATGCCACTTGAGCTGATGGGGAGGGCGAAAATCATTTGGAGACCCAAGGAGGGTCACAAACTCCATCCACCCTTCGATCATCAGCAGAAAAAATAGGGACCTCGCGGAGGTCAAGAAGTTCATCCCGGAAGAGGGATTTTGTTTTCGGCCTCTCTGTGAAGTGTGTGGATGCGGACTTCGTTTTCTTTCTCACCGTAATATTGCAACCCTAAGCCGGCGAGATGACAATATCAGGATTCCTAGGGATATTCTCAAATATAGTGAGAGCGGCCAAGTCAAGGTTCGGGCTGTTTAAGAGGGATTCGACATCACATCCTATAGGTGATTCCGATAAGTCCCCATTCGCAATATTATGTGGAGAGGGAGGAGGGTGAGGAGGGGATGGGGATGTATATGAAGAAGCAATTGTGGGGCAGGTTTGATGGTGATCAGCTAGAGCAGTAGGGACATATGGTGGGTCCAGTAAATTCACCTTTTCGGTGTTGTGCGGAGAGGGAGGATGAGGGGGAGGTGTTACGTCTTCTAGGGGCGGCATGGATGGGGAGGTGTATGATGGCTCAGTGATGGGACAGGTTTGATGGTGATCAACATGAGCAGTAGAGGCATGCGGCATTATATCATTCCTCATGATTGTCGATCCTAAGTTTACTTCGGCTTCTAATTGCATGGCCGAGCCGGAATTGTTTTTGGAAATAGTAGGAGCCAGCAGCTCCTTGTCTGGTGGAAGTAACTCCGCAGATTGTCCATTAACATTAGCAAATAAATCAATGGCAGAATCCGCAATAGAAGAAATACCTGATGGGATGACATTTCGATGATCATTTGGATTCAGCTTGCCGTTTGCACCTTCTGATCTTTGATTGTCCCTACGGGGATTCCAATGGAGCCGAGGGCAGTTGTCCTTCAGATGTCCCGTGTTGTGACAAAGCAGGCAGCAGAATGGAATGCCCCAATAATCCACCCTTTGCCTATGTCTTTTCGAGCCCCAGACGAGGTCAACATCCGCGGGCAAACCGCCAGAGAAGACCATATCGACCAATATCCATGCAATGCGTTTGTCAGTGGCACCAAGAATACTAGGGTCGATGTATTTCGTGCATCCAATGGAATTTCCAATGGCCCTTAAAGCATTTTCCGTCCAGAACTCCAACGGAAGGCCCGGGAGCTTTACCCACACTGATTTATTCTTTGGAGCCTCCATTATAGGATTAAAACCAAGATACCAAGGCAGAAGTTGCAAAAAACTCTTTCCACGAACCCATGTCTTGTTAACAATCAATGCAATATCTTTTTCATTCCTAAAATGAATACTGTACCAATTATTTAGGAGCAAACTGACCATCGGAGCATATCCCACAATTGGAGTCCAAACATTCTTAGCCCATTCCAGCATATCATTCACATGACCATCGGCAAACATCCAGCGTCCAATAAGTGCACGCTTTTGCAGATCAATGACACGCCCCCAAAGATCTTCATGTTCCAGCACCACTTCTTTGATGTCCACAGCAGGCTTGAAGCAGGCCAATCGATTCTTTTTCAGCTTGTGACTGCCACAGCGAGTCGATCCTTTTCCTTGTTGACGCGCATGAAAACCTGGAGGCGCGATGATGGATTGAGCAATAATAGAAGCATCCAGCTCAAAATCCAATTGCGCAGTATTTGCATCAACCCTCGTGGCACTCGTCATGGCAACTTGGCTGAAGTAAGAAAAAGCCGGTAGGAAAACGAAAGAAATGAAGGGCACGTACAATCCGAAAACAAAGGTGCTGCCTGTAACAGTGCAGATGTGTCCAGATATGTAAATACAACAGATGGTTCCTTCTCTGTTGATGGCGTGGGTGAAGATAGATGGAATTCAACATAAGAAAAAGCCGGCAGGGAAACGAAAGAAATGAAGGGCACGTTCAATCCGAAAACAAAGGTGCCGCCTGTAACAGTGCAGATGTGTCCAGATTTGTAAATACAGCAGATGGTTCCTTCTCTGTTGATGGCATGGGCGAAGACAGATGCCGCAGTTCGTACTTTCTTCTTCACTTGCCACAGATAACTACTCTGTCACTTTTAGCACCTGCGGGTTTCTCACACATCAACTTCATCCCTGTTACAGAGCCGCTTGTAACAGTGCAGCTTGTCACATGGATAATAAAGAGGGATAGTACGTATCCCTGGCCTAAGGATTGAGAAAGTCAGAGAATAAATTGGAGAAGCCTTGAGATGGAGACGTTTTGATAAAATAAATCGACTTTGTCATCCATTATTAAATCCGGCCATAAATGGACGCCGGTGATGATTGACAAGCATTTGTACTTACAGAAGAGAAGAATTTATGATATCCCGATGCCAGACAAGTCATCAGAAAGATAACGTCATGTCAAACAGCCAGTGGGAAATCAAATTCAAAAATACCGGCAAGCTAGATGTCCTGGAAAAAAGATGGAGAAGACTGTTTGCCCGGAAAAACCAGTCCAGTGTGAGCTGTAGTTCTAGGTATGGCAGCAACACCCACCTAAAAACAAAAAGAGGGCAGCTCCACCTTCATAACCAGAATCTTAATCCATTCCCAGAACCGCAAATGCCCAATGATGGCAGATTCCATCTACTGTCTGAAGGCTATGTGTTGCGCACCTCCACCACCCATATCTTTCTCACAGCCAAAACCGGATGCTTCAGGCCGAAAGGAAATATACTTTGGGACACGGCGCATAACTCATCATCATGTACCAACGAAAATACAGTCCGACACCGACTATCTGAAAGCTACTGTGGCTATCTGCAAGAAAACCAAACATATGGTTCCAACCTCGTAATACCAGCACTCAACTTCAAATAATATCACTGCAAACTTATATACTCCTGTGCCGAACTCCTAAGCCCAGGAGACCTTGCAGAAGAGGTATAGTCCATGAAACCTTGAAGCAAACTCTCTCACCACAGTCTCCGGATTCCTGTTTCTTCCTCTACCAGTAAATCTGAAGAATCGGAGAAGAGAAAACACCCTCAAGTGGATCTACCTCCAAACCTAGCAGGGGATGAGCTCTGTGATTATTTCAAAAAGAGCAAACACCCACAAGTGGATCTACCTCCAAACCTAGCAGGGGATGAGCTCTGTGATTATTTCGGTAAATCTGTGAGCCACCCATCGACACTGTCTCGCTAACAATCCAGGTTGAAATCCTGGTCGTTGTGGAAGAAGAAAAGATAAACCGCTTCCTCTTCTTCAGGCACTAGATGATAGGGAGCACACAGGGGATGACAGGGACCCAGATGCTTTTCCGCCTGGGGCTTCAATCTCACCTTTGCCGACCATACTGCTGAGGCCGGCCCCAACCCCACCTACGGCCGCACCGAGCTCAACGCCGCTCCAAATCGACCTCAATTAGCTCAACGTCGGCTCCAATTGTTTGTTATGGAATCCCCGCTTTGTATTCTCCATCGGCCAAGTCGAAATTCCCGCCACTCATATATATTCAAGAACACCCTTCAACCTTCAAACTCAACTGAAAAATCCTATTCCTCTTGTGGAAAAGTCATTCTCCTCCAATCAACTCAAAGAGCCGGAAGATCCGATCCCCTGCCTGAGGCAAAGCCGGCCCTCCTCCAACTTGAGTGCCAAGAACATGAAAAATTTCATTTGTTTCATCTGCACGCTGTTTAAAATTTCGTAGCTCATCTTTGTTTTTACAAAGAGAAACCTTCCCAATGCAAAGTACTGAACGAAAAGTTTCCCAAGCATCCTCAGCACAAGAAGCGCTACAATCATATTCCTCAAAACATCCGTAAATGCAATTTATGACAGTAGACAACAAAAATCTCTCTAAATATGGAAATTTGAGTGTTCCTTGTTGTGTCCCTTCATCAAGGGCAGAGATGAATGGACTGGGTAAACCGTTCCATTGAGATTAATTCAAATAACCAGGTCCAAATCTTCAACATTTAATTGTCTAGTTGTCCATTTTGCAGAAAATGGCACTGAACATATGCTTTACAGAAAACTAGCAAAATCTTTGTATTGGCTCACAATTCTCACAAAAAATTCTGTGTGTAAGTAATTGGGACCATCCTTCAAAAAACCCACGTCTCGGAATTGAAAAATTCATCTTCTTTTGCCCACAAAATGAGCCCGAAAATCACTTACTGAAAATGCTGTGTTTTTGGTTTTCTGGTGAAATCTGGCATTCATGTGTAGCTGGTTATTCCTCACTTGAAAATAGAGATACAACAAAATTGATAAAACAAGTTAGCGACCCTGGAATTTTATAGTAAAAACCTCAGTTACTGATTTAAAGAATGATGACCCATCCGAAGAAACGATTGCACCATGCACCCAACAGCTCTCTCCTGTAGAATGCCCTCGCAACCTACAAATTTGATGATTCAACCAGCATTTGGAAACATATTACAGACTATGCGTAAGATATAATCACCTATACTGACGCTGAAAGCCACATAAAAAACTAACTCGGGGCGAAAAACGCGAAGTTGGGAAACACTTTTTTGGGCATGAGATAGAATTCGGGAGGTTTTTTTAATTTCTGCCGAGAGAAAGTCAACCAAATTTCTGGCCGAGAGCGAAACTCTCGTCCGAGAGATTTTAAATATTTTCAGATTTTAGACGAGAGTTTTGAAAATCCCGCCGCAACCTCGTCGAGAGGTTAGAAAACTTCCCGCCGAGAGTTTTTAAAACTTTGCCCGAGTTTTCCCCGCATACTGTTTAAAACTCTCGGCCGAGAGTTTTTAAAACTTTTGCCCGGGAGTTTTCCCGCGCATAAATTGGTTTAAAACTCTCAGCCGAGAGTTTTAAAAATTTCTCGGCCGAGAGTTTCTGGTCAACAAAAAACTCAGAAAACTCTGTAGTTTTGAGAAACCTGCAACTTTGGAGGGACAAAACACCTACAAAAACAAAATTTTATATGTCGGACCAAGTACCATTAGATTCGTCTCTAAATCTAGTTTTTGATGATGTGATATTTATGGAGTTTCATTAAAAAATTCAATTTTTTATTAATTTTTTACTAAACTATGTCACTATGGAATTTCATTGTTCGAAAAATTGCACTGAATGAAAATTCAATAACTTTCAAACGAGAACACCAAAAAATTTAAAAAAATCATAGTGCACTTCCTCTCCCTGTCTACTTCAAAAGGGTACTCTCATTTTTCTTATTGACGATCACATTGAAAAGAAAATCAAAGGATAATAAAATGTACTGAAACATCACTGTTTTTTTGTCTTCCTCCATTTCAAAAAATAATAAAAAATAGTGATTTGATCCGAAAATTACCAAAAAATAGTCTGTGCACTAGTGCAATATATGCAAATTATGATGCTATGGTTTTTTTCCAAAAAATGAATAACCTTCCCTAAAAAAAGTAAAGGATAATAAAGTGACTATTTATGTTTGCCTGAAAATTTCAAGTATATGCAGTTAGTAAACAAGAAATTTACCCCTCTATATGTCAATATTTTTTTTAAAAAAAAATATGGGTATGGAGGTAAGACAATTCTCTACAATTCTTGTTTTTATGTCAAAGCATAATTTGCAATAAAAATATGAGTTTAGTGGAGTTGAAGTTGAAAATCATAGAAAATTACAATTTTCAACGTCAAAAAGGGCAAAAAGTGTTTCCCAACTTCACATTTTCGCCCCGATGTGTCATTGACTTTCTTGAGGGGGTCCATACACCAGAAGGGGCCAATACCTGGGTCCCAAAATTGTGTGAAGGCACGTGTATAATGAAAATGACCATTAAACCGTTTCACACCCCCTGCTAAAGCTCGAATTATCCCAGTCCTAATCAATGGAATACTTCCATCTTCAAGAAATATTTAAGTGAACTTAGGATTAAAATTTTATAATATATTTTTTTAATTTAAAACAAATATTTCCATTAAAAAAATTAATTTTTTATAACAATAATATATTTTAAATGAAAAATTAATATATAAAAAAAATAAACTTTTTTAAAAGCATAATAATCTATCTCTCAGGATTTTAGTTTAGTGAGATTTTGACAAGTTTTTCATCGAAAATTAAAATTTTTGGGTGTGCCAAAAAATGTTACAATATCGGCTCTAATAGGGACTGCTTCCCCTGTGTGATGCAAAGAACAAGCAGATCAGTTGCCTTTAGCGTTGGGCATGGAGTCATACTGTAAACATGATCATCAACCATAATCTGCCATAATCAACTCTCTTGGATCAAACCTGTCATTTGAATAGCTTGCTAGTGCAGACTACAACCTGCAAATGTGAAATGAAACCATATGCCAGCACTAATCCTGATACTCTTTCATACTGAAAACTGAAAACTAAAAATTTCTAGACTGAAGATATAAAATGATCTCCATATACTCTTCAAATCACACCATTCATTAAATAATGAACACATTGATCTACTAGATACTGAAACTCTGAATATGTATTCAATCCCCACACTTCTATCTCACTGAAATGGAAAATGTTGCACTGTTAGGTGTAATCAATTTTCCAATGTAACCAAGTGCAAAGTGGATTTATTGACAAATCATGTTGCCAACAGTTGAAAATCTGAGGAATATATACAATATGGACATAAACTCCCATGGAAAAATTATACTCACATGTGTCTTTTAAAAGTTGCTTTCTCTGTAGACATGCAACATTTATGATCATGGCTGAGAGGATAAAACATATACTGCTAATTTCAAGTATCAATGAACCTTGCATAGCAGTAAAGGTAGCTGAAATTTGGAAAGAGTTGGATCGGTAATCCAGTGGAATCGCCATCCAACAAAGTGGAGTCGCCAGGTGAAAATAATGCAACCAATACAAATGTCTATTCCTTATTCACCAGCAAGAAATAGATCTCAACTTTATCGTGATCTAGGGAAAATTTTCTTAGTTACTTGGATCCTCGGCAACAACTCCAAATGTTGTACCTGTTTCCCATAGGCAGTCCTTGGCTGCAAAAAATATGCCAAGAAACCAACTCAACCAGCTTTAGGTTCAAGCTGGCCCTTGAACCAAAGGGGGCTCCCTTGGTTGTTACAAGGCCTTATTTAACATTGTTCACTATCACCGAACAACAACCTTTAAAGCACAATGGCTAGATTTATGGTTTTAATTGGGGGTGGTTGGCTATCAATGACAATCCTTGTTCATGAATAAATCCCTCCTTCACAGAGTTCGTTCTCAAAGTGTCAGCTTCCAGCGTGATAGAACGACTTGATTTGTATAAGAATTTGACAGAGGAATGTAAGAAGATCCCTAATAATTAAGAAATTAAACATAAAATTTAATAAATCAGGGAGATTTGGATGCATGTAGAAAGCTTCTACAACCAAACAAAGCACATCCAGGAGAAGATAAAAGTGGCAAACAATAACCAGTTCAAAGAGGAGTTAATTCAAACAAAAGTCCGATATACTAATCTTTTTAAACAATTATAAATTTGCAGGGGATTCCAGAGAGATTGAAACTCAATCTATTCTGACCTGGCTCTTCTATGTAATTATGGATATGTGCAAAAATATATTATGGAATACAAATTCTGTCAAAACCAGAGTTGAAATACTCTAATTAGAATTTTGGAAAAAAAGTTTTACAAAGCTGAAGCTGTCTTGGCCTAAAAAATCCACCCTTTTCTTATTACAAATGATCAAATATATAGCAATTAAAATAAGCTGGTTGTCGCTAGCTTTTAGGAAAATAAAACAAAATCTTAACAATATATTAAAAATAAAATCTAATTTATTACAAATTTTCTCAAAAATAAAATAAACTAAATATAAGAAATGATTTGTAAAAAAATTTGGAAACGCTGGAGCTGTAGATGCCAAATGGTCTTTCAATCTGAAATTGATCCTTTGAATATGTTGATCTTTTGCATAAAGATATTGATTAAAAACTTTGAATGCTAAGTAGTCTGCCACTTTTAGCTCGATGTCCTCAGATTATGGAGCTAATTACTATATTTGAGGAAAAAAATCTTGATACATGCCATTTGTCTTTGATCGCTCAAAAATTGCCACAGAAATCTCTACAAATCCGTATTTGATTGCTACAAAATGGCTTGAGATTTGGATTTGAATACTGATTTCTGCCACTGATATTCTTGGATGCTCAAAAGAGACTCAAAGAAAATCTCAATTTGATTTTGTTAACAAACATTCTCAAAAAAATATATAACTGCTAGCTAACTGTATTTGTCATTGCCTATTCACCAGCCTTAGAAAGGGACACCTTTCTCCCAGCGGCCCTCCATGAATCATGAAGAAGAACAAGTCGAGCTGATGCATCATCAAAATTTAGATCTTCTCTTAAAACAACACGAAAAATTCATGATCCGGTCCTTGCCCAAAAAGGTCGATTTCCACATAATAAAATTTATGTTATGACATCAACGCTCCATACGTATCTTCCACTATATGATCGATGTAGAACTTCCGGCACAACATAATATGCACACTCTAATATATCATTCATGGCAAAATATTGGTCCCAAGATATATTTCCTTGAATGTACCGCTGCCAATTTTTCTCCCCAGTTTGTATTTTTCCCCACCTTTGGCTCCATGTCTGGCTCAAGAGATAATGTCATAATCTATTGATGTTCATGTAATCAAAACCAACAAAAAGCGTTGATCATTCAATGCTACAACTTTTTATTTAAAAACATTGATAAGTTCAGCTGCAAAAGGTATTTGTGATCCATGAATTTTTAAGTGATAAAAATGGTGCGTAATTTTTTTCAATACTTGCTCTTTTCAAGAAGCAATGAAGTCCGTGCAAGATTCTTTATTTCCTTTCTAAAAAGAGTCTCTTCAACGAGATCAATATCATCCGACAATGCGACACAATCCCACCACTGTGTATTATATCCCATTGCAAAAGGCTCCCAAATATCCAATACTTCGGTTCAATTGAAATCTCCATGTAAATTTTGCTCTGCCCTCTTAATTTTGAGGATGATTATAGAAATGACTTGGGCAGCAACATGAAAAATGTCATTTGTTTCATCTGCACGGTCTTTAAAATTGCGTAGCTCATCTTTGTTTTTTCAAAGAGAACCCTTCCCAATGCAAAGCACTGAACGAAACGTTTCCCAAGGAACGTTTCCCAAGGAAGCTCGAATGATCATGGGGGTCCGAAATTGAATGAAGATCATCCTTCCATAAAAATATTGAAGTGAACTAAGGCCTAAAATTTTATAATATATTTTTTAAATTTAAAACAAATATTTTAATAAAAAATATATTTTTTTATTAAAATAATATATTTTAAATGAAAAATTAATATATAAAAGACATAAACTTTTTTAAAAGCATAATAATTTATCTCTCAGGGTTTTTGTTTAGTAAAATTTTGACAAGTATTTCACCAAAAATTAAAGTTTTTGGGTGTGTTAAAATATGTTACAACAATATTTTAATTTTCCAAACTTGATCATGTTGATAAAAATGGTCTTGTGAGTTGATTCCTCCACTTTTTCCACTTTGAATTCATTGAGATGGATGGAAAACAATAAAACGATCCAATTTGAATCAACAACCTTGACATTTTTAGTGGATTCAAAAACCTTAAGGACCTCTATATCACACCTCTAAATGAATGAGATTTCAATTTTGTTGTGATGAAATTGCAGATGTTGAATGCAAGTACAAAAATGATGGGAAAGCACCATCTAAATGCGGAGCATTTTAGTTAGATTGTAGCCAGCACTAACTTTCATGTGTATTTTTCTTATGTTTTATAGATATTCTTGCTTGCCAGTAACAAGTGTCCTTTACAAGTCTATCGATTCTCCTCTTGTTATTTCTTGTGATAATGTATTACCGAATAGTAATTCAATCATAATAATAGATATCATACAAATAATAAGTAGTTCACCGGAGTGAAAGGACATGATATCACATCAACCTAGAGAATTACACTCCAAAATCAACATATAGATCAACAAGGCTTTTGATATGCATGATGCATCATAAACAACCTCTATCTCTCAATCATCATATATGAAACATGTACTTTATCCTTGGTGCATAAGGTGGTGAGCACACACACTCTCTCTCTAACACCATGGTCCCATGAAATATGTTGCCTTCATATTTGTAGGGTGTGTGGCCTAAAATGGATAGTAAGCCCCCCAAAAAAAATCTATTCCTAGAAGCATTGATACATTTCAACCCATGGTGGGATTTGAGTTCTAAACTAGTGAGATTCAAGCAAAAATGTCAGTGACCTAATTAATGCTTCAAATAACCTAATCTTTTGCAAGATGGAAAATGTAGAAAGAGTTGGTTTCAACTTCTATAACTTATTATTTTGCCAATGAAACTTGCATTAATATTTTAATTTTGCTCTTAAAAATTCTCATGATACTTCTATAATAAATGCAAGGTGAGGAAAATATATTCACTCCATTTTTACACTGACTACTCCTTTTTTTTTTTAGTAAACACACTCAAATTTCCACAAGTTTTGTTAAACTATAATGACATATGAAATATTTTTATGATAAGATTTCATTACACATTAATACTCTTCTTAGTAATAATGGTTAAAATTATAAACAAGCTCTATACTTCCATAAAAATTTATGCAAGAAGGAAAATTACCTAACTATCCATGAGTTCATTTTGAAGAATAGACAACCTCCCTCTAATAATATGGGCGCCCACCATTTACTCGTGAGTAGCATGTGGCAAGTGCACTTTATTGACATTATTGACAAAGGGGACGATGGGATTAGGTTCAACCACATAATGGGATTTCTCAGGATGAGAAAGGGGATTTAGAACTATGAAAATAATCGATATACTTATATAATTTTTATTGATTAGTGGAGAGCTAAAAACAAATGATGCTTATATTTATATAATATTGGGGATTAAAAGGAATGATGATTATTATGATATTAATTTTGACAAAACCCCTTATTGTCATTTTTAGCTATATATAAAGAATATGGCACAAGCATCTAACTTATAAGCATTTATAATATTTGCATTATCATAACGTTTTTGTAAATTGAATTTAGGCTTTTAATTGGTGTTACCTAAATGTCATGCGTCAATATAATCTTATAAACGTTAATGATGCCATTTTATCCACATTTAGGGGTCAATATGTTGATATATACCTTGTTTATATAGTATCTTAATTGATAAAGTAAGGTTATTATGATATTACTCATGAGGTGTAGACGAATTGAATTGTGTGGAGTTTAGTCACCATCAAGTTTCAAGTTCAAATCTCATGAGAAGAGGTTGATGGTGAAAGCCAATTTTGAGAGTACGTTGTCCCAAAAGGCATCCATACTCAACCAAGTCTCACACAATTATGGTGATAACATCTCATACTTGAGAGAATTATTCTTTCATCAACATATAAATTAGGCTTGATCTCGACATTACTTAATAAATAAATAAAACCATGTATGTATTTTACTTTTCAAATAAACAATGAAAAAATAAAAACACAATGTTATATCAAAATAAAAATAAAATGAATTAAAGAATTGAAAGAATTAATATCAATAACATAATATTTAGCCCAAAAAATACATATTTAATATTAACAATCTTTTTAACCTAAAAAGTGAATATATTCATCTAATATACGGTAAAGTTATAATCTCTCATAAAATCTAAAAATTATTTAATAAAAGCCATATGGATGGTACAAGGGAATAAAGGAGATTTTCAAGAGAGTTGGGAAAGAAAAATTATCCCCACGTAGATTTAAATTAAGAAATATTTTATAAATGTAATTTTTATTATTTATAAGGAAATAATAATTTTTTTTAAATAGTTTAGAATTGGATTGTTAATATTATTTTTAATCAATTTTATAATATTTATTTAAATCTTATATTTTTGAAATATATTCATTAAAAATATAAATAAATATGAATTTTTTTAATATAAATAATTTAAAAATTATGAAAAAACAAAGTATATTGGATGGATGGAAATTTTTTATAAAAAAAGTCAAAAATCATTACTAAAGATAAAATATGTTTGATGGAAAATCATAACCAAAGGCAACAACATATATGATAGAGGAACCATGACCAAAGACAATAGTATATATGTTGGAGGAATTTAGATATATGATGTATAAGAAAAAGCTTGATAACATGGAACCAAAAAAACTCTTTAAAATTGCTTTTAAATGTAATCAAAGTCTTTATCTTTGCCTCAAGGGTAGGTGGCATAAGGATGCCCAGTCCTGGCTCAACCAATGGAGAATTAAGGAGGAGCTCAATATGGGAAGCAAAGATAATATCAAAAATACTATTACCTCCAAGTTTAAGGACAAGCTCTGGGAGGATCAGGAGCTGGAGGGTAAAAGGAAGTTAAGATACTACAAGGAAGTGATCAACCCCACCCTTGATCATCAGAATTATCTCTATGCGTTGTCCAACAATAAGAAAAAAATGAACACCGCTAAGATAAGAACTAATTCCCATGAGCTTGAGAGTGAGACCGGGCGGTGGTCTATTCCCAAGACCCATTAGAACGATAGAATCTATCAGATTTGTGATTCTATGGAGGTGGAAGATGAAAAACACTTCCTTTTAGATGCCCTACTCTCACATTCGCTCTCAATTCCCTACCATCTGCCACACTTCCCATCTTCTTGGCCTATTAAGCCAACCCACCTATAGCGATCTTGGAGAACTTATTTCCCTTCTCTTTAACCATAAAAACAAGATTTTGAAGAACCAAACTTAAATTCTTTCTCCTTTCTTAAGATCCGATAGACTGCATTGATCTTAAAAAACGGTAACCATCATCATCATCAATAAAATGTTTTTGCTATTTCTTATATATTTTACAAAAATATTTTATTATTTATATTATATTTTTATTTAAAAATAATTTACTATTTAATAAAAATCAAACATTTAAATTGTACTAATTTAATTACCTTAAAATTACATTTTTCAAATTTTTAAATAAAATTAAAACCATATTATTCAGTGCGAAAAATATTCCATATGACTCCACAATTTGCATAACGAAAACCAAAAAAGCCCAACTCTGGATTTGAGATTTGAACGTGCGACCAAATATTTTAAATAATAATAACATTACGGATTTTTATTATATTTTAATTGGCCAATGGACAAGGTGTTTGACTTTGCCGTAAATTACGTTTAGATTTTGTGGCGAAACGGTCTGCGATTTGCAGTCAATAGTGTGGAAGTCGGTGATCGATTGCCACGTGTTATTTTAGGTTTAGAAAATAAGAGAGTGGGTCCACAGTTTTTAAATTTTTTTTGGCTCACGTATCATTTGTCGTAAGGTGGGTAGGCGGTATGGAATTTCAAAATTATTTTGCCTGTCAAGTGGAAATTTAATGACAGTTGTTTGTTTTTTTATTTGTAATTTCATTTTTTTTTTTAATGTAAATTCTCATGTTTTTAATTTTTATGTGTTGTTATATGTAAAGTTTAGTTATTTTTAGAAAAAGAAAGTATATCGTTTTGATTTGAGAAGTTTGGAAAGAGATTTCTTTTTATGTTCATGAATATATCTTCTATAATAAGAAGAATAGGAAATATTCTATGAGTGAGAACGTTTCTACCACGTACTAGACAGACAGGCAATCTTTAAGATGTAATCGATTCCATTGGAATAATTAGATATTATGATACATTTTATTTGGCTATTTTGGGGAGGAAAGCGAACGAGAATGAGCAAAAGATATTGGAACATTGATTTGGAAGAGATGATGGAAGCAAGAGTTCATTTAGGGCATAAAACTAGGAAATGGAACCCTAAGATGGCACCTTACATTTTTATAGAGCGTAAAGATACTCATATTATTAATCTGGCTAAAACTGCTCGTTCTTTATCAGAAGCTTGGAAAGATTGTTGTGCTTGAAGTAGCAATTTTATCTTGTGGTTATGCATCCTGAATGATTTATCACCAAAATATGTCAATTGGGTGCGTTCCAAAATTGACATTTGAATTTACTAATTCCTAAAAAATTTAGATAATTTCTAAAATTTTCAGATATTGAGTGGAATTGACATTTGAATTTACTAATTTCTAAAATTTTGAGATATATATATATATATATATTCGGTATCGAATTGAATCCGAATCCAAATTCAAACTTGATAAGTATGCTTAAATATACACCAGAGACAAATTATAAATGAATCAAAAGTTGTTTGACTTGTCCAACACCATAAATTTACATGGAACGCAAATTATGCTTGAATCAATGGGTGCTTGTTATGCAGTAGTTAATTTATTTATGTTTGGGAGGTTTTTAAATTTGAAAATTTTGCTGAAATTGCATATAAAAAATTCGAAACAAATTCTTAAAAAATTCCAAATCTTAAAATAATTAACTTTAATTTATATGATGTATGTAAATAGTTATTTTAATTTATATAATTGAACTAATTTACAACTTTGACAACGAATACTATGCAGCCTCATACATAGTGTAAACACATTTTAAAATTGTAGGTTTTGTTTTCAAATTTAGGATGGAATGTGAGGGACAACATGGTCGATAAAGGTAATAGAGCACTGAAGACTACTGATTACTGGCGATATCATTTCGCGCTCTATACTCAATACCCTCAATGTAGTCTACATTCATAAATCCCTGAAGAAGGAAAACACAACCATGTGATCCAGTAACTTTAATTTCAGCCGTTGTCTAGCAATTTTTATGACCCACTATTGCCTTCAATAGTTCAACTAATTATAAATAAAATTCGATTGTGATTTGTGCTGCTTGGAGAAACCAATCAAGGAAGTATGTTTGAGGATTCTATATTTTCGTACTTGAAATGCTCAACTCTATCCTTTTCCTTTTGTACCTGCATTTATGTTTCAACCAGTTTATCTACATATGTAAAAGAAAAAATACCACTCCGCATTATATACCTGATCACCCCTTCACTCCACACATCCACTTTGTCACTGTAATCCTTCGCTTCTAGAGGTGGAAGTGGATGCTTCCTATTGCTCATTTGAACAGGGCTTCCACACAATTCCGACCATAAGAGCTTAACCCAGATTCTCTAAGCTTTTTAGCTTTTTATATTATGAAAGAAAACAATCAAATTAAAAAATTTCTAAACAATCTATATAAAAAACAACTTCAAAATTTCAAATTCAAGATTTCCTTTCCTGATTCTCTAAGCTTTTTAGCTTTTTAAATTATTAAAGAAAACAATCAAATTAAAAAATTTCTATACTCAAACTTAATTCCCATTTCGTGTGCTGTAATTTCCATTTCACGTACTAGTTTCCAATTCTTAAAAAATTTCTAATCAATTTTTTTATTTCTTTTTAGTTTCCAATTCTTAAAAAAAATTCTAATCAAATTCTTAAAAAATTCCAAATCTTAAAATAATTAACTTTAGTAATTTAATCCAGATTCTCTAAGCTTTTTTAGCTTTTTAAATTATTAAAGAAAACAATCAAATTAAAAAATTTCTATACTCAAAATTAATTTCCATTTCGTGTGCTGCAATTCCTATTTCACGTACTAGTTTCCAATTAGTTTCAAGGTGGCTTGCAATTAGTTTCCATTTCTAACACTACGCAGATCCAACGGTGGACAATGTGATAGTTGTTTACTTGAATCAACGGCAAAAAATAAAAAGGTCGACTATGGTGAGGGTGGAATGATTCAAAAGTAAACACTACTAGTTTCCAATTAGTTTCAAGCCGGTTTGCAATTAATTTCCATTTCTAATGCTACACAAATCCAACGGTGGACAATGTGACAGTTGTTTACTTGAATCAACGACAGAAAATAAAAAGGTCGACTATTGTGAGAGTGGAATGATTCAAAAGTAAACACCTCCAGTATAATTATTAATTTCAAATTTTAAACCTGGTCGATAGTGTTGATAGTGAGTATGTCAATTTATTAAATATTTAAAGGTGAAATTTTTTTATTGTAATTGTAAGGGTTTTGGTTTTAATAGGTTTGATGTAGAGTTTGAGTGAGATTAATGTTTAAGAGTGTGCATTTTTTGGTAAGAAGTTATAGGTTTAAAAGCAAATGAGAATAGAGTATGTGTAGCTTTATAGACTTTTGTAGTCAAATAGAGCTAAGATTTCTTATTTCACAAACAAAGTTTCATACATTAATATGATGTTTAATTTGGTCGTGGCTTTTGAAAAACAAATTATTATGTGTATAAAAGAGATAATAAGATTATTAGTTTTGTAAATATTTTGTTTATATAAAAATTATAAAATTTTGATAATAAGGAAAAAAATACTTAATAAGTTAGTTGTTTAAATTTGAGATTAATAATGTGATTAGATATGATTATTAATAATATTGAATATTGTTGATATAATTTTTGGACATTATTTTGATAAATTTAACAAAATTTAATAAAATATTAAATTTATTTTTCATTATTAAATATGAAAATAATTAAACTTCCAAGATTCCTCCTAGAATATATTTGAATTACCATATTGAAGTTCCCATAAACTATGGTTCTGTATGAGATGACAATTTTGCCAAATTGCATTCCAAATATGTGAACCCTTTATTCTCCCCTCCCCCCAAATCTGTTGTAGTTTTGTTCCTCTGTGTTGGGAGTGTATTTTTTCCTCCATGGTTTTCTCTAGAGCTAATTTGGTTTTTAAATCCATATCCATTAAGTTTGCCCGTAGGATTTCATTGAGAGTGGCTCAATCTCTCTCATATTTAATCCACCCATCATTTTTGGGTAGCATATCTCTTCCCAATTTGCAAGGGCCCATTCATGTTATTTCTTGGTTCCTCCCAAAGAAACGATCTTTGGAGATTGAGGATCTTCTTTAGGATTTTCTTAGGGGCAACTAGAACTAAGAGTGAGTAAATAGGCATGGCTTTCAAAACTGATTTTAGAAGGGTGGTTAAAACATTTTATTAGTGTGTTGTTCAAGAGGAATGAGTTTTGTAATGCCTTTTATTGATATGTGTCTTTTAATAAATTAACATAAATATTAATAACAAAAAAAAATGTTGATGTAAATATCTATTTATTTATGGAGAGAGACTATGTCTATATTGTACAAATCAAATGAAATGAAAATTTGTAGTTAAAACATTATATTATTGTGTTGTTGAAGATCAAGGCTACGTGTAATTCTTTTCATATTGAAATTGACACATGGGATATATATAAATAACCAACATAGATCCATGTTAACCCAGGATATTTCAATCACTAAAAGGGTTCAAATCCCTTCAGGTGCAAACCTTTCTTGAAATTTTTCACTTTAAAAGAGGTTTTCACCTCAAAAATTTTGAGAGAGAGAGAGAGATGTTTTCTATTTTCGAATATGAGAGGGTATGTATTAACATTTTAATGTGAAGAATGTAAATCATAAATAAAATCTTTCAATATCAACTACATATATATTATATAAAACAAGGGAAAATAAAAGATTTTGTATACTCAAAACTTATTAGCATTAGCATGTTGAACATTTTGTTTGACATAGTTTATAATTTAATTGTTTATGAGCCCTAAGGGTTAGCCTAGTTGGACGAGTTCTCGTTTCTCAAATACCTTGCTTGTTGGGAGGTCACAAAGTCAAATCTCTTCGACGCTCTTGGGGTTAGGCCCTGCTTGTTTCGCCGATGAGACGAGATTCTTTCAGGGTCATCCGCTTGGATTTTCCCAATGAAAAAAAAAAATTTAATTGTTTATGTGATATATATGTGTGTGTGTGTGTGTGTGTGTGTGTAGAGAGAGAGAGAGAGAGAGAGAGAGAGAAAGAGAGAGAGAGAGAGTTTTTATATGTCTATTCATCAAATAATATATACTGGCATATATCCATCATAATTGTGGATCTTCCAAGAGGGATCAAATCTTTCAAGATGCAAACCTCTTTTTGAGTGCAAAACTTGAGGAAAGCTTTGCACCTCCAATGATTTGGTTCGTTTTTGTTGTTGGTAGATCTGAAGTGAAGATGGATATATGTTGGTTTTGAGCGAAACACTAACAAAATCTTTTAACTATGATTGTTTTCCCACTATTTTCTCATAATTTTTTTTCTATGTAGTTCACTAACCGAAGAGATCACTACATCCATGGAATATTGTACCAGGAAGATCCATTTGAAGGGATAATTTCCTTTCGGCTCAATCACGATGCCTCACACCGAGAGTGACAAGAGAATTGAATCCATGACCTCGAACAATTGAGTTAACTCTCATTGATTTATTTTTACATAATATTTACCTAGTTGATATTGAAATATTCTATTTATGGCTCACATTTTTCACATTAAAATATTAATACATGTCTCTCATATCCATAACTCACCCTTTCTCTTCACTTTCTTCACATTAAAATGTCAATACACACCCCCCACAAACACATATAGACACACATTGAATTATTTTTGTAATTAATATTTTAAAAAATGTTATATGTCAATTTCATATTAAAAATTGGAAAAAATACTATATATATATATATATATATATTACTCAACATGTATGTCGAAATATTTAATTTATGATCCCACTAAACTTTTTCTTATTATTAATATTTTTTAAATATTATATATCAACTCTATATTAAAAATGGAATAAATTATATTGTTAATTTAAACTACTTTATTTTTCTATGTATAGGTTTGACATAAAATTATGTTATTTAATAAGGACATTAAAATATTTTAATTTTATTTGATACTAATTTTTTGTTATTAATATATTCTTTATTTTTGGAATCTAAGGTTCTGTGATCCATCATATAAATTAGTAAAATTCTTTCGGTAATAATCACATGCAATGGAACATGGTCGACGTGTTTCGAACCAACCAGTGTGGTTCATCATCAGGACTCAACATGTATGTCGAAATATTTAATTTATGATCCCACTAAACTTTTTCTTATTATTAATAGTTTTTAAATATTATATATCAACTCTATATTAAAAATGGAATAAATTATATTGTCAATTTAAACTACTTTATTTTTCTATGTATAGGTTTGACATAAAATTATGTTATTTAATAAGGACATTAAAATATTTTAATTTTATTTGATACTAATTTTTGTTATTAATATATTCTTTATTTTTGGAATCTAAGGTTCTGTGATCCATCATATAAATTAGTAAAATTCTTTCGGTAATAATCACATGCAATGGAACATGGTCAACGCGTTTCGAACCAACTAGTGTGGTTCATCATCAGGACTATGGATGATGAACCACACTGGTTGGTTCGAAACGCGTCGACCATGTTCCATTGCATGTGATTATTACCGAAATAATTTTACTAAATTAATATATTCTTGTTTTAAATATTATATGCCAATTGAACATAGAATGAATTACATATCATAAAATGTCAATAATAATGTTATTTTTGCATGTTATCTCTGAATTTTGTATTAAGTAGTAAAGGAATTATATATCTCACTTGTACGCAGAAGTTTTTTTTTTAGCTCAACCCCGAGGGTGTTGACGAGAATTGACCTCGTGACCTCTCATTAGCAAGGTGCTTTAGTGTAACACCCTGTTTTATTTTAACTGTGGCTGACAGACTTTTATAATACATTTGAATTATTAAGAATTAATGAATATGATTATTCGTTAGTAAGACTTGAGTTTATTTCATAAATAAAATTGATAAAGTATCCCGAGTAAAATGGATTAACTGAATGACAAAATAATTCCAAGATTCCAGAGTAAAAAGGTAGAGCCAGTTTCTGACAATTACCTTCCCCAAGATGATAAAAAGGAAATCCTGAGTAGGGGAAGGGGTTTTGTTCAGGAAGAGATGATGGGGGTTAACAATAGAATGTTGCAAAGAGTTGTCCATAGCTGGTAGGAAAACCAGTGGAGCTCTAAACCCAAGGGAAGCATAGGTTGGACTTAGTTGCTAAGGCCTTTCTTCTAGTAATTACCTACTACCTAAGACTCTGGTGCGGAGCACGGGGGGAGCAGAGGACGTGATTGCATCTCTCAAAATTTGGGCGGAACCATCAGTTATCAAGAAGGAAAATATAGAGAAGTATTTTATGTGTTTTTTCTCACAGTTCAAGTGATATAAACAAAAAAAGAATATGTATAATGCAGTTCCATTATTATGTTATCTTGTCATATCTGTTAGATGAAATAGTGCAGAAAACCTAGTTTTCCTTTAAAAAGATAGAATGATTGAATTTTGAGAGTGAAATTTAAATAACTTGGATAAATTGGAATTATGACTAGTTAGGAGTTATGAAACTCAAACTCTATACAAGAAATAGATTTTTACATGACAACAACATAAACTAGTTAAACATATTTACACCTACTTGCTACATGCAAGAGGATTATTCTACTTACGCTATCAAAGCACAGTGAGCTAATCAAGAAACTATAAAGATTGCAGAATTTGGATAGAAATAATAACTACAAAATTTAGAATATTAAGGCTCAGAGGTTTAGAGCCGAGCCCCGTGGTGACAAGGCAGGGTCATGGTCCTCTTGCCATTTCACCTGAGATTTCATAAACAGACGATAATAATAAACTAGGAATAAACATGCAATATAAAATATTTCTAAATAATAATTGTAGAAAGGAGCTAACAGAACTACCACTTATAAATCCGAAGTTATTCAAATTATGTGGACAAATAAAGAACAACAGAATGCAATGACATATAGTCGAACAACTTCATATATACAGAAGTTCCAAAATTTCTTGTTTAGTCATAAAACCCCTCAGGCGGGAAAAACAGCCAGAATTTCATATGAACTTTAATGTTCATTGTAAGAGTTAAACATTATTACAAGACAGAAGGAGATAACATCAGACACCTCTAATTTCTTCCATAATTTCTCTATGACATCACGGAGGACAACCTCTGATTTTAAATAAGGAAAAACAAAACAAGTATAACAATCCAACTTTACATTCAGTACATGGCGCAAAGGCCTTCGCACTCAAAAATAATAGTTTCCTTAAATTACTAAGAAACTGGAGGAAAAAACTCTTCAAACTAGTCTGAAATGAAAATATCATTATGAAAAAACTCTTCAACAAGTTTTAAGACCCAAAAATCCCTTGCATGCAAGAAGTAGTCAACGCCAATTGCAATACCTATACGCATGGAGGGTATAACCCTCATTACCAAAGATAAAAAGAGAAAAGAGGAACTGTGCAGAGGGTTTATCGAGAACATACCTGTGTACCGCTTTTCCAAACCAGAATAACCCTTGTGGTTTCATCGTAGGCCAAACTTGCATCCAAAGGGCAGGCACAATAGGGGTTAAAATTAGAGCGGACTTATGAATTAACTCAAAAATAAAATTGAGAACAAACTTTTGAATGGTAAATAGATTGAATCAAGAAAAGAGCATTAGGGTTCGACTCGGTTACCTGCACCGACTAGCTTGCAGTAGCCAAATTCACATCCCTTATCCGGAAGGAAGAAGCAACCCACATAGAGATGCTCGACTGCTCTTGCCATGAATGAAATAAAACTTAGGAATGAAGAAAGTCCAACAGATGAGACCCTATTGGGGTTATCCATCGAAACCAAATAAACTCTAACATCCCAAACAATAAATGAAAATGCGAAATGCAGCGGCATACCTGTATCATAAACAGGAATAGTGTATTACACAGATGGAGAAAACATTCACCATAACTCAAAAAGAAACACAACATGTATAAACAATTGAATCCCTGGCATAATAATGGAAAACGGTATAATTCCTGTGCACAAAAATAGTCAACGATGAACCTGTCTAAGACAAGCTAAAACCACAATAAGGTATTGAGCTATCACCTTCAGCAACCATGTGGGACCTGCTAATATGTCTTAGGCACCGAGCAAACTTGCAGAGCGAAACGAGCTGGAGCGACGATGAAGAATGATACGTAAGGCAAGGAATGGGGTGGGTGGTTACCCTAACCATCCCAACCCTCGTCTAGACCATTCGATTTAATGTTTCCACAGATCTATGGTAACCAGACTCCATAGGGAATTAAGATGCGGGACAGTTGTAAGCCAGCTACCGTGACAGATGGCTAGAGCCAGAGACGAGGAGGTCCAACATTCAAGACCCCAATAAATTTACAATTATAAAACATTGGTTGATATTCCATGTAATGTACTGATAATCAACATAACTTTAAAGTTTGCAATCAAATCAAAATCCTAAGGTACAAAATATTTGATGCTTGAATAAATATAATCAAGTACTTTTGAGCGAACACAGGTTCGGATTCACAATGATTTCATGTTGCAATATATACTTATGTCAGTGATATATATGATGCATTAGTGGAATAAATATAATTTGGGAGTTGTGACATATATGTGACAATATATATATGTGTTGCGACATAGGTAAATATAATATGTTTAGAACTTCAAAGTAAATGGTAAGTTAGGTAAGTATATGTAATAGTGTAATTACATAGTTAAGTTTTTTTTTTTATGGTAAGTTTTCATGTAGTGGTGACAACTGGTATCAGAGTGTGGTTACACGTTGGGGCCAGATGGGTCATTGAGATAAATTGGGTGTTTTCATTTTGTTTCTTGCTTTGAAATTGTGCACAATGACAAGAAAATTGGTAAAAAGTTACAATAAGGAGAGGATCCAATCACCAAACACCAAGAACTACAGTGGAAGCCCATCCTCTGTCCAATCCTTAGGTCAACCCAAAAATGTCGGTGCAATTAAGAATGGACCAACACCAACAAACCAATAAATTATTGGAAGAGCAACAACGTCAGACGAATATATTGTTGGATATGGTGCAACAGCTTCAGACAGAGATGATTCGAGTACGAAGCGATAATGAGAGGTTAAATAGAGAGTAAAAAAGGATACTGAAGAGTCTCTCAGATAAGAAGTATCATCATATTGCACAACCCAGTCCAGAGAGGGACACCCATGGAAAGAAACAACAACAAGTTCATGACAACATAGAAGTGCGTCGTACCCATCATAGTAACAAGAGTAGAAATTATAATGAAGCTAAATCGGCTAATATTTCAGATCAATAAGATCTGAAGAAGCAGAAAGTAGAATAGGGGGAATTCCAGAAAATTAAGCCTCCTACATTCGATGGAGAAGTTGAACAAGTGGCGGAAGCTTGGATAATTAATATGAATAAGTATTTCCAAGTCTATGAGTATAACTTCAAACTCAAGGTTCACCTAGCTATTTATCAATTGCGGTAAAATGCTACATTATGGTGGGAAGAGGTGAAAATTGTGCACGGAATTGGAGACCAAAATGTGACTTGGGATGAGTTCCAACAGTGTTTCAAGGACAAGTACTTCACTGAACGATTTTATGATGAAAAATATCGAGAGTTTCATGATTTAAAGTTGGTTCAATTTTTATGGATGAGTTCATTACTAAATTCATATCTTTGTTAAGATGTGTACCATATTTAAGAGATGAAAAAGAAAAGGTACAATGATTCTTGAGTAGTTTTCCTGCTCACATGAAGAAAAGGATCGAGTTTGTGAACCCAAAAACTATGGATGAGGTAATAAGAAAAGCACGTATGTGCTATCAGCAGTCCAAGGCAAAGGGAGAAATTGGTAGAAGTTGGCCGCCAAAGAAAGGTCAGAAAGACCACTCGAGTTTTAAAAACAGCAAACCATGAAATTATAAAAATGCTGCGAGGAATTCAGAAAATAGGCAAGTTGGGAAAAATCAGCGAAATCCCAAATGGCAGCTGAAGAGCGGCATACTGAGGCTTCCAGCAGGCCAGATCTTGTACAGTCCCAAAAACCACCATTACAATGTTGGGGATGTGGAGAGGCACATTACTTTAAGAAATGTCCTCATCAAGGGAGAAATGAAGTTACAACCAACCTGCAAGAGGCGTCTACAGTGGGAAATGTTGCACGAAACATACCTAGGATCAATGTTGTACTAGAAGATCGACAAGCAGATTACTAGCCAACTATGATAGAACTGGAAGGTAAGCTACAAACCCAGTCTATTTCTATTTTGGTTGATCCTGGTGCTAGTTTGAGTTATATAAACCCCCGCATAGTTGAAAACTATAAATTGCAAAGTCAGAAATTTAAATGTACATGGTTGGTACAACTAGCTACGAGAACAAAGAGATGGGTTAATGCCAAAATATCAAATTTTAATTTGATTATAGGAGAATATCACATAATTGTAGAATTAAATATTCTACCTTTGGGCTCCTACGATATTTTATTTGGAATGGACTGGTTAGAAAGACATTGGTCTTTAGTATATTGCAAGGATAAAGTCATCCATTTTAAAGAAGAAGATGGTACACGTCTGGAATCACAAGGGATTAAGAAGCCACCTCGATTGTGCCCCATTACTGTATCCCAGCTGGGCAAATGCATTAGTCTAAAGGGGTGTCAACTCTATGAAATTTAGATGGGGTTCTCTAACTCCAAGGATAAGAACCTTATGTTGGAAAATATTTTAGTTGTCCAAGAAATCATGGATGTGTTCCCTAAAAATATTCCAGGATTACACTCGAAACGAGACATTGACTTTACTATAGAATTAATACTTGGAGCAGTGCCTGTGTCATGAGCACCATACAGAATGAATGTGCCTGAATTGACAGAATTAAAAATTCAGCTGGAAGAACTAATGGACAAACGATATATTCGGCCAAGTGTGTCCCCTTGGGGAGCACCAGTGTTGTTTTTCAAGAAAAAGGATGGTACTATGTGAATGTGCATGGATTACCGACAACTCAATAAATTGACTATAAAAAACAAGTACCCATTACCACACATAGATGACCTCTTTGATCAGGTGAAGGGAGCAATGGTATTTTCCAAGATTGATTTGAGGTTGGGGTATCATCAAATACGAATTAAGGATGAGGACATATCCAAAACAAATTTCCGTACCCATTACGAACATTATGAATTTGTCGTGTTGCCATTCAGGTTTACTAATGCACCAGCAACTTTCATGAGCTTGATGCATGGTATCTTTCACCCATTTCTGGATAAGTTTTGTTTTAACTTCATCGATGATATATTGATATATTCTAATAATATGGAAGAACACAAGGAACACTTACGCTTAGTGTTAAAAATGTTAGAGGAACACAAACTCTACGCCAAATTTAGCAAATGTGATTTCTACAAGGATCATATCCAATATTTGGGTCACGTAATATCTGCTGAGGGGATTTCTGTAGACCTCGAAAATATAAAGATAATTATGGAATGAAGAGTTCCTAAAAATGTAGCAGACATATGTTCATTCATGGGCTTAGCTCGTTATTACCGGTGATTCATTGATGGCTTTTCTAAGATAACATTTCCCATTACCTCCTTGCAGCGAAAGGGATGAGTCTTTAAGTGGACTAAAGAATGTCAAAGCAGTTTTGAATGATTGAAATAACTACTAACTATTTCCCCTGACTAAAAGTAGCAAACCCATCCAAGTAATTCGAAGTTCACACTGATGCCTGCAAGGAAGGGGTGGGAGCAGTATTGACCCAAGAAGGTAAGGTTATAGCATATGAGTCAAAAAAATTAAAGGATTGTGAGCAGAGGTACTATGCCTATGATTTAGAGCTAATTACATTAGTACATGCCCTTCGAGTGTGGAGACATTACTTGCTAGGAAAAAGGTTTGTGCTAAGAACCGACCATAGCAGTTTGACTAGCTATTTTAAACAATATGATTTAAATGCTCACCAAGCAAGATGGAATGTGTTCCTAAGTGAATTTGATTTTGACATTCAACATGTAAAAGGTAAGGAGAACCACGTTGGTGATGCTTTAATCAGGAAATTTCATTGCATCTATGAACTCTATTTTAACCAGGTTGAATCTAAGTTCTAAGAGTAGATCGTGGAGGCAGCAAGGAAGGACCCTGAATATCAATTCCTATGGCAACAAGCAATAGAGGCCGAAAATCAAGGAATTCAATTGGATTACAAGATTAATGATAAACAACTATTGTTATTCTGAAGGAAGATATGTATTCCAAATCAGATGAGCTTAAAGGGGCTGATTTTGGATGAATATCATCGGAGTAACTATGCAAGACATCCCGGATATCAAAAGATGTCAACAACAATTAGGAAATATTATTTCTGGCCGGGAATGCATAAAAACATTATTGAATACTTGACAAAATGTTTGGAGTGTTGGCAAGCCAAGGTGGAACATCAACATCTAGCAGGATTGATTCAGCCTATTCCGGTACCGAAGTGGAAATGGGAAGTCATTTCACTTGATTACATCACAGGGTTACCAAGAAATAAAAGACACAATTATTCAATAATGGTGGTGGTGGATAGGCTCAACAAGGTATATCATTTCATACATGTCCAGTCATCTTACAAGACCGTACAGATTGATGATATCTTCATGAAAGAAATTTTTAGACTACACGGTATTCCAAGAATTATCATCTCAGATCGAGATGTAAAGTTTAAATCAACTTTCTGGAAGACACTATTCACTGGTTTGGGAACACAAATCTAGTTTATTACCGCTTACCATCCTCAAACAGATGGGAAAACAGAGAGGATGAATCAAATCTTGGAGGATATGTTGTGCATGTACGTAATGCAACAACCCACAAAGTGGGAAGAGTATCTACATCTGATCGAATTCACCTATATTAACGGATATCAAGAATCCCTCAAGATGAGTCCTTTTGAAGCATTGTACGGAAGACAATGCCGGACCCCCATAAATTGGAGCAGTCTGGAAACCAAGATGATGCTTGGACTAGACATGTTGGAGGAAATGGAACGTGACGTAAGAAAGATGAGACAGAACTTAAAAGCAGCTCAAGATAGGCAAACGATATATGCAGACCAAAATAGAACCTTCTGGGAATTTGTGGTGGGTGACCACGTATATGTAATAATTAAACCAAAGAGGAGTACTTTGAGGTGGAATACTTGTGCCAAATTGGCTCCTAGGTATTGCGGACCATTCCAAATTTTGGAACGGATAGGGTCAGTGGCTTATCGACTGCCTTTGCCTAGTCATATATTGGTACATAATGAGTTCCATGTATCTATGTTGAAGCAATACATACATGAGCCTAATCATGTGATACAATGGCAAAGTATACATGTAAGTCATGATTACATTACGATTTGTAAATGAGAAAGGTTCTTGATTGAACTAATTATAAAATTTGTTGTCTACAGGTAGAACAGGACGACGATTTTCTGGTAGAACCTCAGCATATTCTCGATCAGAGAGAAATAATGCTCCGGAGGCGAGTCATCCCCCAAGTTAAGGTGCAATGGAAGCACTTTAGCCCAAAGGAGGCTACCGAGGAGGATGAAAATTTTATTCGAGAGGAATATCCTGGAATGCTTTAAATGATAAAGTAACACTGAGGACGGCGTTTACCTTAGAGGGGGAAGATGTAACACCCTGTTTTATTTTAACTATGGTTGAAAAACTTTTATAATACATTTGAATTATTAAGAATTAACGAATATGATTATTCGTTAGTAAGACTTGAGCTTATTTCATAAATAAAATTGATAAATTATCTTGAGTAAAATGGATTAATTGAATGGTAAAATAATTCCAAGATTCCAGAGAAAAAGGGTAGAGGCAATTTCTGACACTTACCTTCCCCAAGAGGATAAAAAGGAAATCCTCAGTAGGGGCAGAGGTTTTGTTCATGAAGAGATGATGGGGGTTAACAACATAATGTTGCAAAGAGTTGTCCAGAGCTGGTAGGAAAACCAGTGGAGCTTTAAACCCAATGGAAGCACAGTTTGGACTGAGTTCCTGAGGCCTTTCTTCTGATAATTACCTACCACCTAAGACTCTGGTGCGTAGCACGGGGGGAGCAGAGGACGTGATTTCCTCTCTCAAGGTTTGGCGGAACCATCAGTTATCAGGAAGGAAAATACAAAGATAAGTATTTTATGTGTTTTTTTTCTCACAATTCAAGTGATAGAAACAAAAAAAGAATATGTATAACGTAGTTCCATTATTCTGTTATCTAGTCATATCCGTTAAGATGGAATAGTGTAGAAAACCCAGTTTTTCCTTTAAAAATATAGAATGGCTAAATTTTGAAAGTGAAATTTAAATAACTTGGATAAACTGGAATTATGACTAGTTAGGAGTTATGAAACTTAAACTCCATACAGGAAATTTATTTTTACATGACAACGACAGAAACTAGTAAAACAGATTTACACCTACTTGCTGCATGCAATAGGATTATTCTACTTATGCTATCAAAGCACAGTGAGCGAATCAAGAAACTATAAAGACTATAGAATTTGGATAGAAATAATAATTGCAAAATTTAGAATATTAAGGCTTAGAGGTTTAAAGTTGAGCCCCGTGGTGACAGGGCATGGGTCGTGGTCCTCTGGCCATTTCAACTAAGATTTCGTAAACAAATGATAATAATAAAATGAGAAGAAACATGCAGTAGCAAATATTTCTAAATAATAACTATCGAAAGGAGATAATAGAATTACTACTTATAAAACCGAAGATATTCAAATTATATGGACAAATAAAGAACAACAGAATGCAATGACATATAGTCGAACAACTTCATATATACAAACGTTCCAAAAGTTCTTGTTTAGTCATAAAAACCCTCAGGCGGGAAAAACAACCAAACTTTCATATGAAATTTATTGTTCACTGTTAGAATTAAACATTATTATAAGACAAAAGGAGATAACATCAAAAACCTCTAATTTCTTCCATAAGTTCTATACGAAATCACAGAGGATAACCTTTGAGTTTAAATAAGGAAAAAACAAAACAAGTATAACAGTCCAGCTTTACATTCAGTACATAGCGCAAAGGCCTTCACACTCGAAAAGAATAGTTTCCTTAAATTACTAAGAAACTGGAGGACATAACTCTTCAAGCTAGTTTGAAACAAAAATATCATTATGCCAAAACTCTTCAACAAGTTTTAAGACTCAGAAATCCCTTGCATGCAAGGAGTAGTCAAGGCCAATTGCAGTACCTATACACATGGAGGGTATAACCCTCAGTACCGAAGATAAAATGAGAAAAAGAGGAACTGCACAGAGGGTTTGTCGGGAACATACATGTTTACCGCTTTGCTAATCCATAATAACCCATGTGGTTCTGTTGTAGGCCAAACCTGCATCCAAAGGGCAAGCATAGTAGGGGTTAAACTTAGAGCAGACTTATGAATTAACTCAAAAATAACACTGAGAACAAAATTTTGAATGCCAAACAGATTGAATCAGGAAAAGAGCATTAGGGATCGACTCGGTTACCTGCACTGACAGGCTTGCAGTAGCCAGATTCACATCCCTTATCCGGAAGGAAGAAGCAACACGCACAGAGATGCTCGGTTTCTCTTGTCATGAATGAAATAAAAATGAGGAATGAAGAAAGTCCAACAGATGAGACCCTATCGGGGTTAGCCATCGAAACCGAATAAAATCTAACATCCCAAACAATAAACGAAAATAAAAAATTCAACGGCATACCTGTATCATAAAAAGGAACCGTGTATTACGCAGATGGAGAAAACATTCACCATAGCTCAAAAAGAAACACATCATGTATCAACAACTGAATCCTTGGCATAAGAACGGAAAACTGTATAATTCATGTGCACAAAAATAGTCAAGGATGAACATTTCCAAGACAAGCTAAAGCCGCAATAAGGTACCAGGCTATCACCTTCAACGACCATGCGAGACCTGCTAATTTGTCTCAAACACCAAGCAAACTTGCAGAGCAGAACAAGTTGGAGCGGCAGTGAAGAATGATCCAGAAGGCGGGGCATGGGGTGGGTGGTTACCCTAACCATCCTAACCCTCGTCTAGATCGTTCGATTTAGGGTTTCCACAGATCTACGGTAACCAGAATCCATAGGGAATTAAGATGTGGGACAATTGTAAGCCAGCTATCGTGACAGACAACTAGAGCCAGAGACGAGGTGGTCCAGCATTCAAGACCTCAATCAATTCACAATTATAAAACATTGGTTGATATGCCATGTAATGTACTAATAATCAACATAAATTTAAAGTTTGCAATCAAACCGAAATCCTAAGGTACAAAACATTTAATGCTTGAATAAATATAATCAAGTACTTCTGACCGAACATGGGTTCAGATTCACAATGATTTCATGTTGCAATATATACTTATGTCATTGAGATATACGATGCATTAGTGGAATAAATATAATTTGGTAATTGTGACATATATGTGACAATAGATATATGTGTTGTGACATAGGTAAATATAAATATGTTTAGAACTTCAAAGTAGATGGTAAATTAGGTAAGTATATGTAATAGTGTAATTACATAGTTAAGATTTTTTTTATGGTAAGTTTTCATGTAGTGGTGACATTTAGCTACAAAAATTCAACCTATTGAACTAATCCTAAAGACTACTCCTCTTAACTTTCAATTACTTTATCTGTATATAAAATCAATATAAAATAAAAATAAAAATATTTTATTTATGGTTGATATTAAATTATTTTTGCTTTATTAAATTTGTTAATATAAGATTTTTTTTTAACAAATATAACTTTATGTCACATCTCTCACATTGGGCTCTTGGTGCAACAACAAAGTTGTAAAACATTTATGTGAAACAATATATATAATATTTTCACATGTCTCTGAAACCATATGTAATATTTAAATAAAATATTAATATAAAAATTATAATATTTATAGTTAAAATTTCTTGATAAAGATTTAAATTTAATATTTTATCTATTTTATTCCGTATTAAAATATTGATTGGTTCATTCGTTCTATTGTTAATATTTGTTTTTGTTTAATATTAGTCATTCTTGTTGCACCTCTCATAATATATTTTTGAAATATTTATTTGAAGTGTTTTATATGCAATTTTGACCTCCTCTTTGGGTTAATCTCATTAATTAATTTTTAAAACTGAGCTACATAATTTTGAAATGAGATCTTGCTACTTTGTTTTATTTAGAAAATATGAAATTGTAAAATAGAATAATAATAAATTTATTTATGGTATAAAAAAGCAAATAAATATTGCAATGCTTGACTTCACAGAAAACGAATTTGCCTCTAGCAAGGATCAAACTGCGGACCCGTTGTTTCTAGGGTCAATGAAATAAAACCGACACTATCAATTTTCAAGAAAACTTGCCTCCACGCAGGATCGAACTGCGGACCTTCAGTTTACAAGACTGACGCTCTACCACTGAGCTATAAAGGCATATCTCTCTTTCCTGCTGCCTATTTCTGTTACAACTTTTAATACTGTTTCTGTTATTTTCTCCTCAAATTGTTGAATTGATGGTTTACCTTTAAGAAGTTTTATTTAAATTTTATGAAAGACATATAATAAAATATAATATGAGTGTAATTATAATATATAACCTATTTTATATTTAATATAAATACATTTCTAAATATTAAAATGATTAGAAAATGAAATTGTGTTCGTATTTATTTATTTTTTATTTTTTTAAATTAGTAATTTGGTATGTGATTAATATTTTTATTATTATTTTTGAAATTAGATTGATGATTTGTTGTATATCATATCAAAAGAGTAATATAAGATAGTTTTGCTATGTTCATTGGTTTGTCATAAGGGAAATTAAACTAAAAATATAGCATCTTTATCTATATAAAAAAATCTAAAATTGATTAAAAAAACATATTAGATAGTGCCTAGTAAACATACTATAGCCTATTCCACAAGCTTGAGAGCATATTCTATCTTCATTGGTCATTAAAATAATACAAACAAATATATTGTTAGTTGCCATAAAATAATAGCTATTCAATGGGGAATCCACCTAGATTGTAATAGGTGGCTTGTATCTTCATTAGTTTATAAATTTCATATTAGCAATATTTTCTTTCCATTGTTGTCATTTTGGTGTCTAGCTTTGGAATTTGTTTTTGAAACTCATCCAGCCATAGTAGAATCTCTTGCCACTCCTTCAAACACTCCACCAACACCTTTCCAATTATGATTTTGAGTTGCCAAAAAAATCCACCAATTGCATGTATCTAATGTGCCTCGTTCTTATTATACGTGTGTCTAGAACCCATTTTCCTACATGATTTGCTATAAATCTACATTTAATTGTAGCTTCCTCTTAGCATCCTCAATTTCCCTTTGGACTATTGGAGGGGTATTGCTATAATATACTTGTGTCGGGTGCTACGTTATTGTTTAGGCTTGAGAGGTTAGGGAAGCCTCTTTCTCATGGAATGTTTTCCACCAATGATGAGAGAAAAACCCAATGAAAACTAAAAGAAGAATTCATACAACCCAATGATGGAAAAGACTCAAAAAACATTTTCCATGGGATGGAACATAAACTATTAGATTTTGGCTTAGATTTGGAAACTACCCACTGCCATACAAGTACCAATACAATCTTGCAAATGAGGATGAGATAAACAAAAAGACCTATTTTTAGCTTAGAATTAGAAACTACCCATCGTCTGGCCAAGACCCATACAAAGACTGAGATAGCCCAAAAGAGAACAAAGACTTGAACATAACCCCTACTATAGGATCCTTACAAATATCCTAAAATAAAACCATCTATCCTAGGGGAGAATATAAAGTTGACAAAAGTAAAAGCATGGAAGTGAGCTTGAAATATCTTCCCCCGAAAATAATGTCTATATTAGTAGTCAGTCACCGAAGCTTATTGAATGAGGTAATCGAGCCAATATAAGCTAGAATCTAGAGAGAACAAATCCAAACATTGAGCCACACAAAGAATGTAATCCAGAATCTTGAATCTATAAGAGGATCTAAACTAAGCCAAAGTGCACTAAAGATGATCAAGAAGAGACCCAAAAGAGACATGGATGAAAAATGTCCCTGAACCAAGGCTAGTAAGCCCCAAGTCAAATTAACATCCATAACCTAGAACTCACAGTTATGTTTTAAAAACAATTTACTACAAGCAATTAAGTTATAGTACCAGTGTAATCTTTTCCATAAAACTAAGGGATGCAGAGATGCCGAGCAATATGATTTCTAGAAAAGACCATAGTTTTCATCATTCTACGTCCTTACAAACCAAATTTCTAAATGATGTTTCATGTGTCTGTCATAACTACTTTGCCATTAGATCTTCCTCAACTACAATGATACACTTTGGAGTGGAGCATCACATGTTATGGAGCCAACCTAACACACAAACCTCTTTGATTGCTTATACATTGTCTGCGGGTGGTGCATGTGTCATAATTGCATGCCACTACCACTGCTAGGTGGAGGGGGTGTCACCCTCTATTTATTTTGCACTCACTTGACCATCACACTAATGACTCTTAGTTAATGCTCACTCACCATGGGTTTGGGTGATCCTATTGACCCATTTCCAAACAACATGATTTGAGCTCCATGTATGAGATTAAAGATTAAATACTATCATATAACTCAATGGATAACCTGATGACAAAACATCTAGCTCAATGGATAGCCTAATGATTATAAAGAGAAACAAGTTTTTTTCCAAATATTATTTACATTGAAATCACCTTTTCATTATGGAGTAAGTCCTAATGAAATTTTAACCAATTTTGATTGGTTAAAAGATCATTTTCCTCAAAAGTTGGAAGACAAGTTAATGAACTGAAAGATAAAGTTATTTAGGAGTGAAAGTTTGTGCCCCCACACTATTTTAGGTGGCATGGTTTTCTTGAATGATAATTGTCTTTACTGTTAATTGACAAATAAATTATGATAAGTTTTACCTCTTTTTAAAGGAAGGAAAAAGAAAAAGAAAACTTTAATAATTTAATAATAATATACATAAAAAAATTCATAATTTTTTTTAAATAGAGAATATTATTATTGGAAAACTTAATTCCTTATGTCACATAAAGTTATATTTCAATTATTTTTAAATGTGTTACAAAGTTTTATTTTTATTTTATTTTTTAATGTTATAAGTTGTTTTAAAGTGAAACAAAAATTTTAAAAATTAAATTCTATAATCAAAGTTTTTATTTATTGCACTGAGAGGCGCTCTTGAGCGTAGTATGGAAGAGATGTTGTCATGTATTGTTGTGTTACATAAACATTTTGACTTGGTCAAATTACATCAAAGTAAAAATTAAAATAAAATTAAAATTAAAATAACCCTACGTTAGAAAAACAGTTGGGAACAACTATGCTAGGGTTTGGTAGAATACAAATTTTCTGAAGATCGCAGGTAGTAGCTAACACTAGTGCCCTCACGAGTGGGTTCAAAGTCTCTTCCAACATTTCAAATTTGAGTGGCCCAATGAGCGCCCCCTTGAGGAGGGGCGGAATCCCCTTCTACCGTAATATTATGATGAATCCGTAGAAGACGACAGATGGCAATGTAGGCTCCTCATCTAGTAGCAATGCTCTTGAGGAAACCACGGTGTTGGGGGCACAATGGCAAGAGAAAATGAAAGGGAGATGCCTTCCAAGAGCAAAAACAAATCCAAGATTTGTGATCCCTAACAATAATTTGGAGAAATCACGGTAATTTATGAAAGATCATGCCTTGATCTGTACGTTTATGGGCATTTGGCCGAAAGAACAAGATATCGTGAAGTGGGTATAGTAAAAATGGAATATGAAGGGATCAGTGGAACTACACTAGAGAACCAATTGTTTTTTCACGACCATATTTGCAAATCTAGAGGATGGGAAGAGGGTTTTTTAGAACATCATGTATTTCATGAACAATGGTCGTCTTTTCATGAGGTTTTGGGAATAATGTTACAACCGTGAGAAAGAACAATTTTTAGCAGCTCTGGTTTGGGTTAGACTCTTCTCCTCGCCAGAGGACTTATGGGAACCTAACATTATGGATGGAATAGACAACGTGATTGATGATTTTGTGCAGATATCAGAGGTCATCAAGAAAAGAAGGCATGCTTCATACACCCCTATATATGTTTATATGAACATTTCAAAACCCCTTCACTAATCAATTGAACTGGAATACCATGATTGGTATGGATGCAACTACTCGACTATGAACATATGCCATTTAAATTTCGGCGATGCCGAGAGTATGGGCATCTTAGTAGAGATGTCCCTCTCACTTTGTACTAGGCCTAGATGAATAAGGACTTGGGATATGAAGATGGGTTTCAACTTGTGGGACAACAAAGGAATAAATACACCTGCAAAAAAATGGCTCAACCCATGCAGAGAAAAACACAAGTTCAAGAGACCAAGAATTTTAGGGATAATCAGTTTGTAGTCTTGGAACAACTCGAAAATCCACGAGAATCAGAGATCCATAATGAGAATCAAAATATTAAATTAATGGAGATGGAGGAGTCGAGCACCAATGCAATAAAGAGAATAAATCCCCAAGTGAAAATCCCCGGAGGATCTAGAGGATGGTCGCAACCTGAAGGAATTTTTGGATCGTACTAGCAATATCTTAAAATTCGAAGACATGCAGAACAAACTAGGAGTAGATGAAAGGGCCATGCTAGAATTATTTCACACTTGGGAAATATCACATATGCAGGAAATCCCCCTAAATCGGCTCCAACACTTATTCCACTTGTATGTGTTGATTTTTTATGGAATCTGCTAGAATTAAGTTTTTCTTTGTTGAAAATGCAGCAAGAAAATCTAGTTTTGACTTTTCCTTGGTCAAACTAGATTAAAATTCGAATTTCTATTTCAGTAAAATACTTGGAGGTAGCTAATTAAGGTGGCATGACACTTGTCACTCAGTTAATTCAGGTTGGAGACAGTTGAGTTCAGTTAAGTATGATGTATTTTTAATTTCTAGTAATCTATTTCAGTGAAGTTGAGTTATTGTTAGTTAAACTAGTTCTAACTATTAGAGAAACTAGTGGAAAGTCCAGCAGTGGGGTGTGACTTCAATCATCTTCAATGATCAACCAATGAACTAATCAATAAACCCAGAATAATTGATGCATGCAGAGAATTCGAGTTACCCAGTTGATATTGAAGTTCAAGGGCAATGTACTATCAGTTGTAAACTATTCCAAGTTGTACAGGTGGTGCATGCAGTCAGAGATTGGCCTAAAGGAATTGTGCCATCTAGATTGAGGATTTTTTTAATTAATAGGGGCCTAACTCCTTAAGGAACATCATAAGGAAATAAGAGTTTGGCAGGATGAGAAATTGGTTAAGTGTTGGCCAGATTCAGTCTGTGAGGCAGTGAGATAGACTATATAGGAGCAGGTTGTGCTCAGGATTGAGCAAGCATATGTATTCATATTTATTCTTTGATTAATGCAATACAGATAGGAAGGGGTTTTGAGAAGTTGTTTTCCCCTATATAAATATATGTGTATGTGTGTTGAATCTTGATGTATGTTTATGATTTGTGTTCTTGGTTGTGAATTTATTTCTGCAAATGAGTAGAGTAGATTTGAGCCTTATGTTTTAGTAAATTACATGAACAATTTTGAATCTACATAGAATTT
Organism: Pinus albicaulis; assembly: GCA_034641835.2. Lineage (NCBI taxonomy): Eukaryota > Viridiplantae > Streptophyta > Pinopsida > Pinales > Pinaceae > Pinus > Pinus albicaulis. The sequence continues at coordinate 1,412,247,394 of CM076580.1, read as the reverse complement.
ATACATTCTTCACCTTATAACTACTTCAATGATCAATTCAACATCAGTTTCACATAACATTAAAATTCAATATCATTTAGGTAGTTATACATAATAAAAACACCAACTAATAAACATAAAAGATTAGTAAAGTAACCATGAACAATGAGACAAGGGACACATAAATTATGCACATAGCCAGGGAGAAACCCAGAAAAGGTCTTCCTTATGAGAGAGAGAGTTTCCATATTCATCTATACATCATAAATAAAAATAGTAGAATGAGAAAAAAAACCAATTGTTATAGGCCATTTTTTCACATTTGGTCGATAGGCCTTCCAACCAGGATCATTCAGATCCTTGAACACTTTTTCATCCTCCCTACACAAAGCACTAAGCATGACTCTCTCAAAAGCATAAATTTCTACCTTTAACTACTTCATTTCAGTGATTTTTAGGCTGAATGCACCCTGGCCCTTTAGAGACTAGCGTTCACTAGCAGGTTGGACCTGTTTGGACCTGCGTTGACCACTAGCAGGTTTCCCCTTGATGGGGGTGCGTTGACTCTAGAAGTTCAGGAAAAATGAAAAGAATCTCGAAGCTTCATCTTCCAAAAGCTTCCAAAGGTCGTTCTAACTATTTACCTTAGATGAAAGTCTTGAATCCCATCCTATCCTACCTTGGAGATTTCACCCCTTATCCCTTGAGCTCATCCTCCCATCAAGAGTGGATCTCAAGCCTAGATTGGTAAATGGATAATAACTCTTAACCTACCATCCTCTTATATATATTTTTTGCCATCCACAAGCTAGGGGTTGGCTTTTGGAAATAGATTATACCCTCGTGTTGATGTTGTGAGAGTCATTATTCCATGCATTAGGGTGACATAGAGGTACACTTTGTGGCAAGGAAGGACAAGTCAACTTGGAGGAGCTCTTGTACAAGATCAAGTCTTATATTTGGTTATAACTCTCTCCATTTCTATTAGTACAAAGATTCATTGTTTTCCTATATGTGATGTTATTATTTCATGTATTTCAATGCCTTGTTGATCCATTGAATAAAGTGATTGGATGATTCAACATAGATTTTGTAGATCGTTGGTTTGTGTTGTTTAATTGTGCAAGTTCTAATTATAGCGATTGGAGTTAGGATTGGAGCATAAAATCCAAGAGAGGAGTGAAGAATATGACGGATTCCAGGTAGGCTTCATCCCATTGTCCATTTACTTTAAGGAAGACATTAGGTTCTTTGCTTTCTGTTGTTCTAGACTGGTCATCAAGTCTAGAGAAGATACTTATGTTCGCAATCGTAGATTCCATATAAAAAAAATTGAGACTCCACTAGGATTAATGTATTCCCTTGGTGTTTTCCTTGTCCTTAGTGCTTGTTATACCTCTTCTTTAGACCTTCATTATCTTATTCAGTCAAGAACAGACTTAGGAAGACCCTTTCATTGAGTTTCAATTGTTATTTTTGTGTCGGAACCTTACATCCCCCGATCAACCCTCCCTATAGTCTAGAGACAGAGCGTTGCAACGCTCCTATGCCTTCTTTGTTCCTATGTTGCATAGCATTGGTGCCCCTCCAACACCTACATTGACCCCTATTCATTCATAAATTTTCTTTTGATTTATTTTTTCTCTTTCCATCTTTGTTCCAGCTGCTCTTCCTCGAGTCTTTGAGTGTTCTTTGGTCTCTCAAAAGTCTCCATTTGGTTTTCTTTTGGTCTTGAGTGCCTTTGATAAGTATTTTTTAAAATTTTCCTTTGTTCTTATCATTAGGTCATTAGCGAACTGATTTGTTTTATCATTGAGTGCTTAAAAGAATTGGTGTTTTAGTCATTGTTCTGAATAGTTTCTTTTAACAATGATTAGACATGCATCTTAGTTTTCTCTCATTTGAAAATCAAGTGGAATCTAAAATAAAAATCTTATGCATCATGCATTGCATATAGGGCTTTGATTTTGATTGGAATAGTGAAGTTGAGGAGATCGATTGTTGTGTCACTTGTTTGTTGCATTTTTGATTGATTTCTTCTTCCCCTACTTAGTTAGGCCTTTCATTGTTCAAAGCAAATGAAAAGAGTTATTTTTGTAATAGTAGTCGCATCATAGGTGTGTTCAAGTGACATCGAGTTTTGAGCTTTGAAATCGAAAAATAATTCAAGATCAACTCTAAAATTCACCTCAATTAACCTAAGGAGCATTTGAAACGTAACGACTCACATAGAGGTCTAGGGTAGAGGCATGTTTCAATGTCTTTAAATGTAGGAGCTTTCGTTTTTTATCCGCTTTACAATCCGAGGGTGATATCCCATTCCACGTATGTAAGTGTATCGTATCGTTCTCCACCAGGGAAAATTTCAAGGATGAAAATTTGTCTTAAAGTTTAGAAACCTTGGCGAATCTTACTAGTCCCCAAATTGCAAATTCTAAAATGTTTGTTGATATCTTCGTAAAAAAATGCAAATTTCTAATAGTTTTATATATATTCTTTATACAATTTTGGAAATTTTTAAGGTAAAATATGTTTATACTATAAAATTTGGGCGAATCATTTTTAGAAAAAAAAATGGAAATTGGCGAATCTTTTTTTGAAAAAACCATGGAAAATTAGCCCACTTGCAAATATTAGCCCCTAAAATTTTCCATGTTCTCCACATACCTTTGGGTATATCGAATGTTGTTCCATGCATGATAAGTATAAGGGAACACTCTCATCATAAAATTACACATTAGACAACACTACACAGACTGCACTTCCACGTACCATCGAGTATATTTTGGAATTCCACCATAGGTTTCTATCCTCACCTTAGGTAACCGAGTTAACTGCCTTGTATACTGTGATACACTGAACACAACATTCAAGGAGATTTCCTTCCCATACGTTAAAATTGTGTGTGGAATTGAAGACAAGAATGTGACTTGAGATGAGTTTCAACATTTTTTCAAGGACAAGTACTTAACTGAATGATTTTATGATGAGAAATCTCAAGAGTTTCATGATTTAAAATTGGAACAAATGTCTATGGATGAAGTTATCACTAAATTTACCTCCTTGTTAAGATACGTGCCATACTTAAGAGATGAAAAAGCAAAGGTACAACAGTTCTTGAGTAGTTTTCTTGCTCACATGAAGGAAAGAATCGAGTTTGTGAACCCAAAAACTATGGATGAGGTAATAAGAAAAGCACAGATGTGCTATAAATAGTCCAAGGCAAAGGGAGAAATTGGCAGAAGTTGGCCACCTAATAAAGCACAGAAAGGTCCCTCGAATTTCAAAAACAACAGACCAGGAAACTATAAAAAAGTTGCGAGGAATTCAAAAAATAGGCAGAATGGGAAAAATCATCAAAAACCCAAATGGGCAGCTGAAGAGCGGCATACTGAAGCTTCTAGTAGGTCAGACCTTGGACAGTCCCAAAAACCACCATTGCAATGCTGGGGATGTGGGGAGGCATCAAGGGAGAAATGAAGTGACAACCAACCTGCAAGAGGCATCTACAGTGGGAGATGTGGCGCGAAACATACCCAGGATCAATGTTGCTCTGGAAGATCGACAAGCGGATTTCTAGCCAACTATGATAAAACTGGAAGGTAAGCTACAAACTCAATCTGTTTCCATTTTGGTTGACCCTGGTGCCAGTTTGAGCTATATAAACTCCCACATAGTTGAAAAATGTAAACTGAAAAATAAGAAATTTAAGAACCCATAGTTGGTTCAATTAGCTACAAGGGAAAAAAGGCGAGTCCCTGCCAAAGTTCCAAATTGCGAATTGAATATAGGAGATCAGCACATAACTGTAGAACTGAAAATTCTACCTATGGGTTCCTACGATATTTTATTGGGAATGGACTGGTTAGAAAGACACTGGTCATTAGTGGATTGCAAGGATAAACTCATTTACTTTAAATCATAAGACAATACACATTGGAATTATAGGGGATCAAGAAGCCACTTCGGTTGCGCCCTATTACTGCATCCAAGCTGGGTAAATGCATTAGAAATGGGTGTCATCTCTATGCAGTTTAGGTGGGTTCTCTAACTCCAAGGATAAGACCCTTATGCTGGAAAATATTTCTATTGTATAGGAGTTCATGGATGTGTTCCCTGAGAATATTCCAGGATTACCACCGAAGCGAGATATTGATTTCACAATAGAACTAATACCTGGGGCAACACCTGTGTCATGAGCATCATACAAAATGAGTGTGCATGAATTGATAGAATTAAAAATGCAGTTGCAAGAATTAATGGAAAAATGATATATTTAGCCAAGTGTGTCCCCTTGGAGAGCACCAGTGCTGTTTGTTAAGAAAAAAGATGGTACTATGCGAATGTGCATGGATTACCGACAACTCAATAAATTGACTGTAAAAAACAAGTACCGATTGCCACGCATAGACGATCTGTTTGATTAGGTGAAGGGGGGAGAAATGTTTTCGAAGATTGATCTAAGGTCGGGGTATCACCAAATATGGATTAAGGATGAGGAAATATCCAAAAACAGCTTTCCGTACCTGGTACAGACATTCTGAATTTGTGGTGTTACCATTCGGGTTAACCAATGCACCAACAAATTTCATGAGTTTGATGCATGATATCTTCCACCCATTTTTGGATAAATTTGTTTTAATATTTATTGACGATATACTGATCTATTCTAATAATATGGAATAACACAAGGAAAATTTACGCATAGTGCTAAAAATGTTATGGGAACACCATCTCTACGCCAAATTTAGTAAATGTGACTTCTACAAGGAACAGATTCAATATCTTGGACACGTGATATATGTTGAGGGGATTTCTGTAGACCCCGAAATGATAAAAACAATTATGGAATGGAAACTCCCTAAGAATGTAGCATACATATGTTCATTCATGGGCTTAGTTGGTTATTATCGACGATTCATTAATGGTTTCTCTAAAATAACCTTTCCTATTACCTCTCTGCGGTGGAAGGGATGAGTCTTTAAGTGGACTCAAGAATTTCAAAACAATTTTGAACGATTGAAATAACTACTAAACACTGCCCTTGTACTGAAAGTAGCAGACCCAAGTAAGGAATTTGAAGTATGCACTGATGCCTGCAAGGAAGGGGTAGGAGCAGTTTTGACCCAAGAAGGTAAGGTCATAGCATACGAATTCAAAAAGTTGAAAGATCATGAGCAGAGTTATTATGCCTATGATTTAGAATTAACTGCAGTAGTGCATGCCTTGTGAGTGTGGAGACATTACTTGCTAGGAAAAAGGTTTGTGCTAAGAACCGACCATAACAGTTTAACTAGCTATTTTAAAAAATCTGATTTAAATGCTCGCCAAGCAAGATGGAATGCATTCTTAAGTGATTTTGATTTTGATATTCAACATGTAAAAGGTAAGGAGAACCATGTTTCTGATGCTTTAAGCAGAAAATTGCATTGCATCTATGAACTCTATTTTAACCAAGTTGAATCTAAGTTCCAGGAGCAGATTGTGGAGGCAGCAAGGAAGGACCCTGAATATCAATTCCTATGGCAGCAAGCAAGAGAAGGCGAAAAGCAAGGAAAGAAATCAAATTATGAGATTAATGATAAACAACTCTTGTTATACCGAAAGAAGATATGTATTCTAAATCAAATGAGCTTAATGGGGTTGATTATGTATGAATATCATCAGAGTTCCTATGCAAGACATCTCGAATATCAAACGATGCTAATAGCAATTAGGAAATATTATTTCTGGACGGGAATGCGTAAAGACATTGCTGAATACCTGAACAAGTGCTTGGAGTGCCAACAAGTCAAGGTAGAACACCAACATCCAGCAGGATTGCTTCAGCCTATCCTTCTACCTGAATGGAAATGGGAGGTCATTTCACTTGATTTCATCACCGGGTTACCAAGAAATAAAAGGCATAATCACTCAATCATGGTGGTGGTGGATAGACTCAGCAAGGTAGCTCATTTCACACCTATTCAGTCAACATAAAAGACAGTACAGATTGCTGACATCTTCATGAAAGAAATTTTTAGACTGCATGGTATTCCAAGAATTGTTATCTCAGATTGAGATGTAAAATTTACATAAGCTTTCTGGAAGACAATATTCACCGGATTGGGAACAAAAATTCAGTTTAGTACTGCTTACCATCCTCAAACAAATGGGAAACATAGAGGGTGAATCAAATTTTGGAGGATATGTTGCGCATGTACGTAATGCAACAACCTACAAAGTGGGAAGAGTATCTGCATTTAGTCGATTTTACCTATAATAACGGATATCAAGAATCCCTCAAGATGAGTCCTTTTGAAGCATTGTACGAAAGAAAATTTCGGACCCCCATAAATCAAGCAGTCCAGAAACCAAGATGATGCTTGGACTAGACATGTTGGAGGAAATGGAGCATGAGGTGAGAAAAATTAGACAAAACTTAAAGGCAGCTCAAGACCGGCAAAAGATATACGCAGACCGAAAGAGAACCTTCAGGGAGTTTATGGTGGGTGACCATGTATATGTAAGAATTAAACCAAAGAGGAGTACCTTGAGGTGGAATACTTGTGCCAAATTGGCTCCTAGGTATTGCGGACCATTCCAAGTTTTAGAACGGATTGGGCTGGTGGCTTATCATCTGGCTCTGCCTAGTCATATAATGGTACATAATGTGTTCCATGTATCACTGTTGAAACGATACATACATGACTGTAAGCATGTGTTACATTGGCAGATTATACATGTATGCCATGATTACATTACAATTTGCAAATAAGAAAGGTTCTTGTTGGAACTAATTAAATTTTTCGTTTCCTCTGCAGGTAGAACCAGACAGTAAGTTTCTGGTAGATCCTCAACGTATTCTCGATCAGAGAGAAATAATGCTCTGGAGGTGAGTCATCCCCCAAGTTAAGGTGCAATGGAAGAACTTTAGCCCAAAGGAGGCTACCTGAGAGGATGAAAATTTCATTCGAGAGGCATATCATAGACTGCTTTCAATGATAAAGTAACACTGAGGACAATGTTTACCTTAAAGGGGGAAGATGTAACACCCTGTTTTATGTTAGTTATGATTGACAAAATTTTTATGATATATTTGAATTATTAAAAGAAAAAGGAATTAATGAATATGGTTATTCGTTAGTGAGACTTGAGTTTATTTATAAATAAAAATTAAGAAATTATGCTGAGTAAAAGGGATTAAATGAATGGTAAATGATTCCAAGATTCCAGAGTAAAAAGTAGAGACTGTTTCTGACAATTACCTCCCAAAAAGGATAAAATGGAAATCCTGAACAAGGGAAGGGGTTATGTTCAGAAAAGATGCTAAGGGTTAACAACAATATGTTGCTAAGAGTTGTCCAGAGCTAGTAGGAAACCAATGGAGCTATGAAAACCCATATAAGTATAGGTTGGATTGAAATCCTGAGGCCTTTCTTCTAATTAAAATTGTTTACTACCTAAGGCTTTGGAGAGGAGCACGGGGGGAGCAGAGGATGCAATTTCCTCTCTCAAGGTTGGGCGGAACCATCAGTTATTTGGGAAGAAAAGTACAGAGATAAGTACCTTTTGGTTTGTTTATATTAGTGTGCAAATGACAACCAAAGAAAGAAGTATTTATAACTTGATTTTACTATTCTTTTTATGATTCATATTTGTTAATGTTGAATAGTACAAAGAACTTATTTTTCTTTAATTTACAAGACGAAAAATAGAAGTAAAAATACAGAAATATAATGTATTATATGCTACACCAAAGGAAAAAGAAAACAATACAAGTTACTGCAAGTTTAGGTCTTGTACAGGAAACCATAGTCGACATAATATATATAGGTAATATAGTAAGTAGTACAACTTCTGTTTTTCTTTAATTAAATAGAGGCAAGATATTTACTCTGTCTGAGACTCATTAGATTCCGGAAATAATTTATGAAGTTGGAAGAATACAAGAAAAATGTCTACTTTAAACCTTCAAAACTGTTAAGGCACAGAGGTTTAGCGTTGAGCCCCATGGTGACAGGGCAGGGGTCATGGTCCTCTGGCCAATTCAAACTCAGGCTTGCTGTAGTTCACATTTCAATAAAAAAGAAGAAGGAACACTGTGGTATTTATCTTTAATAATTAGCAACAGACAAGTAAATCCACTGCAAAAGAATTTGAAAAACTGAAAACTATGCATAACAGAGGCAAATGAAAGAAAACAACATAACACTATTTTAAATAGACAAGTTGGTCACAACAATAAGATACCCAAATTTCATGCTGAAAATGTAAACCCTCAAGTGGAGGAAGGAAGACCGAACTATGTCTAACCATTACAGATATTGAACAAAGGAGAAATAAACTTAGGCTCCAAACATAGCAATGTAATATCTCTTCAATAAGGATTCACACCAAAATACAAGAACCATATTCCGAGTTCAAATAATAACAACCAAATTGCTTATACTGTCAACATAACATAAGTTACAAGCTTGGAGCCCTTAAGTCCAGAAGAACCAATTCATGTAATTATTGAAATCAATAGACAGAGACATCTTGATATAAGTTCGAGAAAATAAACAAATATGCCATCTTCCATCGAACTTCATGAACCTGGAATAAAAACCCTTGCATGCAGGGGCAACCGTGGCCATATGGCGCCCTGCACACAAGGAGGGTTTTACCCTCAGCAAAATAAAAATATTGCAATTAAGAAAGGAGCGAGTTAGGAAGTCAGGGCTTACCTGTGAGTTTAGAGCGGTGTTGTAATGCCGAACCCAAATCTCCTTCTGCGGCTCTAGTATGAACCTAGCCCGCGTCCAAAAGAAATACAGTGGGGTTCATAAGAGCAGATAGAAACAAAACTTACAACCCATAATTATTACAAGAAATTCACCAACTCAAATGGAAAAACTAGAATTCGGATGAGACCGACAACAGGGTCATGAATTTGTTACCTGTTCAGGTCGGCGTGCATTGTCCGGAACCCATCTTCCACTTGCCAGAAGGAACAAAAACAAAATGTTTAGTTGCACCCTTAGCGCATAGAACAACCGAGGAAGAATGAAACAAGAATTCTGACAAAGGAGAACTCATCAGGAAAGACCTTCCATACAAATGAGAAATCCTCGAATTAACACAACCATGAAGTAATAAGTATTAAAAACTTAAACGCAGAGTTTAATACAATAAAGGAAGCGATAGAACCTCCGAAACAAGAATATAATCGAATACAAACTATGTAGAGGAAAACGACGGAGAAATTTACCTGTCCATAGTTGAACCCGACTGCAGTATGATGAAGGATGGAAGCTTCCAACATCCATAAGGGTGGGCTTACATAAGTATTATAAAAAATCACGAAAATTTGCAGAGCCAAGTTAACTAGGGCGACAATGGAAGAATGAATTCGAGAGATGAGACCAGGGGTGGGTAGTTACCCTAACCACCTCGGTCATCCTCCGATCTATTGGATCTAGGGTTCTGCAAACTGACGGACCAGATGTTGCAGATAAATAATGCGAGACAACTATAGGACTGTTACCTTATCCTCCTGCCAGGTGTCTTCTGATCGAGGGTGGGGCAGTAACCAAGGATTATGCACATTGAATATTACAGATTGCACCATAGATATGCCGTATTTTATCCAATTAATTCGAACTCAAATGTTACCCATTACAATAAAAAACCAAATCCTAAAGTACAAAGTCTATTGATGTTGATAATTACAATTTAGTACTGTGGTCCAACGCGGATTGACATACCCAAAGCATAAGTGTAATATATATAAAGTTATGTCAATGCTTTTACATTGTAACAGTGAGTTGAGTTGATATATAGTTTATCCTGACATATGCGTGGCCAATAAAGAATGCAAGTAGCATATGTAATAAATCTATGGATAGATTAACAATAGGAAAAGTAAGTTAGTAATAATAAAAATGAAATGTTTACATGGTAAGATTTTTTTTTTTATAATAGTAAGTATGTTTTTATGTATATAGTTGTGACAAAAATGTTGAGAAAGAAAATTGTCTCATGGAATTTCCAAAATCTCACATTCTTATGATATTTTTTATATTGAAATATTGTCAAATATTATTATACATTTAAATGAAATAATATTACATAAATATATTAAAAATAATATTTATTATGAAAAATTAAATAATGAATATATTAATTTTTTTTGGAATTATTCTTCTACAATGTATTTATTATTATGGTTTTTCTTAATTATGTTTTTAAATTAAATTTATTCAAAGTTAAATTTAAAATTTAGAAAGTCAATTAAAATAGACTAAAATTGTATAATTCTAATTGCTTACTAAAAAAATTGATTATTGAATTTATCTATACTAACATAACCATATAAATTTGATTCATACATGTCTATCCAAACTAGTAACTTTTTATAGATATAAACAACCACCAAACCAACGAGGAACAACCATACAAATCAAATCGTCAATAAAAGTGGAAAGCCATCAAAAGACTTATGTGCCATTTAATTTAACAACCATTTAATCTATATAAAGCAAAGATTTTGTAATGCCAAAACAAAACAAAAATAACAAACACATAGCATAAATTAAAAAAAACAAACATTTAAAAACCTTTAATTTCATATTTACTGAACAAAAAATATTCTCAAATTATTAAATCTAAATCATTCATCCATTTTTATTTTCTTAAAATTTTTAAAAACCCTATTTCAAAAATCAACATATTATTCGTTATTGTGGCAAATAACAACGTCGCGCAGGATTTCAAAATTCAAAACAAACAAGCGCAACCCTTAACTCCGGGTTAAACCGATAGTTAACCACGGTTTCAACGGTTAAAATTTGCACGATAGCGTTTAAACCCCAGGTTGGGATGGATCCATCGCGAAGCTTTAAAGAGGGCAGGACTTCAGGATTTAAGCGTTGACGGTCATATTCTCACTCCATTTTAAAGGTGTGTGTTCAATATATAAGAATGGCGCAGACGAGAGCAGATTTACAGGGCCTCTTCCCTCAGAGGAAGAAAATCAATTCCAATTTTCCTTCAGCAAAATCTAACAAGAAGCAGTTGGACGCCTCGCCTTCAATCTATGGCGATACCAAGGTCTCTGTTGCCAACATCGCTGCAGGTTCTGTCATTTCCCTTCCACATGACCATTTGCTTGGTTTTCTGACTGTTTCAGCGCGGTTTTGCAGAGACTTACTGTGCTTGAATTTGCAGATGATGACAATGATGAAGTGGAGGAACTATTGAAGGAATTTGACATGAACACGAGTTACGGGCCGTGCTTGGGGTTGAGCAGAATGGAGCGCTGGCAGCGCGCGGTAGGGCTTGGGCTGAATCCATCCCATCAAATTAAAGATATTCTTGAAAGGGCTGGCGGAATGCCGAACTGCCTCTGGGAAGGGCGTGTGTAGGTGCTGTATTTCTTGCGTATCTTTTTTGGAGGTTACATTGCCCTCGGGAAGGGCAAAATGTGAATGTAACCCTTGTTCTAGGGTTTTGTCAGTGTAGTTAAAAGGGCTTTGAACTTGCTTTTATTTAGGGCTTGGCCGATAATGCAAGTTCTTTTGCAGTCTTCAGCTGAACATTTTTTTGTTGCTGTTATAATGGTGTCTGAAATAGAGTGAACGTACAGTGCCATCGGAAAGGGCCTTGGCCGATAATGCTAGTTCATTTGCAGTCTTCAGCTGAACATATTTTTGTTGCTGTTATAAAGGTGTCTGAAATGGAGTGAACATACAGTGTCCTCGGAAAGGGCAATATGTGAATGTAACCCTTGGTCTAGGGTTTTGCGATTAGGGCTTTGTCAGTGTAGTTCAAAAGGGTTTGAACTTGTCCTTATTTAGGGTTTGGACGGTAACACAAGTTCATTGTGGAGTCTTAAACTGAATATATTTTTGGTTTTGGTGAATGTGCATTTCAATTCTCTCAAATACTATGTCTTCCTTGAATATTGGCAATTACATCTCTGTGATTTTAAGAGCTTTTGGCGCGTTTCAGTCCAAATGTGATGATTGATAATATGGTCTCGGTCCTTTTAGAGAAATATCAGCAAGTAATTTTGTGGCAGTTGGGTGATTTGCTAAAAGAATTGTGAGTTGTCACCATTGATGTGCCGGGTTTCGTTGATATTGTGTTTTTCCACTTCAAAACCACCATAAATATGAAGCTGTCAAAGAGCATGTCATTATTAAAGCATGATCACAATAAAATTGAATTAAATCAAAGAATTGAATGCGACTTGCCCTGTACTTGTACTTACTATATTGTTGTTTTTAAAGTTATCTATTAAGGGTTTTCATAGTCAGTTTTATGTTTCCCATGCAAGTGTACTGAGAGGGTGAGCTTTTGATGCCTATTTCATGATATTTCTGGAATGTGTTCTTGTCTTATGCCAACTGACTCTTTCAGTCAAACCTATTTATTCTCTCCCGACGGAACATGGAATTATATACTCTTCTGTGTTGTTTTGGGTCAACCAAGTCTAGTCAAAGTAAATTATTTTACTGATGGTATTTGTTTAATATTTAATGTTCACTTTATAAAATTTAAATATTTTTATCAATCTGAGTAAAATTTTTGGTAAAAATTACATCAAAGGAAATTTACTCTATGCCTTTTGAACCAGTCAGTGGAATCACACTCACTACTCTATGCCTTTTGAACCAGTCAGTGGAATCACACTCACTGGTTCTAACGGGTATACTAAATTTACTTTGATGTGATTTTCACCGAAAGATTTTACTCACAATTTATGGATCACAAAAGTCAAATTCCTAATATTTTTATCTCTGTTTTTCATAAAAATCTGGGTTTATATACAATTTCAAGTAAAATTGTGATTTTTTATTATTTAAAATATATTTTTGAATGCATAAATAAATTTAGTAACTTGAAAAATCTCTTAACAACTTGAAAAATCTCTTGAGCACTTGAATTCTACATAGTAAACAACTTGAATTCTTAAATTATCTACCTAAATTTAATTAAAATTAACTAGAAAAATGCCCTGAAAAAAATTATTTCGATTATTTTAATCTTTATACGATATTTTATTATTATAATGAAAAATAAATAATATTAATACAAATTTAAAAAGCCCATGGGGCCTCTATAGAGTAAACAACTTAAAATAAACATTGCTTATGGGCAAAGTGTTTTTTGCACTGAAAAGCATTGCAGGGCAAAGTTTTCCTCTAAAACTTGATTGTAACTATTGTAACTTGATTAAAAAAAGAACTATTCAAAGAATTATGCAATAGGGTTGGGTTTCTTAAAGGAAGCAAAGTACTTTATAAGCAAAAGTCTTATTTGCAAATAAAAATTGCTATTGAGAATTTTGTTTTGAGACTTCGATTCTAAAATTGAAAAAAAAAAATTAGATAGACATTTATGTAATGGGCTGGGCTATCTGAAGAATATTATTGAAGTGGCAAAGCTTACTTTATATTAGGAATTATCTATGTTACTTTACATTAGGAATTACCTATCTTTTATGAGCGCAATTTTATCTTTAACATGATAATGTAGGAATTATGCATCTAATTATGAGGATAACTTTGCTTTTAAACAATTATATAGGAATTATGCATCTTCTATTACCTTCGTATTTGAGCATGTTGATGAAGTTGTAGAGTGAAGACAAAATTGTAATCTAAATTGTTTTGAAACCATAATTATAGATAGTAAATTGGAGAAATAATTTTGGCAACACACTATTTGTAGAGATTGGAGACTTGCAAGCACCATTGTCCATTGCAAGCACAACATTGAAGACAAAAGACACCATAGTTACATTGTCAAGTGCCTAAAACCCAAGCTCATAAGGAGTAAAACCCTTTATACACCTCTTGTAAATGTCATGATGAATTTTAATTCATGTAAATTTTGTGCAAATGTAAACATAATCGCGCTGAGAGTAGTGGACACAAATTCAAATGTGTGGGGAGGAGTTGCTGCTTGGGAAGTGATTAAACTTAGGGTACTTCATTGAATATGCCACCAGTATTTTGATTGGGTTTAATGGATCACACAACAAGAAGGGAGGTTGATTATGGGCTTCTTGATTGAAGGACAAGCCCGCACCACCTTTGACCTTGAGGGGCAAGTTGGTGTGGTCAACGCGCAAGATGGAGAAGAGGGTTGATGGAAGAAAAGGGTCTAGAGAGAGAGAGAAAGAGAGCAGTTGGCTAGATGGCAAGAGTTGGACAAAGTGAAGAGAACGACGAGGATTCAAACATGGGAGTGAAGTTGAAGGCGCATGGCTTCTTTATTTTTGGTACATTCTACAATACATTTTCAACACTTTTATTTTATGTATGCATCATAATTTTTTTTTTGGGTAAATTAGACTATAATTCTATTAAGAAATCATATGGTATAGGGCGAAGTTTACAATCAAGCGAAGCATGAAGCTGGGAATTTGGAAATGATGAAATATCAACCTCGGTCCCAAAAGTGCACTGGAAATAAGAAAAAAGGATCTAGAGGAGAAACAAGGAAACAGAAGGAGATAATTACTAGAGTCTACCTAGAGTGGGCTGAGTCCTCAATACGACATTTTTTCCCTTTCTTCTTGTTAACTTTGACCCATCCATCATGGGATGGATGGGCCAGAACCACTTGAACACTGTTGTTGATTGTAGGACAAGTCTCCTTATCCGAATTGAATGAGGAGGTTTTATGAGTGCATTTCTATGTGTTCGCCGAAGCAGTAGGAACCTCAGGGCTTGCTGAGGGCGAATCCTTTCTCTGTTTTGTTTCCTCCACTTCTTCTTTGGACTCCTCCTCGTTTGAGCTGGAGGACTCAATGTCATTCTTGGGAGGCGGATCACATGGCTTCTAGCTTTTAGATTTAGATTTGCGGATGCCTTTCTTCTTTTTGGCGAGGAAGATGGTGCATGTGTTCTGAAGGTGCCCAGTTTGATGACAATGTCGACATCGGAAGGCGATGTTCTCATAGTCCAGGGTTTCAGTCCACAGGAGATCACCAACTTTGAGATTGATTAGATCGGGCAGACTTTCACTGATTTCTTTTTCAACGCACATTCTTCCATAGGTGTGTATACCTTTCTCCCCCATAGAGGGATTTGTTTCCAGGAATCGGCCTAGGGTGTTTCCAATTCCTTGAAAAACAGAGTAGTGCCATAAGTGCGTTGGTACATTTGGAAGCTTGATCCAAACAGGGAGCTTAGTGATGACTGCCGTAGAGGGATCGAAGTTTGGAAACCAAGGGGTAGGAATAGCCCTGCCTTTTCCCAAAACCATGGACCTCTAGTTAGGGCTTTTTGATCATCTTCTTCGAAAGCGAACACTACTATGAAGAAATCCTTTGAGCAAAAGAGAGCCTTGGAGTTGTTAGTCCATGTTGAGTGAATCCATTGGTAGAGATTTGCTGTGCGGGACCACACACCGTTAAAGCGGCAAATGATTGCTGATTCTGAAAACTGTTGACGCTGATCTTCAACAGTGGGGTGGGAAATTTCTATAGAGGGGGTTTCCTCCAGTTTGTCAATCAGAAAAGGCTTGGGAGCCTCAAAGGGTTGAGCAAATTTCTTGGAGGGCTGAACATGGACCACATCCTTGTAGGAGAAAGTTGGGGCAGAAGATGGCTGCCCACCAACACCCCCTCGCAACCTGAGAGTTAAAACCACAGTGGAATCTCTTTCTATGTTGTAAAATGAGAGCGGTAGATGGGCTTCGAGTTGTTTACCTCTATGAAGAAGTCGCTGAAAGGCTGAAGGAATACTATCCTTGAGTTCAATGGCATGCAAGAGATGTCGCACCAGATCTGTTGAATGAACCCAAAGAAGCAAAGTTTGGCTGGATACAAGAGAGATCTGGATCTGGGAAGAAGGGGAGGGAGGATCCGGGTTCCCCGTTTGCCCGAACGCGTCCGTGAGGTCAGAGAGATGGGCTCTGTTGGTGCGCAGCTGTACAGGGCAACCTTGTGGCTGATCGAAAACCCATCGAGGTTCCGGGACAGGTAGGAGCGCTCTGGGCTTCTCTCGATGGTGAACAACGACCTAAGAGTCTTCATCGCTGCAGAGGGGTTACCTTTCATTTGGATCCGACCTTCAGAAGTTGTGCAAACCTGCGAGGGAGGGAGGTCGGTTGTCTTGTTGGCTGCGCAGAGAGCTGTGCAAGCAGAGGCCCGAAAGCCGCGCTTCTGAATGCATGGAGTTCTGTCACCATGACGCGTGCGTTTGGGATGAGTTTGCTTCGAAGGCAGTTCTGAGTTCTGACCTCGCAGTGTCTCCAAACCTGACTGAAGCAAGGTGGTGGCGGCAGAAGGAGGAGAAACGCCGCCTGAGGTGCATTTGACTAAGCTGGATCTTGCGATTTTTGCCGTTTCAGTCTCATGGTTGCGTTCAGAGCCTGTTTTGCAACCTGGCGGGAGAGAAGATTTGGGCGAGCCTGGTAACAGGCCTCCGTAAGCTGCAGGGCCGAGTGGAAGTGTGTCGACTGTTGTGAGGAAAAAACGCTCGCTTGAACCCTAGCCATCTCGCCAAAAGAGAAGAATAGACCTTCTGCTAATGTTTAGAATCATGAATGCATCATATTTTAGACAACACTCTACTTACAACTATATATTTGCATCACTGCCTTATTATGGGAGATACAAGGTGCTCTGTGATGAAATTGTTATGGCACTTTTTTATATTTGTGTTTTTACATTTTATGGGGTGCTCACTACGAGAGGCACATGGTGAAATGATACAATTGATACAGTGTTTTTATATGTCGATGCTATGCATAAATGTATTCCTTTTTGGGAGGCACAAGGAGTTTTTGACGATGAATACTATGGGAGGCATGTTAGTTTAGATATATTTATTTATGGTCATTTTTATTGATACATATGCTTACCATGGGAGATACAAGGGACTTTATGTCAGATCATATTACATGGGTGATATGGCACATTTATTTTCTCAGCACATGATTTGTTTTATTATGCATACATATAACTTATGCGGGAGTCACAAGGGTGTCTTTAAGCTATGAGATACATTTGGAGGGGGCAAGGGTCCACCTACCAAAACTCATCTTAAACAAAAAATTAATTACAACTTATTTAGAACTCCTCTTCTCAAATAATGAAACATTAAAGTGTTAGACCTTTTAACTTTTCCATGAGAATACAAATAAGGAAGTGCACTATGAAGGAGGAATCCAAGATTAGTGAGTAGAGGTATGCATCGGTCTTAGATGTTGCCATTTTCCCCCTGATTCATCAATTTTCTAGAGTGCAAAGCACTGCCTTGTTTGGTGGCAACATAATTTTTCTAAGGAGTGACAAGGATAAGTACTGGTACATCTATTTCTTTTGTGATTTTCTCTGGTTACCTTTTATTTCTTGCGATTTTTAATGCTACTAGAAGCTCTGATTTTTTTTTTAATAAGTGCTAATAGAAAATCTATTTGTAGAGAACTTGCTGAATTTGACATATCAGAGAGGTTCCAGAAGCATTTTTTACATTGTCTATTTCTATTTTGTCTTCTAAATGTCTATGTAAGAGTTATTTACGTCTTAGGAATTTTTGAAACAAGTTATGGTCAACGATTCTCGCAGGAACTAGACGAACAACAAGCTACACTCGCTTTTATCAATACAACCAATCATTATTTCAACCAATTTTATAGCGCATACCTTTCTAAAATTTGTTTATTTTGATGAACAACTTGTGTTGAAAATTTACTTTACTATTTTGAGTTATATTTTATAATTTGTTATATGCTTGCATAGCCTTGTGGCTAATTGAGCATATCTCTAAATTTGGTGAAAGAAAACTATTTTTTATTTTAGTTTGATCATTGTTCATGTTTTCATTTCATTGTTGTTACATATTGTTTATATTGTACATGCTTTACTTTTTCTGAGATTTGTACCATATTATTTACATTTCTTTTTCTTGTAAATAACTTAATAAAAAAAATAGATAACACCAAGGACATTAAACTTCAAGCCTAGTCCCATTATCTCAGTTGCCTGGTGAGATTCGAGGGTTTGCTGGTGAAGCATACAAAAATCATTCGTCAATAGTTGGAGAAAAGAAGCCCCACATAGTTGTTCCATTCTATAGCTTCCTCGCCTGAAATACCAAGAACATGTTCAAATATCTAGCCCCTCTTGTCCAAAATTTGAGGATGTTGGGCTACTACATCCATGCCTCATGAAGAAGATAGAGAATATGATTAGATAGCTAATAAGCATCACCAACCCATAGCCAAGGGTCTTCTCCAGTTCTAATTCATTTCACATTACCAATTTTCAACATTGTCGAAGATGTGATTAGGGGGAATAAGATGGCAAAGGACTTCCAAAAAATTAACCCATTTTTTGAAGATTTTCAATGTGATTGGATATCATTCCTCCATCAATAGACCATTGAGGTATTTGGAATGCATATCCCTATCACATAAGGAGACATTGTGGGAAAGTCTCCATAAGATTTTCGTTGCAAGTGATTGGGAAAACTAATAAATATTCTTGAGTCCCCATCCTCCTAATTTCTTTGGAGAGACTATTTGGGTCCACTTAACTAGAGGGATGTCTTCTGATGATCAATTAATAGACCAAAGAAATCTAAAACTAGATTTCTTGATTTTGGTGAGTGTACTCTCGGGAACCTTAGCAATATAGGTCTAGTAGATTAAAATGAATGAAATAACCTATTTGAGGACAACAGGACACCCCTTTCCACGAGACTAATCTATTTTCCTAGAGATATATTTGACTTTCAAGCTTCTTAAACAACCACAATCCATATACAAATTTGCAGGAATTTGGTTTCAAGTGAAAACCCATGCACTAAAAACCTTCATTGATGAATTTTGGGGAAAAGGAGGAAATTAATCTAGAGAAGAGACAAAGTCTTCAAAAAGATAACAAGAGAATAAAAAAGATTTGGAAACATATGGTTCTATTCCCTTTATCGAGTTATACAAAGATGGGATCATATTTAATGCTTGAAGAATGAGGGCAGTTCCTTGCGTAAATAACAATCCATCATCTACAGATAAGAGGTGAGATAAGAACTCAGAGGTAGAGATATTAACCCTCTTAGTCTCCCTCTTTCCCTTGGTCTATGTCACGAGGAATTTTAGACCTTTTGCCACTAGAAATAACATAAAAGGAGAGAGTGGAAAACTTTGTCAAATTCCACGAGAAGCACAAAAGAATGGAGAAGGAGAGCCATTGATAAAGGAAAAAAAAAGAGGCTAACTAAATACAACCCATGATCCAATTCTTTGAGTTAATGTTCACACCCATATGAACTCGGATCGGCTAAATGAAGGCCCAATTTACTCTATTGAATGCCTTCAAGAGATCAATTTTGAGGACCACTCATGGGAGCTTTGAGAGCTTTATAGACTGAATAATTTCTTGAGCTAGGGAAAATACATTGAGGATTTGACGACGATGAATAAATTTGAATTGTTCTTCAGAGATTATATCATTGAGGATAAAATTTACCCTAGTGGATAGCACCTTGGAGATCAATTTATAAATCACATTGCAAGAAGAGATAGGTTAGAAGCATTTGAAGGAAGAGGCATCTTAGTTTTTAAGAATAGGGGAAGGGAAATTAGAGTTGACGAATCCAAGTATTTTACCTTGAATGATTGCGATTCTCTTTCCGTATTAAAAATATATACTTTTATTAGGTTATAAAAGTCTATATATAATTCCATTGCTAGGCTATCTGACCCCAAATATTTCCCATTTTCAAGGTAAAATAAGATGCTTCTTACTTCCTCGTCTATCACCTTTGCTTTTAAGCTGACATTCATTTCTTATGTGATTGAGTGAGGAACAAGAGCAAGAAACTTAAGGATATATTGGATGGGGTAGCCTCTTTATTATTTGAAAATGGTACTAAAATAATGAACTGATGCATTTTATTTCTCCTTGAATGATATGACCATCTCTCCCTTTACATTTTGGATTTCCCAAATGGTATTTGAAGTGTTTCCATAATTTGCAAATAGATGGAAAATTTCCATGTTGTTGTCACCTGTTTTAATCCACAATGCTCTACCTTTAAGTCTCCATTTGACTTCCTCTTCTGCAAGCAAATACGACTTCACAAATCCAAGGGATTGCAAAGTTGGATGTCCTTCCTTAAAGAATGCACTTGTTCAATTTAATTTCTAGAGATTAAAGATATCTTTTTCAACCTCCTTTGATTTAGCCTAACACCTCTCCATAAACATTGAACTCTAGAATTTTGATTTAGCTTTGACTTTGGAAAGCTAATACATATCATAGGAAGGAAAATCTACCTGTAAGTGCTATCATACTTCATCCACTAGCTTTTGATAGTCATCTTTTGGGAGCATAAGGGACAAGATTTCGAAGGGGAAAACATAATTTTGTCTTCTTTATCCATTTCAAAAATTATTGGAAGATGGTAAGAGATTCATCC
Source organism: Pinus albicaulis (assembly GCA_034641835.2). Classification (NCBI taxonomy): domain Eukaryota; kingdom Viridiplantae; phylum Streptophyta; class Pinopsida; order Pinales; family Pinaceae; genus Pinus; species Pinus albicaulis. The sequence goes on along the minus strand of CM076580.1, from coordinate 1,412,227,010 downwards.
TATCACTACATTTTATTTTATAAAAAAAAGGATCTTCATCAAGGATTTAGGGACTAAGAATCTATCAAGCCTCTTTGAGATAGCCTCCTCATTTTTTCTAAAGTTTTGCAAAGTAGGAATCAAATTTGATGGATCCACATCTACCAAATGATTTGTTTGAAGGAAGTGGTTGAAAAATGCTCCCAAGGAATCCTACTTCATATGAACCGCCCAAACTTCCCTTAAAGGGAGGGTAAAATTTAGATCCCCTCCCAACATGATTTGACCTATCTTGAGTAGACCAGAGACTTCCATAACTTCCAAGAAGGGTTTTCTATTCGTGTAAGGCCCATAAATATTTATGACATTCAACTGAAAACCAAACTCCTTAACATCCAAAACAACATAAATGCCATAGTGTGAAGAGGAAAATGAAACCACATGGAGCACAAAACTCCAAGAACATAGTTATCGATCAAATAGGTAATTGAGCTAGTACATAACTTTTTGCGATATCAAAAAAAGCACTTGATTTTGAAAAGTGGTGATAATCACCCTTTTTTTAGAGCATTTTTTGGCACAATATATATATATATATATATATATATATATATGTTATGATTTTCATGTCGATTTTGAATAGTGGTGGTATATATATATATATATATATATATATATATATATATATATATATATATTTTAATGTTATGATTTTCATGTCGATTTTGAATAGTGGTGGTGTCACCCACTTTTTTTAGAGGGTTGATTTTGACACTACATTTTCTAATGTCTTCTTCTTCCCTGAGATGTTTATTTTTAAATGCATTTATGTACTTTTTTTTTTTAAAGATTATAATTTTTTTATTTTTTTATTTTTTTGGGTAATGAAATCTTCGTCTTTTCACATAGTTAAAAAATTAAAAAAATGGTCAATATTTTAAAGTTTGGATTTTATATATGTTTTTTTATTGTTAATTAATATTTCAATGCAAATCAAATAATTGTCACTAAAAACCCAATATTTTTAACCATATGAAAAAAAATACACATTTTCAATATAAATACAATGGAAAAAATACACTTTTAGAGACTTTTTGTTAAAAAAGCATGTTAAATAAACTAAAATTTTGGGAAAGTCTTAATAAAAAACTTAAGAAAATAACATTTTTTATGAATTTGATGTCAAAAATTAATACTAATCACAAGTTTTTTTTGCAAAAAATAAGGATTTTTCTCATAAAATATCAAAGTCTAAACATTACAAGTAAAATTGATTAATATCTCTCAAAACTGAGTTTTATTTTCAAGCATAACTTAAAGATGATCAATAATATCAACTAATCTATGTTCAACATCTTCTAGAACATCATTAAAGTATTCTTCCGCAACATTTTCTGCTTCATTTTGGTCATTGTCATCTTCTAATGGATATTTCGTGTTTGCAAATCTTCCAAAATGTCATTTTCCAATCATTCCATATAATGGTGGTTGAGGTTCCTTTGTTTTTTTTGCCACATGTGATTCATTAAAATCCCATTTCCTTAAACCAACTTCTTGCTTCACATCTGGAAGAAATTGAAGAGCATTAATTCTTTGTTGAATAAATTTGCATTACACTGGGTCTTTCTCAATGGCAATGCAATTTATTCCTTTTTTTAGGAAACATGCTAGCATTGTACCTAATCATTAAGCACACAAGACATAAATAAGCAAATTAGTATAAACACATAAAAACTAAAAACTAAAATATTTAAATTCAAATTTGTATAATAAAACTTACCTAAACCTGAGAATAAATCCAAAACCCAATCTCCTTCATTTGAACATAGATATATAAGATAGTTAATCAATTCTTGCGGTTTCTGATAAATATTAACTATATTTCCTTTTGCATCTTTATCCTCATATGTTTGTTTTCTTACAACAACATCATGAACTAGTACTTGACTATGACTCTTCCCATCTACTCGATTCAGAATAATATGCTTATAGCTATCCTCTTTTGTTCAACATTCAACATGGATGAACCCACAGTCATTTATAATAGGATGATATTCGGAAGAAACAAGATTTGACTTCTGCCTGTAACATAACATAATAAAAGTTCACTTAAATTATACATAAATAAAAATTTTAAACAGTAATCGAACATACAATTTCAATGTCTTACCATGTAAGTTGCATCCTTGAGTTTGTTTTTCCCTTGAAGCTTGTCAATAACATTGCAAACTGTGTGTCTAAATGAAATGTCACAAATCTCCAAAGTGGTGATGTTGTGACTTCTTGAAAACCCGTAACCACTTTACTAAAAGCTTGATAAGTATATGGTTCACTATCATATTCAATGTTTGGGAAATTGAAACCATGAGGAATATTTGCAATAACTAGGGCATATTCCCTTTTAGGTATGAGTTTTGCAACGTATTCACAATCACTTTGTATTATTTGATATTGGATACTGTCAAGCTCATTCTAAATGAAATGATTAAGAGTAGGATCAAGTTCAACATTCATAAGACATCGTTTTCTCATCTTTTCCAACTTAATTTTTTCAATACAACTTTTTAAAGTATCTGGTACTCCATTTCCATCCTTCTTCGACATCTTTAATGACATAAAAAATATATATGTATAAGCAATAAAATAAAAATAGTTTACATATAAATAAAATGAATGTATAAATCAACATACCTTATTGAATGCAATATAAAAGTCTTTGTGTTGTTGTAGAAATTGATTTGGGGTAGTTGCGTATAACATCATCCCAACTGTCTTCATTCAACATTTTAACCATATGTTCTTGTATTTTCATATAAATCTTCTGACTGAATAAATAAAGTTAAAATTGTTAATATAATGATATGTATAATAAATTCTACCAACAAAATTATGTTTTATTTAAATGAAAATTATAGGCAAAGGAAAAGTAGAAATAATTCAAGAAAATTACTTTTGAAATTCTTCGCACATTTCATCCATTGATAATTCACCCGACTTCTCACATGATAGTTTTCATTTGACTAGTTTCTCATCCTTCACTCCTTGTATTGTTCTCCAAGGTGTGATAGTCATATCCTCTGGAAGTTGCTTCATTTCAGGATCTGACTTACTGTTGTTACATATTATGGGTTTAATCTTTTTAACATTCTGATTTTTTATGGAAATATTCTCCCACCGCTCAAAATGTCAACAATCAATTCCCATATCTCTCCAGTTCTAAATTCCAATTGAAAAATGTTATCCATGCTTATGAACATATTTGAATGCATTTTTCCATCTTTTGATTTGATTTTTTCATCAATTTGATAACTTGTTTCTATTAAACATTCATTTCGAAATGTTAGACTAACTTGTGCCTTTTCTCCACCACATTTTTCTACGAATTCATTATGAATAAAACTGACTCTTTGGATGAAAATCATTTTCATTATGTACTCATTATCTGCATTATGATCCCATGCCAATAAATTTGATTCTGTTTATATTAAACTAACGTAAATGATGCATTTCATTATTTGAAAAATATAGTTATTGAGATATTCCTCAATCAATTGTGTTTTAGCCTCTATTGAATGGTTCCCTCTAATTACATAATATTTATAATCATAACATTGTGTCTTGTCAATTGCCTGTTTGTTGGGAACCTGACGTGGATCAACAAGAACCAAATAATCCACCACATGCGCATATGGATTGAGTCTGAACAATGTTTTCAAATTATGTACATGTAGGTGACGTGTCTTTCTAATTTGATATTGATATTGTCTTTCATCTGGCCTATAAAATTGGCTGACATTAAGCTCAAATGATTGGCTACCAAAAATTAATTTATTCTTCCTCAACTAAGATCGAATGGCATTTTATTTTGTTTTAATAATGCCATCCTCTAACTCAGCGCATGGTGTTATGATTTCTCTGCTTCCTTTAGAGCTTTTAGTTTATTCTTCACTACTGCTCATGACTTTTGCAGGTTGACCAAAATTTGTTTTCTTCTTCTTATTGGTTAATATATCAGTTTTTTGATAAACAAGCTCTTCATCATCAGGTAAAAGAGAGATATCTTTGACCATTTTTCTTTTTGGTGTCTGATTTGTTTTCTCCTTTTGCACAACAATTCTAATCTCCTCCTCACTAATTCTATCAAAATTTTTAGCTTCATCTTCCACATCTTCAAAAGCAACATGTTTAGGTTTACTAGATTGACTCACCTTAGTGACTCTTGGTTGATTCCCTCTTTTTACTATTGCAATGTCACGAGCTATTGATCTTTGCTTCATTCTCCTTTCCTCTTCTTTGTCTGTGTGGAAAGTCTTGATCAAAGTCATAACATTTGGCTCCATATAATAAATACCCTCAAACATTTTTGCAAGAGGCTCACCAAAATCCTATGAAACAAAATAAAACAAGTCAATGAACAATAGTTTATAAAAAATTGAATGATCCTTACAATAATGCATAACAGAAATATAAACAATCATACTTACAATGTTATTTGCAATGTTGCTTACGATTTCTGCAGACAAATTTGCAGATGTTTCATTTGTGTCATACTTGACCTTTGATAGACGATATCTAACCTTTTCACGTTTATTATCCATTCTTTCAAGAACATAAATAGTGTTTGTATTCAACACCAAACATATGTCTCATACGTTGCCCATCGCCTTCACCTAAGTCAATCATACCACAAATAAGATAGACATGTGTATCATCCACCGTTTCATTGTCTTCAAGATACCATGAAAAATCAATTTTATTTATTTCCTCTGCGTTCTTCCATTCAGAAAAAAAAAAGATTTAATGAACTTGGTGGGCCGCTTGCTTGACTTTTATTACGTCTGTCAATTTTTATGTCTTCAACAGTATGCATAGTGTGTCCAACAATATCCTTATTGCATCTAACAATATCCATAGTGCGTCGAGCTACAACATTAGATTTGGCAGTTGTTACCCTTGGTCCAAAAACATTCATAGAAATTTTTTTGATGCCATTTTCCTGATAAGAAGATATATGTGTGTGTGTGTGTGTGTGTGTTAATAAGAAAACACATTTTTATTAATCTTTTTTTTTTTTTTAAAGTTTGCTAATATAAATTTAAAATTAATCGAAAATTAATGGCTATAATATATATATATATATATTTTGTAAAACTATATAAATTTAAAATAAAAAATAAAAATAACTATATAATTTTTCAAAATAAAACTATATATTTTTTAAATTATTAAAACATAAATTTTTTATAATAAACCTCTGCCCAACCGGAGGTCAGAGGCCAGCCGAGGGGCGCCATGGAGCACTGCCCAGTCGGACTTCGTCCCCCAACTGGGCAGAGGTCGATTCTAAGAATCGAATTCTGCCTGGCTAGCCTCTGGCCCCCTAAGGGTGGTCAAAAATGAATTTTTTATTTTTTACTTTTTATTTTTTGATTTAAATAAAAATAATAAAAAACAATTAAAAATATTTAAAATTATATATATATATATATATATATATATATATATATATATATATTTAAATAAAATAAAAATAACAAAAAAATATTTAAAATAATAAAAAAACAAATAAATATTAAAATTTTTAAAATAATTTAATTTAAAAAAAAATTAAAAAAACAATTTAAATCATAAATTTATAAAAAATAAATTAAAAAATTTTAAATTATATCTTAAAATTTTAAAATTTATTTTATTTTATTAAAATTAAAAAAAACAAAAATAGAATATTAAAATTATTTTGAAATTAAATTGTTTTTTTTTTAATATATTTATAATAAAAAAACAAATGTAAAATAAAAAATACCTATATATATAAATAGAATATTAAAATTATTTTGAAATTAAATTGTTTTTTTTTAAATGTATTTATAATAAAAAAACAAATGTAAAATAAAAAATACCTATATATATATATATATATATATATATATATATATATATATATATATATATATATATATATATATATATATATGAAAACATTAAAATATTTAATGCGATTTAAAAAAAGAAAATTTTATGTTAAAAAAAAAATAAATTAAATTTTTTCGGTTGCACTTTTAGAAGAAATAAAAATAAAATAAATATAACCATTTTTTTGATGTGCATAGTCGGTTTTTGGTTTTTTGTTTCGTGGAGGAACTTAGCAATCCTAAAAGAGAATTTTTTTCTAAATTTTTGTCCTAAAAGCCCTAAAAATTTGAGTTTTTTTTTCCCATTTTCTTCACTATAAAAATATAAAAAATAGGATTTTCAAACATAAAAACCATAAAAAATAGTTTTCGAACATAAAAACTAAAAAAAAAAAACAAATTCTCCCCAAATTCATCTTTAAATGGACAAAATAGAAGGAAAACTAACCTTTGAAATGTGAAAAACTCTCGTTCAATCTATTATCGATGACAACACAACGCCTCCACAAAATTGCTCCAACAAAACCCAAAAGACTTGATGTGATGTGAGGAATATAAACAATGATTGTTATTATATAGCGAAGATTGTGTGATTGGTTTAGCGTTTCGTGAATGTGGGATTAAAATTTAAAATTAAGAATATTTACTTGTAGTTAATATTATAGGTTTATATTAACTTTGATTCAATGTCGGCAAAAAAATAAAACATAAATTTTAAAACTTTATTATAATACGTAGTCAATGTTAAATCATTCAAATAATACATTTTTTTTTCACTTTGGAAGGAATGCATGAAAGGAATATTTTGTGGATATTTTGAATAGAAAGTATGGTGAAATATTTGAAGACTAGCAGTTTATTAAAATGTTTTGAATTATATTTTAGACGAATATTTTGTACAGAAATATTTCAAACGAAAATTTTGGAGGGAAAATTTTTAGCAAAATTTTTTGGGGGAAAAATTTGGAGGGAAAAATTTTAGCGATAATTTTTGGGAGAAAATTTTAGAGGGAAATTTTCAGTCTTTAAGCTATGTATTGTAATTGGGAGAGAGTGCATTTGTATCATTCAACATCTTCTTGTTGAAAGCCACAGGTTCTTCTGATAGCGAGGTTTTTTTTTTTCTGCAACATAAACATATTCGTCACGCAACAACTCTATTCAGATTGATGAATATAACAAGAGTTCATTCTGTTAGCCTCTCTCACAAAACAATCATAAATCCAAAAATAAATAAATAAATTAAATATTACAAGTTAGCAATTTGTGCCTAACTCTTGGGTTGTTCCTCTAAGATAGGTGTTAGTTTAGGTAGCTCCTATATTGGTGTGTGTTTGGTTGAGAAATTATCTCAACAAGGTGTTCAAGATAGCACGTACTATCTTGAGACACTGTCTCCTCATCTATTTAATTGTAATACTACATTCTTTTAATAATGAGAAAATATGTGAGGAAGCTGTGAGACTGAAGCCTTTTCCGCCAATATTTGGTGTCTGGTTTATTATGTGTGCTTTATATATTTGTCTGAGTTAATTTAATTTTCAATATGTGGTATCAGAGAAATTTTGATTAGCAGGGCCTAAGTGAGTCCATGGTAGTTTTTCATGGATTATCTTGACATGTGATGGAACAATTAAGCAACGCATGAGAGTGAGATGAAAATTTTATAAATTCCCATGCATGGAACAATATGTGATCAGTGTTGAGTTCTAGCGTAGAATCCAATTGGAGTGCTGATGCATTAAAGAGGTTCAACTACTTGAAGTAAATCAACATGAAGCATCGTTAAAGCCTAGCATTTCAACGTCAAAATTGTTGAAAGCATGAATTGTGTGTCATGTATAGAGTTGTGAACCTCTGACGGACTCTGTAAGTATGCAGTAATATTAATATCTCATGAGGAAGTCCGTAATTTGGAGTAGATCGAATGAACAGTAGATTTGAAGTCTTTTTATTATAGACTGGAAAGTTTGGATGTTTCTTTGGTTTTATAGTAAAGTCGTTGGTATAGATCGTATTCTTTTAGGTACAGATAGTCAATCTTTCATGGATAAAGGATTCTCCAAAAGCTCAAAAGGCGTGAGCGAATTCTTATGACAACACGCGAATAACATTTAAATCGAACGCGGATTTCAATTATGTGTATATTTTGATGTTAATTTATTGGTTAGATATTAAGTTTTCTCTTTCTGGTGCATACCTGGAGAAGCGCTGTTATTCGAGGGTTTTATGGAGAATTGTTATTATGAAAGGAAATCTAAATTTTTTAACAGGGGCTTAAGCTAGCCATAACATTGAGGGATTTAGTGCACATTAGGTTACGATTTTGGTGGTGTGAAAGCCGACAAGGAGTGATGCCTGCGGTTTTCTACTGTGTAAATCGTGTGCGTGTGGCTGGGTGCAAAGTCTGAATGCTAAAGAATCTGTGAGAATGCGTTCCGTTGAAGATACAAGTCGAATCGAGGCATTGCTTGGAGGCATTATTGGAAGCGTTGTTTGGAGGATCCGATCCATTTTGTTGGCATGAAGGAGACTGTTGAATGTGAAGGAGCATCATATAAATATGTTTGGAGTGCAATTAAACCATTAGTGTGAACCATCATCAAGCAGTGTGGAGCTTGGATGCTGGGAACTGCGTTGAAGACTTGTTGTAGGAGCCTTGGTTGTGGTGAACATCAAAGGTGACTAGATTTCTTGCTGTCATGAATCATTATTTAAATCCATGAGGCCATTCACATATACAGTGCAAGTGTCGCATATGAGTTTGAAGGGTGAGCAACATACAAACTCTGCGCGCAAATCGAAAGGCACATTACCAGTGATTAAAGGACTATCGTGTTGGTAGACAACTCCCAGCCGATATATATTTTTTTCAACGAATCTTGGATTCCTGAAGTGGCCTCTAACAGAGGCAATGAAATTCGTTCTTTTCCAGGAGTTTGAATTTGAACTTATAGATGTTAATCTCGGCTTCAAATTGAAGATGATCGACCTCAATTAAAATGGAAGCTCTTGTCCTGCCTAAACAGAATCACGCCCAATAATGCGGCTTTTAGTTTCCAAACGACTCTCATATAAACTGAACAATTCGGGATACACTTTGGCAGCTTAGCCCATAATGATTCTGCAATTGTCTTGGCCGATTTAGCAGAGGAAATTTGCCTTAAAGACATCCAAACTCGTCCTTAGCCACGCCATTGCCTGCTGTACAAAATCTCATAGAATAAAATGACAATGAATCATAGTTTGAGGTAACATTTGGTGCTTACTTGTGCATAGCTCGTGGAATGTTGGAGCCTAGTCAAAGGCTCGAGCAATGTGCAGATCAAAAAGCTTTTATAAAAGTGGTCAATGTGGAACGTCGTCAGTGCTCGTCAAAGTGAGAGAATTTGCTGCAATTCTGCTCTCGGTAAGCTTTAAAAAAAATCTTTTTTGATATTACTACATCCTCCAACTGTGTGATAGGTGCGTTGATGATGGAAATATTTTGATAGTTTTTAATTGAGAGAAGCTGAGTTTGTTGGAGAGATAAGAAATGTTTTTTATTTTTGTTTGGACAGATGAGGAATATATATATATATATATATATATATATATATATATTAGTGTGAGTTAATTTTTCGAACAACAAATCATTTTTTAAAGTGACTTAATAAACCTAAAAAAAAGAAAAAAAGAAAGAGGAATATTAGAAAGTATTTATGGAGGGATAATAGTGGTCATGAAGCTTTTGTAATGGAATGATAAGGTGTGAGAGGGGAATGATAAGGTGTGAGAGGATTATTTGTGTGATTTTTTTTATAACGCTTTTGGAGTAATAAGTGGGAGGAGAGATAATGAGTGGAAAGAGTGTTCATGTTTTTTTTCTATTATGCATGATTTTCATGGAATTATGTTTTGGGATTGGAGGTGATTTTATGAAATGCATACAAATGTAAGTGCTCAAAAATTTGAAGCAAAGAAAAAGGAAATGGGTGCCAAGGTAAGTTTTGACTCGTTATTGGGGTATCTTCACTTCTAATTCATCAAGTCTTTGGAAGACAAGTGCATTGGATAGAGGAAAATTTTTATTTTTTCATAAGGGTGAAGCTTGTAATAAGTGGAGTAATAAGTTGTAACTTGGCGAAATAAGGTGAAATTTTTGTTTTTGTAATTTTGGAGCAATAAGTGATTTTGTGGAGTGACAAGGATTCACCCTTTTTGTAAATTTGGAGTGATCAAAAGAAAGCTCATTTTTGTAGGAGGTTGAGTCTGTTTTTGAAGACATTTTTTCCAAGAAGTTCTGGAACTTTGATTCCATGAAGATGTTGTGAAGCTGAGCGATTATGTACTCCAAATTTTAATAAAGATATTTTTTTTGGTGATTGTGTCCTAGATCCGCCCGAAATTGAATAAGGGGATATTAGGTACACCATGTGTGTTTGTGATGGCGAGTGTTTTTATGGCTTCATGTTGTTGCTTTTGATTTGTGTCTAGTTTTGACACATAAATGATTTCATTTAACACATACATAAAGTGACAATACAAACAAGCACAACATCTGTAACAAAATAGCTACAAGGAAGGATAATTAAGCTCAACACATGCATCTGCGCATCTACAACAAATAATCAAAATTTTCAACATCAGCATTCTACCTCAACAAGCAAATTCACTTAATACAATCAAGTTAATGAACCTGCAAACTCCAGCATTTCAAAACAAAGTCTACATCACTACAATCAAGTTAATGAATCTGCAAACTTCAGCGTTTCAGAGCACAGTCTACATCAACATTTTTGAACTTGTAATCAAACTCAAATTGCATTGAATTGTAAGGGTGCATTCTCGGTTGAAACCGACACCCAAGTTTTGCTTTGATCAGAAGTCAAGCGCGTCAATTCTCTTCAACTTTGTCAAATTAAGTCAAATTGAATTCATTGTAGTGAGTCACGAAAATCATTAAGCATTTTTGGGAGCATTTTCGACAGTGTTCGACACCCTTTCTTTAAGCAGAATCAAGTGAATGCATGATTTTTAACTCTAAAGCAAACAAGCAACAAGTTCACATCTCCTGCATGCGAGCATGATTATTCATTCAAGCCATTTGCATCAAGTCAGTACAAAGTTCAAACCATCAAGCGATCCAGCGTGAATTTCATTGCAGCAACCATCAAAGCAACCAAACAAGTTCACTCTAACACCAATCAAGCAAGATGAACTCTACAACAAGCGAGCGTGAGTTCCAATAAACTTGAAACAAGAGAAACAAGTTTCACCAAGCAAGAGATCCAGAAAATTCTGAAGCAAGCGAGCATGAGTATTCATTCAAGTGAGTGTGAAGTATTCAAGCAAGTCAAGTGAGCATTCAAGTAAAGCGATCGCCATCAAGCGAGCGTGAATTCAAGAGTTCAAGCAAGAAAGTTCTACAACTCTAGAAAGTGTTACAAGCAAGCAAAATAAGCAAAAAATCAAGCAAGTGTGCCAGTCAAGCCACATAGCAAGCAAGCCTATCATTCAAGTAACAAAATCAAGTGAAACAGTTCAAAGCACGACATCTACGACAAGAGAGCCTAAATTCAAGAGAGCAAGTTCAAATGGCGCAACACATTCAGTCGTTAAACATTCTTCACAATTTGATCATCTCCAGTGATGAAGACATGGTGCACATTAGCAAAGAAACTCTTGCTGATCTTTCACGGCATCTACAACAAACAAATGAAACCATTGAGTTTCTTCAACTAGAGTCGCAACTACAAAGAAATGAGTTGCAAGAAAAGAGTGATACTTTCAAGTCTTTGAACCATCCAGATGATAAGTCATTCATCCAAACAGCTTCTAGTGTTGAAGTTGTTCCAGTTCAAATTTATTCCAAGCCCATCATCAAGCCATGGGAAGAAATTCAAAATAACAAGAATTGACGAGGCTTAGGATATGTCAACGATGACACCAACTTGCATGTCCCAGATTATTCCAAGCCAATTAAGTTCGTTAGTGCAGGATTTCTTGCACAAATCACCTCAGCAAGTTCTGAGAAAGTTGCAGACAAACAGAAATGCACGAACCCCGAAGTTGAAGTCAAACTGACATGTTCTCATTGTTAAAGAACCAGTCATATGGAAGATCAGTGTTTTGATCTCCATCCTTGTCACCATTGTGGCAAGCCCAATCATTCCTCAAAAAAATGTCGCAACCAAAAATAATTAGCCAGATTGAAGATACATTATGAATGGATTGATCCTTGGGAATAGTCATCCACAGTCAAAAGATTGTCTCAGTTCTACAACCGAATCCAATCACACATAGTGCAGCCGACAGTGAAAAGAATATGGTACTCTCATGCTATTGAACAGGGGAGTACAGCAGTGTAAAACTCCTACACCTGAAGGGGTATTTCAGGAATAATTCACAGAGAATTGTCTCTCCTTTCAACTGACAAAGGGGGGAAAATGTCAATAAAATTGACGATGGTTGTGCTGAAAATCTCGACAAAACCAACAAAAACAGCCAGTGGGAAGCTTTCGTAGCCAGTGGGCATCTTCAACAGCTAGTGGGCATCAACAAATTTGCCAGTGGGCAGTCAACAACAAAGAAGTAATGAGAAGTTTTCAATACAACAAAAGCAATAGAGAGTTGTTTTTGACATCATCAGCCAGTGGGCATTGAACAAATTTTGTCAGTGGAAAAAGGATGTTGATTTCACGCAAAGGAAAAATGGATCCTTTTTGAAACTTGGCATGTGATGGAGTTGCCAAGCGAAATTCAGAGATGAATCATACATGTAGCTGACTCATGGTCTCTTCAGATTGCAATTTTTCAACATCTAGCTTTGGCGGTTTTTCAGGAAATATTTTTTGAGGATCAACATGAGAACTTGGAAGATGGTTCCTCGTTCTTATTTTGGATTTATCGTTGAAGGGGGGAATGTTATCCTCTCTCACAAAACAATAATAAATCCAAAAATAAATAAATAAATTAAATATTACAAGTTAGGAATTTGTGCCTAACTCTTGGGTTGTTCCTATAAGATAGGAGTTAGTTTAGGTAGCTCCTATATTGGTGTGTGTTTGGTTGAGAAATTATCTCAACAAGGTGTTTAAGATAGCACGTACTATCTTGAGACACTGTCTCCTCATCTATTTAATTGTAATACTACATTCTTTTAATAATGAGAAAATATGTGAGGAAGCCGTGAGGCTGGAGCCTTTTCCGCCAATATTTGGTGTCTGGTTTATTATGTGTGCTTTATATATTTGTCTGAGTTAATTTAATTTTCAATACGTTCACCATGAATAGAGAGTAAAATTTTTGACTTGGCCGTAATCCTAAGGATGATGAGAACATAATTGATGAAGGGCAACAAAAAGAAATTTCTGTAAATCGAGACTCAGTTATTCCACTTAGTCTTAATCCTAAGAATTATGAGAGCACCAGTGATGAAGGGCATGATGAAGAGTTTCCAGAGTCAAAATTTTCACTTTTTCCTAATCCTAAGGATGATGAGGGCACCACTGATGAAGGGGGGGGATGAAAAATTTCTAGAGTCAAAATATCCACTTCGTCCTAATCCTAAGGATTATGCAAGCACCACAAATGAAGAGGGGAATGAAGAATTTCTAGAGTCAAAATATTCACTTCGTCCTAATCCTAAGGATTATGCGAGCACCATGGATGAAGAGGGGAATGAAGAATTTGTAGATTCAAAATATCCACTTCGTCCTAATCCTAAGGATTATCCGAGCACCACGGATGAAGAGGGGAATGAAGAATTTGCAGAGTCAAAAAATCCAATTCATCCTAATCCTAAGGATTATGCGAGCACCACTAGTGAAGAGGGGAATGAATAATTTGCAGATTCAAAATATTCACTTTGTCCTAATCCTAAGGATTATGCGAGCACCACTGATGAAGAGGGGAATGAAGAATTTCCAAAGTCAAAATATCCACTTCATCCTAATCCTAAGGATTATGCAAGCACCACTGATGAAGAGGGGAATGAAAAATTTCCAGAGTCAAAATATCCACTTCGTCCTAATCCTAAGGATTATGCAAGCACCATTGATGAAGAGGGGAATGAAGAATTTTCAGAGTCAAAATATCCACTTCTTCCTAATCCTAAGGATTATAAGGCACCATTGATGAAGGGGGGGATGAAGAATTTCCAATAAATAGAGATTCAAGGCGTCCACTTATTCCTAATCCTAAGGATTATGAGAGCACCAATGAGGAAGGGGAGGGGCAGGATGAAGAATTTCTAGTGAATACAGATTCAAAGCTTCCACTTAGGCATAATCCCAAGGAATATGAGAGCACCGCTGAGGAAGGGGAGGATGAAGAGTTTCTTGCAAATGACAATTTTAAAGGCACATATATGAATAATGTATTTTCTCTAAGTGAGCATTTCAAAGGCACTCATGGTGATGAAGAATTGAATCCTCCAAGGGGAGAATTTGAAAGCATGGATCAATATGGTGAATAATTTCGTCTGATTCAGGGTTTCAAAAGCGCAGATGATTCTTGTGAAATTTTTTCTTCAAGTGAGGATGGTAATGAATATTTTCTAAGCAATGATGCTAATGAATTTCTTAAATATGTTGAGAATGATGATAGTGGGGAAAATATTCCTCCTAATGGCGATGAAACTTCTTCTACAAAGGATAATGGAATGATGAAGCCTTTGCAAGCAAATATTGTAACTAGGAGTAGGAGTAGACCTTTTCATATCAATCCAAAACATTCCAGTTATACAAGGGTTAGGACAACATATATCACAAAAATAAGTTATGTCATTCATTTGATTTGAATGTTGTCGAAGGGATTGCTTGAAACATATGGATTTCAACTTTGCTTTAGAGAAAAGGAAAAGATTTTTGTCAATGAATAAAAGCATCTAAAATTCATATTTAGTGGGTTGAATGCAATCTACACTAGCATGTTATTATTATCATATTGGGAAAGTACTGCTTTACATAAAGGCTTTCAAAATGTTGCATTCAATTGGTAATTGTCGTTTGTCAAGAATCCAAGAAAGACTGAAAAAGGATCCCACATATTATTTAGAAGTACGTTATAAACGGAAGGTTGGGCTATTAGCAAATACTACTATGTCATGGATGAAAGACTTCTTTTCAAAGCACGGAGAGTATATGTCAAATCAAGACACAATACATATTCCAGATAATTTCTCGAGAAGAGAAATGTACAACTTATACAAATATTATGCAGAAGCTGCTGAAGGAGTTGGTAATTTTATTACATATTCATATTTTACAAAGGCATGGAAGAACGAATTAAACAATGTTCGTATTCCTAAGAAGACAAGGATGGGGGTTTGCAGTACATGTGCTTCCATTAAAGAAAAAAGAGATAAATGTTAAGGGGCAGAAAGAGGTATATGTTCAAAACATTATTTTTAAAAATTGTATAGTTATCAACTACGAAAATATATTTATTCATATATTTCTTTTATTTTATGTACACATTCCAATGTCAAAGAACTTCAAGAGCATCGCAATCAGCAAAAAATTGAAAGGAAAAAATGGTATAAACATCGAAAGAAGTGTTATTATAATCCAAATAAATATTTGGGTTTTATAATTGATGGTATGGACCAAAAGAAAACACTTCTGCCACATTTTTTCCGTACGCCAAAAAATTTACAGGAGTAAAATTTCATTCAGTTTCACTTGGTTGGTTGTATGGTATTTAATGAGAAGATGTTTCCGAGGGTTTACTTCACAGCTCCAAATATTCATAATGATGTAAATCTGAACATAAATATAATCCATGTTGTGGTTACTCATTGGTCTGGTATTCTTCTTGAAGTTCAGTATGTACAATTAGACAACGCAAGCCGTGAAAACAAAAATCAAGTTCTTTTTGGGTATCTAAACATGCTCGTTGAATTGGGAATTTAAAAAAAATAAAGGTTGGTTTCCTTCTTGTTAGGCATACTCATGACCATATTGATCAAATGTTCAGTCGTTTTTCAGTAACATTGAGGAGGAAAGGTGTTGGGAGCTTGCCATCATTAATTGAATGTATTAAGAAATTCTACATTTGAGAGCCTATTTTTCACGTGTTGGAAGAAACTATTGACATGAGAAGGTTTATTCTGAGATTACATGGTGAGGAGAAATGCATTGAACAACTTAATTACATTAGCTTCCAACATCAATTTCGTATCAAAAAAATTGATGGGATAACACTTATATGGGGCAAGAAGTATTCAACTTCTGCAGAATGGGGGCCATCATCAGGTTTAGCATTTTTGAAGTTCATTCGAGAGCGTCCAATATTTTCATCAAAGATATTGTTATTACAGTCAGTTGCTGAACTCCGTAATGCACGAAGGAATAAGAGAGATATAAATTATTCTGAATGTCTGGAGGAAATTAAAATATGTATTAGAGATACACGAGTACTTTGATGTTGTTGATTCAATTTTGTGGGAGCCTTTTTTCAATAATCAAAGTGATATGATTTCAAGGTCAATAAATGAGGATATGCTTTTAAAGACACCATTTTTTTGGCCAAAAAATATGTCAAATGAACATGATGAAACACACATTGTTGAACAACAACAATCTCAAGCTATTATTAATTCTCCACAGGTATAGGAAAGATAAATCTATATTGGTTCTAGAAGATCACGTGCACAACGTGAAACCATGGAAGACCTTTACAGGGGTTCTGTGCAGGATGTTAAGGAGGGTTGCATGATAAGAGTGTTAGCAGATGAAGATCCACTTGGCTATCCATTCTAGATTGCCAAGGTTATAAAGGTAATTAATGAAAATGAAGATATTATATCTGTTGAAGTACATTGGTATGCCACAAGTAACCACCCATTCAGTGGTGTGTACGAGCGAGAGATGGTAGTTGAAAAAAAATTGGCAGAAAGAGAAAAAGAAAGGGCACAAATATAAATCGTCGCCGCACAGATGTCTTAAAATTGGAGGATGTTGACATACTTGTGTATACTTGTGTATGAGATATATATTTTATCCTTTAAAATAAAAATTACTCTTAGAATAATAAATATTTCATTTACTTGTTCATTTTTAAAAATTGCTTAAGTCATATAATTTCTCCATAAATTCATGGTTCAAGTATGTTAAAAACTTAAGATAGAAAAACTTGAGATTTAAAACTTGTCATTAAGGTTTTTATGCACTACGATATTTTATCTTTAATGTTATGGTTGAAAACAATTACAATTTTAGGGTTTTTTAGAGTCAAGATATTTTATCTTTAACAAGATGGATGGAAATTGTTGGAAATGATAAGGCCTTCAGACATGATATTTTTATCTTTAACATCATGTATCAAAATTTTTAGAATTTTACGATTTTTCAATGTCTTAATATGTTGTCTTTAATTCCATTGTTAAAATGTGTCAAAATTGTGACACAAATTTTTTTTTGGTTATTCCAACATCAACTCATTTTGTTCCGAGGATGTTTTTTTAAGAAACAATTTCGTTTTTAGCATAATTTAAAAAAATGTTGAAATATGACTCGGAGAAAAAAAACCAATGCGTTCTGGAATACACACTTTTCATTTTTGGGGTTTTTTTTTCATGTATTTTGAGTCTTTTTGGGCTAGATTTCCCATTTTGAGGTGATAGTTCTCGTTTCATTGGAAACTATGTTCAAGTATTTAGTAATCCTCCTGACATTACAACACACAAACATGCAAAAAAATAAGCCCTTGAGCCATGGTTTAGAAGCCAAACCTCACTTTTGGGCCATACAACATAGTTTATTGAATTAAGATGATAGTTGGATAATGGGAATATATGAGTTGTTTGAGGGCTAACATCTAATGGACACACTTGATCCCGCATAAATTGAAAGAGAGAAAAATCATGGATTCACATTTTTCATGGTTTTCCATGCTCCAAGCGCCCTATGGATAGTAGATTTATTACCATAGTAGACTTATCTTGAGCTTTAGAGAGATAATATTTTCTACCTATTGAGGGAGCCTAGTATATATATAGATTAATAATTTTAGCAAAGATTTGGTTTGAATAGCCTAAGAGTGTGAAGGACTTTATATGAGATAAATGAGGAGAAATTATTGAATAAAAAAATATGTCCTTGTGGTATTGAGGGAAAATAACAATGGAAAAAGTGGAATATTTGCTACTTTTTCAATATGCTAAAGTAAACACTTTTCCAAATCTCTACGGGGTTTCTCTTATACAATTTAGTGAATATAACATAATGTTGTTAATTCAAATAAATAAATCCATTGTTTTGTAATACAAACTGGCAAAGATATTGTATCCTTGATTCAAGTAAAGGGACATACCAAAAAGAATGAAGGTAATGGTTTTGGTGATAGCAATTAAACATGGTTAGCGTGGTCATTTTATTAGAGAATATCCCAATATGATAGGAACAACTAGTGAAATGATAATGCAAGTGTCAAGAAGAAGGTTATTCAACCATGGGTTCCTATTTTTTTACACAAAATTGAATAGTTGATGGGTGAAAGAACAAGTGGAAAAATATATGGCATAGTATCTAGCACTAGAAGATATTGAGAATGAATGCATAACAAATAAGTTCTATTCTTAGTAAAGAAGTGATGATAAAGAAATTTGAGTGTTGAATTCTTAAAAAATTGTAATGTTATCCTAAAGAATCAGTTCTACCCTTTCCATGCAACCAACTCAACATTCGAAGACCATAAATAAGATAGTCTAAGACTTCATCAAGGGAAAGGGAGGTTAACATAATTTTTGGGTAGTTAGAGATGTTTTCTTTATAAAATCCTGATGGGATATCTCTGTATTTTTATTATATTAAAGGGGTAATCTATGGATTCATGGCTTATTTTGAATAGGCTTTGTTTTCCTTCTCATATTTTATGTGTTAAGTTTCTTTCTTTCCAAGCCAGTTCTTTTCAAATGCAATTATGATTTACAACTTCGATAATTTGGTACAATCTCCATCATCAAGAGTATATTTTTATATGAACGAAAGGATTTTAGTAAATATACTTTTATATATTTTATATATTCAAAGGCTATAATAAAATTGTAGTTTATTATCATTTTTCTTGAATTCATTTCAGTTCACTTCATAGCATTCATTTTTATTGATAAATTCAATTGTTAGTGCTCAACAAACCATTGATTCTTCATCACAGGCCACCAAGAAATTACTTGCCTTTTGTTGTGCTTGAGATTAATGTTTTTCTCAGTTTTTTCACCTTCTACATATCAACTATCATGCTCTACTACTTTAGACTTTGTGCCCAAAGGAAAGGCCTCTATCTAAGAGGTTTGCAGTGTTTTTATCCCATTCCACTAAGTTTTTTTACTCAACCCTATTTTTCATCCTTTTCAATCTAAAAATAACATTATGAACTTAAAATAATATGATTCTACTTAGTGAAAGTGAACAACCAACTTTTATCAATCGCCGAGGGAGCCCCCTTTGGCCTAAGATCTAGCTTGAGGCCAAGAGTTGGTTTGAATATGCATTGGCATCGTTCCTAAACAACCAAGAACATCTCAAGGAAAAAAAAATTGCCAAATCATTGTAGTCACATATGTTATCTAATCATGAGAACTCATCCTCTAGATTAAAAAGCACTCAAATAAATAGTTGTGAGGGGCTAGTCCCCTAGTGAACAAAGACACTAGATAACTAAGAGGACATTGATACAAAAACACCACCTTTCCCTTCATAATGATTGATGTAAATATGTCTACCCTTGGAAATACAAAAAGCTTGGAATTTTTACTTTTTACAAACATGTAATATATATTCTGCTAATTGAACTCAATAAATAGGATACAATATGTTCCCTTATAGCACCACTTAATTCTTAGATATACCATGTGGCCCCTTTCACTCCAAACCTTCAACATCATGCATATTTCCTTGATTATCATCGAGCTCTTAGAGAGTGCCAAAGAGTTATACATAATAGCAAAGGATTTAAGCAAACAATCCTTGAGGGTATCATATCATTGAAATTTAATTTATACATTAGCATCAACCATTACTTACTTTCCCCAAGAATGAAACAATAGTGGATGAGAAAAATATCTATGATTACCACTTCTCTACTAGGTAGAGTTAGTTAGAGCCTTAAGGATTAAGGATTTTTGGGATTAGGTCCTATATTTCCTAATGTTTTTTTCTTCCTTACCACCCGAGTTCAACCACCTTCATTATTCATTACGTGGGAAGCTTTAGAAGTTGAGGTGAATTTATGTGGGTTGGGTTGTTGAAGGTAAACTTAGGACATGAGTGGGAAATGTAAAATATGGTTATACAATGTTTGACATCGAAATCAACCATTGGGAAGATTTATGTGTAAATATTATTTTCTAAGAACCCTATCCCCTACCTAAATGATCATGAATTCCTTTAGGTCCTTTGAAAATTTATCCTTAACAAAAAATTAACACTAAGGTCTAGGGCTAAAGAATCACCCAGGTTCACAATAATTGAAACTCCCCAAAGGGGAGGAAAGATACTGAAGGGTGGCCAAAATTGCATTGACGGGTAAGGAAAATTAAATCAAACCATACTACAATAGAGTGGATTTATTAGTTGCAAATTCATGAAATTAACCATAAAAAGGGGTTTTATTTTAGAAATAGGGGTCTTGACACAATATTTCCACCACATGGGTCAATATATAAGCTAAAATAAAAATAGATCCTTGGTCAAACTATAGGTATGAGTGTATTTCCAACTTTATGTCTCCTATGCCCTATTGAGCAATCCTTGAATAATTGCCTAAAGAGCTAGTCTCTAAAATAATTAACCCAAAATGTTTCCCACTCCAAATTTATTGCATAAACTATAATACTTAGGCTAAAAAAATCAATATCAGGAGGCGAGTCGTCATTATCTTACAGTGCACATTGAGAACAAAATTTTAGGGACTCTTGGGAATCATATCCAATATTTCATATTTCTCTAACTGAGCAAGAAGGACCAAAGAGGGCATATGAATAATTCTGTATAAAGAAAAAAAATTTCAATACCTAATGATAATGGCTCATTATATGAAGAGTTGGGTCAAGTTGGAAGAAGAGCTTACAAAAACACTTGAAGAAAAGCACAAGGAAGGGAATAAAATGGAAAAGACAAGTGAGAGAACCACATATTAAAGAGTCAAAGAAATAAGAGTCGCTTGTTAAGGTTTTTGTATATACCTACACCACTTGAAGAAACAAGAACCATAAAGGATCATTAGAAAACTTACACGATCAAAATGGAACCAAAGAGGCGATTGATATGGAGGCACATGGAGGACTTGTTAAAATTGGAAACTAAGGACAAATTCCACTTTGGACAACTCATTTGATGGAGATAATTATTGCATTGAATGTAGAAATTTGAATAATAGATGAATTATTCACCGAGATTATCCTGATTACACACTATTTGAGCTTCATGCATAATACATAACCTCTTCTACAATTGATCATCCATTTGCGGAAATAGAAGCAGTCGCATGCGCACATTAAAACATAATCAAGCACACATATAACACAGTATGTAATGGGGAAAGCTTACAGCTAAAAACCCCCAACTATCTGTATATTATAATGATAGAGAACATGTACCAATACATAGCACAAAGCTCCTCACAAGCTCTCAACACTATCTCCAATTGTTACACACAAACTAGCTCAGATATGAACAAGTCACAAGTTCAAATCTCTTCCACCTGTCTGCCTACCTCTACTATGCAATCCAAGATGAATAATGATGAGATCCAAGTTCGAATCCCACTGGCTTGTACTATGCAATCCTCATTGGAAATCTAAATCAATGTGTGTGCAAATCACATGCACAACTATAGTCACAACTGATAGTAGACTCACCCTTTCACCCACCTCTAACACTGGTCTCCACTGAAATGTCCATGCATTGCAATTAACTGATGTATTCTTTAGTTGATTTATGAGTTAATAATTAGTGAATTAATTAATAATTAATTCACACCACTCATCACTAGTGTATTTATCAGCTAGTCTAAATACAACTAGTTCAACTAAGTTAAACCGAACACAACTCCACCAACTGTCTCATCAACTCCACCAAACTCTGCCACATGAGTTCTAACTGAAGTCAACCATGCAATAGCTCAACTAGCCCTTCGGAAAAGCGTATTTCCTTCTGTCAGCTGCATGTGCCACATCCAAGCATCAAACTGAAGTGCTCCAAGAGGATAAGATAATGTTTGTAGTCCAAATATTATTAAGGGCTAATAATATTTGACTGATCTATTTTTAGACTGGCAGTCTAAAAATAGACTTCGCCCAATGTCTAAAAATAGAGGTCCATCTATTTTACCAACTTGACCAATCATCCATAAATAGCATCCTGCAACTCATAGACCATGATCCATATGTCTAAAAATAGACTTTGCGACAAAAATCACCTGTGTGGCCCCCACCTAGTTTTGGTGATCACTTTCCAACTAGGACCAGGAAAGATGTTTCAGGATGCCTCCTTCACTGTTTCTTGTTGCCATCTTCAACACTCCCTCTCAACAAGAAAGGACTGTCATTGCATGCGACATGCAACTCCATGCATTCGCCCTGCAACCTTCACAAGCGCCATGCAACTCCATGCATCTGCTCTGCAACTCCTCTGAAACTGAATAGGCTCCAATCAACTCAATCAGTCTGATACATATATCATCAAAGTCTTCGACTTCTGCTGGTACCAACTGCACATGTCATCAGGAACCACTGCGCTGTTGAACTCTTGCACCCATGCACTCTTGCACTTGATGTCAACTCTGATCCGCGCTCCAGTATCCGACACTGTCACTTGACCGCCCGCATCAACTAACCGATCATGCTATCGCCACACAGGCACTCGTAGCCAGGTTCAATTCATGAGATCCACACCATCTCAATGAATCCTGCCCAGAAATCTCCTCTTGGGATTAATCATGCATGTCGCCCCACCTCTCACCTGGTGGTATAGCTGCATGCACTCCCTCTACCCATCTGGCACAAAATTTCTCTACATGAGTGGTTTCTCCCACTCCATGATCCTCATCTTGTGGATGCTCCACATCCCGAGGTTCACTATTACCTGCATGCAAAACTTGCTCCCTCTCAAGCATCAATTGCATGTCTTTCTTGCACTTCCCAACAGTAGGAAGCTCCGTAGACATCCCATCTACTTCAAGTCTATAGAGATTCTTTGCTCGAATCCCAACCTTCTTGACTTGTCCTATTGCCTTGTGCCGAAGGAAAATTTTTCCTTCACTGAAGACAACTTCATACCCTTTATCCTCTAACATTGCGACTGAGATCAAATTCTTCTTTAAACCTGGAACATGCACTACATATTGTAAAAGAATGAGTTTACCTGACTCCCTCTGAAAGGTTATGGTACCAATGCTGGTCGCATTGTATCTTCCATTGTCGCCCAACTCAACATGCAACTGGAGATCTTTCTCCACCAAGTCACTGAAAAGATTCACATCTCCCGTCATGTGAAAGGAAGCGCCACTATCAAAATACCACCCCGATCCCAATGCACTGGACACCATGCATGCGATCAATGAGAAGTCCAGCTCAAATTGCGAGGCAAGAGCCTCACCAGCTGCAGCTCCAACAGCCTGCTTGTTATTCTTCTTCTGTGGACAATTCGTGGCATAATGTCCATGCTCGTGACAGTGAAAACACTTCACTTTGGACATGTCACGCTCTTTACCATCCGCACCGGATTGAGAAGAATTCTTCTTTCCCTTCCCCTTCCTTGCTTTGGCAGCCAAAGCGCAATCTTCTTCATCAGATGCCTTTGATGAAGATCCGTCCCCGGTACTCCGCCTTATCTCCTCTTGCACAAGATCTGACCAAAGTCGCTCCCATCCTGGAAATTTCTCCCGACCATTGACAGAGTCCTGATAGGAATGCCAACTCTTCGGAAGACCAAGGAGAGCCAAGCTCACCAATTACTCATCATCTACA
Organism: Pinus albicaulis; assembly: GCA_034641835.2. Classification (NCBI taxonomy): domain Eukaryota; kingdom Viridiplantae; phylum Streptophyta; class Pinopsida; order Pinales; family Pinaceae; genus Pinus; species Pinus albicaulis. The sequence continues at coordinate 1,412,203,166 of CM076580.1, read as the reverse complement.
GTCACCCCCACACTTCCCAGCTCATCCCTGCATTGGATGAACTTCGTGAGGTACTTGGGCATACTGTCCCCTTTCTCCATCTTTATGTGTCTGAGTTTATCCTTGAGCGCCAACTTCCTTTGGTCGCTCTTGCTTTGGAATAAATCTGTCAACGCTTTCCACATAAATTATGGAGAAGCTTTTCCATGCAGGTTGGATACAATGTGATCCTTCACGCCCTCCAACAGAATCCTTCGACACTTTGCTGTCTTCTTTTGCCAAGCCTCAACTTGAGCAGCATCAGTAGGCTTTGGGACTTCAGCATCTATGAACTCCTTCAACCCGTTTTCATATAACACCGCCTCCATCCTATCTCTCCATGCAATATAATTCGAGCTGCCTTCAAGAGCATACTCCAATCACAATCCGTTGAAAGACATTTTGACTTCGACACCAAGAAAACACTGCTACAAATTCGAATTCCACCAGCTCAAAACTCAACCGCTTCTGATCTGTGAGAACAAAGTATTTCTAGCACAGAGATCAACTGTAGGGGAATTTACTGGATATATCAACTTTCAAAGAAAGGATGGATCCAGAGGCTACCTGGCCCACGTACAAACTCTGTCTACCGAAATAAATTGTAATCACTGTAATAGATCCGATGATCAATTTCGCTCCGATACCATGTAGAAATTTGAATAATAGATGAATTATTCACCGAGATTATCCTGATTACACACTGTTTGAGCTTCATGCATAATACATAACCTCTTCTACAATTGATCATCAATTTGTGGAAATAGAAGCAGTCGCACGCGCACATTAAAACATAATCAAGCACACATATAACATAGTATGTAATGGGGAAAGCTTACAGCTGAAAACCCCCAACTATCTGTATATTATAATGATAGAGAACATGTAACAATACATAGCACAAAGCTCCTAACAAGCTCTCAGCACTATCTCCAATTGTTACACACAAACTAGCTCAGATATGAACAAGTCACAAGTTCAAATCTCTTCCACCTGTCTGCCTGCCTCTACTGCGCAATCCAAGATGAATAATGATGAGATCCAAGTTCGAATCCCACTGGCTTGTACTGCGCACTCCTCATTGGCAATCTTAATCAATGTGTTTGCAAATATCATGCACAGCTATAGTCACAACTGATAGTAGACTCACCCTTTCACCCACCTCTAACACTGGTCTCCACTGAACTGTCCATGCATTGCAGTTAACTGATGTATTATTTAGTTGATTTATGAGTTAATAATTAGTGAATTAATTAATAATTAATTCACACCACTCATCACTAGTGTATTTATCAGTTAGACTAAATATAACTAGTTCAACTAAGTTAAACCGAACACAACTCCACCAACTGTCTCATCAACTCCACCAAACTCTGCCACATGAGTTCTAACTGAAGTCAACCATGCAATAGCTCAACTAACCCTTAGGAAAAGCGTATTTCCTTCTGTCAGCTGCATGTGCCACATCCAAGCATCAAACTGAAGTGCTCCAAGAGGATAAGATAATATTTATAGTCTAAATATTATTAAGGGTTAATAATATTTGACTGTTCTATTTTTAGCTCGACAGTCTAAAAATAGAAACCGCCCAATGTCTAAAAATAAAGGTCCATCTATTTTTACCAACTCGACCAATCATCCATAAATAGCATCCTGCAACTCATAGACCATGATCCATATGTCTAAAAATAGACATAGTCTAAAAATAGACTTTGCGACAAAAATCACCTGTGTGGCCCCCACCTAGTTTTGGTTATCACTTTCCAACTAGGATCAGGAAAGATGTTTCAGGATGCCTCCTTCACTGTTTCTTGTTGCCATCTTCAACATTGAATTCCTCTTTTCGAGAGGACCAAAATTGACCTAAATATCACTAAATTTGGACAAGGAGAAATATGTTTTTGAGGTGAAGCCCACACATGTGCAAATTATCAAGGTCGGCCACACCATCATGTAGGCTCATGAAGCCCAAGCAACATGTCTTTTAACCCTCAACGACTTGTATAAATAAGGGTGACCTCAAAACTCATTTTTTAACTCATCATCTCGCAACATGTATTCTCTCTCCTCTTTCTATTGGTTCGTACAACTCAGAATTGATGGACTTCTCTCACACATGTGAAGGGAAAAAGTGACTTTTTGATTGGGCCAAGTTGCATGACTGTTTCTGGGAATTGACCAGTGTTAACCAAGGACTATTTGACCTCCTGTGACTGTGATTTTTGTGGGAGATTCTATGTTTAGGCATGCCACATTAGTTGGCACATGAAACGAGTATTTTTGGGCTAGTTGACTAGCGTTGACCATAGGTTTGACCACAACAAGAAGTGCAAAATTTGACCAAATTTTACTGACTATTTTGGGACTATTTTGGGTTGATTTTGACCAGCAAAGAGGGTTGAGTTTTAATGCATTTGATCAAGCTCAAGAAGAGGTGCTTTGGCTGTTGAATATTGACTGGTTAGGGATGATTTGATTGCTGTTGACTGAGGGTAGAATTTCAAATTTGACAAGGATTTTTTGGATAGTGATTTGGCAAGTCAATTTTGACTTTGAATTTGTATTATTGTACTCTCTGTGTGTGCTAAAAATTTGATATTTATAATAAGAGGAATTAATCAAAGGGTTTTCCCCATATTAGGGTTTTTCCCTAGCATTAGCCAACTATTGGTGCTCTCTTGTCTTGGCTTATCTTTTGCATTTATTGTTTATGTTCTATCTACAATTATTGTCAATTTGATTAATGCTTTATGTGATTGTTATGGAAAATTAAGTGGAAATTGTCATTTCCAGGTTGATTAAAGGACATTGAAGTAATTGTTGAAAGCATATAACATACCATTCTTATCTAAAATTAACATGGTATTAGAGCCCAGGTGAAGACAAAGCCAGAGAAAGAGAGAAAAAAAAAACCACTAAGGGATATTTTGGACAAATATTATTGGACAAGTATAATTGACTTCTACATCCTACTTCAAGACTGAGGACAAGCTCAATGAAAAATATGACTATCATGCATGGAATATGACTTTGGACCTGACTTTGGAGGAGCATAGAGTATTGGAATATGTGCATGGAAAATTGGTGGAGCCTCCTTTAAATGCAATTGCTACTGCTAAGACAAAGTTACACAGAAAAGGTGAGGTCAAAGAAAATAAAAAATTGATTGACTCTATTCAAAAGCATTTGGTTGCCTATATTTTTTATTTTGGATCTTCTAAAGAAATATATGGTAAGTTGGTTGGGATGTTCAAAGTAATCAATGCAAGTCAAATCTTGTTTCTCAAAAACAAGTTGAAGGATATGAGGATGGATAAAGGGGAGTCTATCCAATCCTACTTCATGATAATAAATCAAAACAAGAATGACCTTTGTATCTATTGGAGAAGTTATTGCTAACAGAGAGATCACTCTCATTGCACTATGGATTTCTTTCAAGACCATGGGGTGTATTTACCACCACCATTCTCAACAATGACAAGATACCTGGTTTTTATGAGTTATTGGTTAGGTGCACTCAAGAGGAGACACATATTATGGAGAGAGATAAGTCCTCTAATGGAAATGAACTTACTTCATTCTCCACTCATATGAAAAGAAAGAATAATGTTGGTCCAAGGAGACAAGGTCATGGATCTAAGAAGGGATTCAAAGGAGGATGAAAAGGATGGTGCTACAATTTCAATAGGTTCGACCACTATGCTAGGGAGTTCCCTCAAAAGAAAAATTATCCAAGGGATGATGAAAACAACAACAAAAATTTCAAAGGAAACGAAAATCAATGGAACAATAGGTTCAACAACAAAGGAAAGAGGAATGCTCCCACCATTAGAAATGGAATGACTGACCTCCCAAAAGGACAAGAACTGATAGGTATGATGAAAGTAATGTTGTATAAAAACAAGATGAGTTCTATCTTATTTATGCTCTATCTACTAGCTCTCCTCTAGATACTTAAGATCATTGGTTGATTGTAGTGGAGCCTAAAGGAACTTGATTAGATACAAGGATTCCCTCTCAAATTTGGTTGAGAAGAAAAATAATCTAAATATTATACTTGGAGATAATGCCACCTACCCCATAAAAGGGATAGGTACTATCACTCTTCATTGGAATCAAGGTCAAACCATTCATCTACAATATGGGTTGTATGTTCCTGACTTGAAGAAGAAACTGGTATCTATTTATGCGATGGAAGGAAAAGGCTTCAAGGTAACATTTATTGATGGAAAGGTACATATTTGGTATAGAATCTGTAAAGATGCATTTACTCTTGGATTTAGGGTTGATGGTCTCTATCAAATCGGTGAAAGTCCTTTGGGATTTTTGGCAAGTGATACTTCTCTTCAATGTGAATTATGGCATCGAAGATTTACTCACTTACATTACAAAGCCTTACCTGGGGTAAGGAATATGGTAACAAGGATACCCAACTTTAATATGAACCATGAAGGAGTTTTTTAGAGTTGTGTAGCTGGGAACCATACAAGGGGACCATTCCATTTAGTGAAAGAAAGACAACCGATATTATTCAATTGGTCCATTCTGACCTATATAGTTCCCTGCCCATACCCTCATTGGGAGGATACATATAATATCCAATATTTGTGGATGAATTCTCACACAAAACATGGATCTATTTCTTGAAGAGGAAGGATGAAGTGTTCAAATGGTTGCATTATTTCAAGGCATTGGTGGAAAATAAAATAGGGAAGAAGATCAAGACATTAAGTACCGACAATGGAACCCAATATGAATAAAATGAATTCAATGACTTTTACAGAGAGGTTGGCATTAAGAGGGAGACAATTGTTCCATACACTCCCGAGAAGAATGGTGTTGCTAAAAGGAAGAATTGAACAATTATGGAAGCCACCCATGCCATGATCTATGGTCAAGGTCTACCAAAATTATTATGGGAAGAAGCTACCAACATTGTCGTATATGATCAAAATAGGATCCTGCATCAAGATTTGGATTTAAAGACACTTTAGGAAGTATTCATTGGAAAGAAACCTAATTTTTCTCACTTTAGAATATTTGGTTGCACGGTATAATTTCATGTGCCTAAAGAGAAAAGGAATAAGTTGGAAGCTTCTGGGAAGAAAGATATATTCGTCGGCTACAATGAAAATTCAAAATCATATAGAATCTATGTACCTGGTCAAAGAGATGTGGAAATAAGTCATGATCTTACCTTTGATGAAGGCATTGCCCTTGGGAAAGCAAAATATCTCCCCATCTCAAGAAAATAAAATGATGCCAATGCTGATAAACAAGATGAACCTCCGACAGATGAACCTATGCCCGATGTTAATGGCCCGGTGGATCCTATTGATCCACCTCTTGGTGATCCCTCTACCTCAATAAAGCGACCACTATGGCTCAAAGATACTCTCGAAGATGTTGAAATACATACTGCTCCTACAGGGACATTTCTTAAAAGTAAGAAGTCGAACATGTATCAAGGGTACTTGGCTTCCATGAGTACTATTGTTCAAGCTAAACCTTTCATGTTCGAAGAATTTGTAAAGCACAAAGTATGGAAATATTCGATGAATTAGGAATATGAATCAATAATGAAAAATGATGTCTGGGATGTGGTTCCTAGACCTAAGGACAAGTCCACGATCACCTCTAAATGACTTTACAAAATTAAACATGGAGTTGATGGGAGTGTTGGAAAATTTAAGACCAGGTTCGTAGCTTGGGGATTATCTCAAAAGGAAGGAGTGGACTATGACAAAATATTTGCATTGGTTTCCCCATATAGCACTGTCTGATCTATTATTTCTCTCGTTGCTAATCAAGGATGGAGCCTCCATCAAATGGACGTTAATACTACTTTCTTACATGGCTCGCTTAAGGAGGAAGTCTACTTGGAACGACCTCAGGGGTAGGAAGTTAAAGATAGAAGAACACATGTCTGTCGGTTGAATAAGGCCCTCTATGGGTTGAAACAAGCCCCTAGGGATTTGTACAAAATGATTGAAAATCATCTTACGAAGTTGGGGTTTACTAAAAGTTATGCTAATCCAAACCTATACTTTAAGGTTGAAAAGTACATGCCTCTTATTTTGTTCCTTTATGTTGATGATCTCTTTCTAACAGGTGTAGACCATCTCATTTATCAATGCAAGAGGGAGTTAAATTTCGAGTTCGAGATGAAGGACCTAGGATTGATGCATTACTTATTAGGTATGGAGGTCTGGAAAAAACTACGTGAGATTTTCATTTCTCAAGGAAAATACATTGTGAAGCTGTTAAAGAGATGTGGGATGGTGGAATGCAAGTCTGTGTCTACTCCGATGGAACTCAACTTTAAGAAGCTATGTGGAAGTGTTGCTCTACCTGAATTGGAAAAAAATTATGAGTATAGACAACTTGTGGGGGGCCTGATGTTCTTGGTAAACTCCCATCCAGACATATGATTCACTGTAAATACTTTGAGTCAATTTATGGTTGAGCCTCGTCACATACATTGGGTTACTACAAAGAATCTCTTAAGATATATCTGTGGCACTATCAACTATGGACTGAGATACACTATCGAGAATTTGAGGATACATGGATATTTTGATGTTGACTGGGCTGGCAGTGTGGTGGATATAAATAGCATGTCAGGATTTTTATTCTCTTTTGTATATGATTTAATTTCATGGATGAGGAGGAAGAAGAAATATGTTGCTCTAAGCATCTCCGAGGCCGAATATATTGCAACTAGTATGGCCCGTTGTGAAGCTGTTTGGTTGAGGAAGCTCTTTAGTGAGATATTTGAGCACATGATGGATACCAATGTGATTTATTATGATAACCAAAGTGGGATATGGCACAATGAGGATCAATGAGGCTCCAACACATCAGGATTAATGAGAAGGTTGCTGACATCCTCACGAAGCCATTGGGGAAGGTTAAGTTCTTAACCTTCTGAGAGAGACTTGGAGTCGTGGAAGGATCCTCCCGTGAGGGTCCCTCTTTAGTTGTAAATTGAGCTCTAGGAGCTCCTAGGGGCCTAGGGTACTTCTTGGAGCTATGAGCGACCACAGGGTGAGTGGTTGGCCTTCCCCTATAGGTATGTTGTGTACATGGTGAGTGATTCACATTTCTCTGTGATACCCCATGATGATATATGAGAGAATAGGGTGAGTGGTTCACCTTCTCCTATGGCATATGAGAAGGATGAATGGTTCACCTTCTCCTACGGATGCCTGAACATACATCCTAACCATGTAGTTTGGGACTCCCAGGAAGTACCTCTCATCTGGCCAATGAGTTGGGAAAAGAGGATAGGGACCATAACACTGCAGATGGATGCATAATGTATTTCCGTACTCCCTATGTCTAGGATGCATGATGTTCAACAAATTTATCTGGGATTAAGTCTGATTGGGGTTCTACCCCCGGTTATGTGGACTAACTTTTGTCAGTAGAGAGGGGAAAGGTCTTGTACTCACTCTCGATCATATATTCTTCATTATCTATATCATTGTTCAACAAAGTTGAGACAAGATACATACATGGTTCATGATGACAGGATGGCATGATGACCAATGGTCAGATATTGGCAGGTGGAATTCTCCCTAGTTGAGAGGGAGTGTTAAAATTGAAAACTAGGGCCAAATTACACTTTGAACAACTCATTTGATGGAGATAATTATTTCATTAAATTCCTCTTTTCGAGAGGACCAAAATCGACATAAATATCACTAAATTTGGACAAGGATAAATATGTTTTCAAAGTGAAGTCCACACATGTGAAAATTATCAAGATAAACCACACTATCATGTAGGCTCATGAAGCCCAAGCAACATGTATTTTGACCCTCAATGACTTGTATAAATAACGGTGACCTCAAACCTCAATTGGCCTCTCACCATCACACAACATATCTTCTCTCTCCTATTTTGTATTGGTTTGTACAACTCAGACTTGTAGGACTCCTCTCACACATGTGAAGGGAAAAAGTGAATTTCTGATTGGGCCAAACTGTAGGACTATTTATGGGAATTGACCAATGTTGACCAAGGACTATTTTAATTCCTTTGATTGTGATTTTTGTGGGAGATTATTTTTTTAGGTAGGCCACATTAATTGGCATAGAAACCAAGGATTTTTGGGCTAGTTGACTAGCATTGACCGGAGGGTTGACCATAGAAATAAGTGCATACTTTGACCAATTTTGACTAACTATTTTGGGTTGAATTTGACCAAAAAATAAGGTTGAGTTTGACTTCCTTTGACCAAGCTCAAGAAGAGGTGCTTTGATCGTTGATTGTTGACTGGTTAGGGATGATTTGATTGCTGTCAACTGAGGGTAGAATTGCAAATTTGACAATGTTGTTTTAGACAGTGATTTGGCAAGTCAATTTTGAATTTGACTTTTTATTATTGTACTCTCTCTCTGTGTTGAACATTTGATATTTATAATAAGAATAATTGATCATGATATCACCAAACTGAGGCTGATTGGGTTGCTCAATAATCAATTAAGTATAACTGTTTCAAACCACTTATGGATGGAACTTAGCCTTTCCAACGTGAGAAGGATTTCTATGTATAATATTCAATAAAAAATGGTTAGAAAAAATATGGCTAACTCTTGAGTGTGTTTTGAATAGTTTTTAGCAGATGAAGGATGTGAATTAATGGCTACCATTAGGCATGGAGTCGGTGTGAAACTCAATTACATAGAGAACATATTTCATGGAAGCTGAGGCATGTGTACTCTCATCAAAAACATAACTTGAACAGTGAAATAGATGCATAAAGGAAGTTGGAGCATGTTTAACCATGAATTCCAAGAGATTATACATAAAGTAAACTGATTGGACATTAAAAAGGTAGATAAGACAAACACACATAAGAGAACATGAAGAATCTCAGGTCTGAGAGAAGCCTTCTGCAACTGTATATTACTGACTGAAAAATATTACAAAAGTAGCATATTGCATAACATTGATCAACCTTGTATAATTCTCTCATCTCCCTATTTTTATAATTAGACACCTTTACATGAAGTTTGCCTCCTGGGCTAGACCCTCCAAACTGCTAAAGACATCTTAATAAAAAGGGAACTGATTACAAGGAGAGAATATAGAGATATTTCTGTTTACAAAGAGTTTAAAACCTAATAGGACTCTAACACCATTTACTTCACTAAATTTTTTTAAATGACCCATACATGATGATGTTTATCGAACTAGACAACTTTCCTTGAGGTGGAAATGACAATGAATAAGTAATAAATAACCGTTGGAATTTAGGGTCTGCTTCTCGGATTTTAAGGATGTGTTGTTTTGCTTGATGATGTGTCAAGAATGATGATCTAGCAACCCAATAACCTTCCTTGATGAGTGTTATTACCAACTGGAGTCTCCCCTGATACACTTTAACATATCCCGATGACTGATGTGCTCCCAAAAAAAAATTAAATGCTTCAAAAACTGTTGAAAATTCAACAAGAAATGTGTGTCTAATTTGATTTTCACTTAATTAAATTGGACAATAAAATGTAATCTTATCTCATAATCACTTGTAATAGTTAACTGAGTGTGATAAAATCACTTAGCTCATGAATTTCGAGTTGAGGGTGGTTGGTGAGGCATGCACAATGATTATATTAATCATTGAGTCCAATTTGTAGTTAGTGCATTATTTTAAGGCATGAGAAATCAGTTAAATCAATTAATTGAGTTAAAATCAGTTTAACTAGTTGTAATTGTTTGTTGCACTAGTGAGAGGTCAAGTGAATTAAATTAGATTTAATTCACATGCAGTGATCTGTCATGTAACTGATGCTTTACTATTAATAGTTGCATGCATGTCAGTTCCAGTGGAGATCCAGTTGAGACAAAGGTTAAAGGGATGTTAACTATCAATTGTATTATTAGTAGGACACCCACATGCAGTAAAACAACCATAGGATTTCCTATGAGCATTGCACAGTTTTGGAAGGCTGAATTTCCTAAATAATAGGGATTGCATTCCACATGAATTGCGCAAGCAAGGCAAGATGAGCAAAGGCTAAAAATTGGCTAAGTGTTGGTTGATTTTGTCCAGATCAGTGTGAGACAGTTGTGAGAGTGCAAGAGACTCATGTGAGAAGAGTGTATTGTAATTGTTTCACGATTCCTTGGTGAATATAAAATAGAAGATAGAGGGGTTTTGAGAAGCAAGCTTTCCCCGGGAAAATATCTGTGTTGTGGTTTGATTTTCTTCTTTCTTTACTTGTTGTGATTGGTGATCATGTTTATTTTCTGCAATTGATTTGTAGAAGGATTCAATATCTTTCTTTAGCATATCACATGATTGGATTGAATCCATTGATATACATATTGTTTGTATAATTTCTACATGGTATCAGAGTGTAGGAAATCACTATAGTGGAGAAGAAATTGAGTTTGTACTGAATAACATTCAAATTTGCAAAAATATTATTTGGTGCGACAGGCGGATCAAGATCAAGATGTATTTCAATGGATTGAGATTGGAATATGCACTAGAAGGAGGTTCTAATTATATTACGTGGAAATACAAGATGGATTTAGTTCTGGAGGACAATGGGTTGAAATAATTAATTGATAATGACATTCCCAAACCCGCAACAACAGATGGCGCTCTTCTTGATGCCTGGAAAAAGAAGGTTGTAAAGGCGAGGAGGATAATATTTGAGGGAGTACGAGAACACATTGTCTTTAGTCTCCATGGAAAAGCGACTCCATATGAAATGTGGAAGGTTTTGACATGTTGTTTTAGAGTAGCAGTGACCATAGAAAATTGGCACTGAAGGACAAGCTTAGGAAAATTAAAATGGAGAAAGGCGACACTATTCTGAAATATTTAACCAAGTTTTTCCAATGTCAAGATGAGCTTGGGAGCATTGGAATTATTGTAGCAGATGATGACTTGGTGAGCCTAACTCTTCTAGGCCTTCCCAAGAGTTGGCATAGTTATCAGGAATGTATCAATGGGAGGGAGATACTGCCAGATTGGGAGAAAATTTGGTCAGATTTGGTGCAAGAAGAATTCAAGCGGAATACCAGGGATGGATCCTCATCTAAGATAGATGATGAGGAAAATTGCGCCTTAGATGGTAAGGAAAATAAGGGGAAAGGAAAGCAATACTATTCTAAATCTGAGACCAGAAAAGAAGGCAAGAAGCATGACATGTCCAAAGTGAAGTATTTTCACTATCACGAGCATGGACATTATGCCATTAATTGTCCACTGAAGAAGAATAACAAGAAGGCTTCAGGATCTGCAGCCGGTGAGGCTTTGGCCTCACAATTTTAGTTGGACTTCTTGCTCATCGCATGCATGGTGTCTAGTACGATGGGATTAGTGTGGTACTTAGATAGTCATTGCATCTTTCCACATGACAGGAGACAAATAAATTTTTTGTAGCTTGGAGGAGAAGGATCTCTAGATGCATATCGAAATGGGTGATGATGGGAGGTATAATGCTACTGAGATTGGTATAGTTACCTTCGAGAGACAGTCAGGTAAACCTTTCTTATTAAAATATGTAATGAATTTACCAGGCTTGAAAAAGAATTTTGTTTCAGTTGCAATATTGGAGGATAGAGGTTATGATGTGGTTTTTAGTGAAGGGAAAACATTCCTTCGACACAAAGCCACAGGACAATCCAAGAAGTTTGGGATTATTGTGAAGAATATCTACAAACTTGATGTAGATGGCTGCACAACGTTGATGGGTAAGGCAGACAAAGTGGTGAGCCAGGATGAGGGTGAGTTATGGCACAAGAGATTGGACCATCTACACCACGGAGCCTTGAAGGTCATGCATCAGATTTCTACGGGGCTTCCAAAGGGTACTCTTGCACAGATAAAAACATGCAAGGGATGTACCATGGGGAAGTATGCAAAGGAAACTTTTCACGAGAAGGAGAACTGAGAAGCGGAAATCCTTGAGAGAGTTCACTTAGATGTGTGTGGACCATTCTCTATAGATTCGACAACAAAGAATAGGTATTATGTGATATTTGTTGATGATTTTTCTAGAAAGTGTTGGATCTACTTCATGCAGAAGAAATATCAGACGTTCTCAAAATTTTGTGGGTCAAAGCACTAGTGGAGAAAGATACGAGGAAGCATGTGAAGGCTCTAAGGAGCGAAAATGGTGGCGAGTATATCTCCAATGAATTCAAGAAATTTTGTAGCAAAGAAGGAATTCAGAGAGATTTTATTGCGCCTCATAACCCACAATAGAATAGGGTCTGTTAGAATCCTATACCAACAGGTGTCATTTTTCATGATTGTCTTGATTGAACTATGGAATATGTTCAAACCTTTTTCTTGAGAAAAGGTGTTCCATATTATTGAAAAACCAAAAAATCAAAAAATTTAAAAAAAATGTAAAGAGGGTATACCATAAAAGAAAAATCAAAGGGTAAAAAGAATAAAATGGTCAAAAAAGTGAAAGAAATGAACCCCAAGCAAAAATAGACCAGGAAAGTGTGCAAGTCAAAATGCCACTACTATTTCATTTTTTGATAAACAAAATTGTGTGCAGCTTGTCAGACTTTTGCCACAATTTATGAAGAGTCAAACTGTTTAAACTTGACTCATTCACTTTTCAATTTTATGTTGTAGAATAGAGAATAAATATCTGACCAAACAGTTTAATCTTGGCAGATAAGTAGATAGGTAGAGTTAATAAAATGTGCTCAACAGTTTAATCTGAGCCCTTGGATGTGATAAGGGTAGAATTAGATAGATTTTCCTTGTAAAAGAAAAGAATATTGATAAGGGTTTGCCAGTCTAAGTGCACCCTAATAAAGAAGAGAAAATGGTAGTGTAAAGTAGATAGGGTAGGTAGATGGTGTTGCAAAGTTTCATATGATGAATGATGGTGTTAAATGTGTTTGATCTTTAACTTTCATCACAAGTACTGAAGCAAAATATACATTGGAAAATTTACAGAAAGCAAAGTCAAAATCATTAACTTTCCACATCACTTTCTCCCTGAGAGTTTTACTAATTTCCCCAAAGCGCTAAGGTATTTGAAGATTAAAGGGGCTCAAGGCATTTCCTTGAATTTTGGAGGGACCGGACCCTCGGCCTGATGATCAAAAAGACCTAAGTATTTGAAGTTATTTATTATTATAAACATTCCCTTTTAATCTTTTCCTAAGTAAAATTTTATTTTACTTAGGAAAATCATGCAAATTTCCATAATAATCCCTCAAAATTACTTGCTATTCTATGTTTAAGTGTTGAAATTGAGATAATGCAATTTACTTCAGAGATCTCCACTTTCCTAGTTGTGTAAAGTATTTTGAGTTTCCCTTGTCCCTTTGTCATATTAACATCTGATTTATTTATTAAATCCTTAATAAAAATACCTTATCCTATTGTATTTAACTCCTCCTATGTAATATCCCCAAAACCCTCTTATTATAGATTTTTAGCCAAAGTATTTAATTCAATATGTTTGAAATAAAATCCCTCATTACAATACCCTTTGGTTAAAAACATATCCTTATAAACTATCCCCGCCCCTATGGTTAATAAATTGCATTAATTTATTACTATATAATAAAAATATTGAAAGGGTTTTAAACATATGTTTTATGTTTTAAACGAAAAAATGAATAAAACCCGAAGTTTTAATTTAAACCAAAACTTCGAAATACACCATCCGTAACCCCGACCCCTATTGAACCACCGAAATTAATTAATCATCTGGATTAATTAATCGTTTAACCTCCATTCAAAACCCGCTCGAAATGATTAATTAACATTAATCACATTGAACCCCCGCTTGTTAACTCACCGCCAATTCCATGTTCCGCCAACTGTTGGATCACTCCGCTGGAGATCTACGGTCCACAAACATTCCGCTAGCCATCCCTTGTACGAAGATTAACGCGCGAAATCGTGATGGTTTTCAAACAGTGCGTTGGTTATGTGTCATTTAACCAGTGGAATCGCTGCCTCCCCGCGGAAAACCGCCTGCTCCCGAAAGCGGTGCGGAATTTACCGCTTACCGCCCGACCCCGGTGACGCGTCCATTGTACACCAGTGACGTCATCCCATAAAAATAATAAAAATTCCCCCTCATTTGACTTTGCCGATAAAACAAAACATTCACGTCTTTTTCATCATTTTGTACGCCAGTGAAAGAAAACGCCTTCCACGCAGAAAAATTCAAAATTCAAATTTGTGAAGTCCACTTACCTTATCCTTTCAAAGAAAATTGCAGACAAGCCTCTCAGAAGATTATCTACCTTAGTCGGCACCTATCCAAACGCTGTTTTCTCCAAAAACAAGTATTTACCCTAAATTCAAACTTAACTCTGTTGAAATCTCGGCTTTCCTTTTTTCCTTCACTGAAACAGAGTTAGAATTAATTACTAGTTCATTCCGTGACCCCGAGAACTGTAATTGAATTACTAAATCTGCAAATGGACCTGTTTTTCCCGTGAATTTACTCAATTCCTCACCATTAGCCAAATTTCCATTTTTCCACAAGAACCAAAATGGGAGTTCCTGTAGCCTTGAATGATGCTCCATTTTGAACCTGGTCAAAACCTCACTCCCTTGTCCATTGGGGAATTGCTTGAAAAATCTACTCGGTTGTCCCCTGAAGAGGTGATCAGAAGATCACATCCTCGGATAAACAGTCTTAATACTAGTCATAAGATTTTTTTACTCCAAGATTGTTATCAAATCTATTCAAACAGAGGTTAGAAAACATAATAGCTAAAGAGTATCAGTGGTTAAAGTGTATCAGGTAAAAGTCAGTGAAAGTTAAAATGAAGTTACAAAGCAGTCAAAGGTAAACAGTAAAAGTAAATACAGAAGGCAGTAAAATGGTAAAAAGATATGAGAATACTTTCACCAATAGTGAGGTTTGTCTAAAGTGAAAGTAAAACAGTCAAAAGAGCAAGAAAGTAAAAAGATGAAAAAACATAACAAGAAGGAACATTTTTGCAGAAATTGCATATTTTAGTCATAGTTTTGCAGAAACTATTGTAATCAATCCAAGATTCATTTTACAAAACTGAAGGAGGTTTATGTTCTTAAGAGGGCCATCTACAAAAACCTCTCTCACTTTTCTAACAGCCATTATGGTTTTGGAAATATTAAACAATGTTGGAAAGCACTTTTTGCAGAAAATTCCTGTTAAGACATCATTTTGCAGAGAATATTGTGGCCAATCAGAAATACATCTCACAAAACTGAAGGATATTTTTGTTCCTAAGATACCCATCTACAAAAACCTATCTCAATTTGTGGACATTGAGTTCAGAATGAGAGATACATGCACATATTTAGAGGCTATTGTTTAGACTCTGTAAAACGTTGTTTTAGACATCTTTTTGTAGAGCCTATTGTGCACATATGGAGAGGGATTTTAGGAAAGTGAAAGAGGTTTATCTCACCAACATATTTATCTACAATAACGTCTTTCACATTTTACATATCTATTACGGATTGAGAAATATAAAGGTATCATTGGACCCAAAATTTGCAGAATTGTTGGAGCAGAATTGCACAAAGAAAGGAAGCAGTTAGTGACTTGGATGCCTCATCATCATCTAAGAGTTGGATCAAATTCGAATTCTCCTGTTTGTAATCACCTATCCATAAAAAATAGTGCCAAATAGATGAATTAGTTTGAGTGTCCTTTACTTAAGTTCTATTTATGTAAAATAGTTGGAGAGATTTGTGAACTAATCTTGATATTTTTTCAAGATATTTTAGTTTAGAATTTGTATAAATACTTCACTCTTGGAAGTATTTTGGGGGGATTCTACTACTTCGCTGTGAAATTGATGTTTTTGGAATAAAAGAGTTTTGGAGAAATTTATTTGTGGCTTGCTGGATGACAATTTGAAGCTCAGGACTTTTTGCAGGATTCATGTGTCTGACTGCAGTTCAATAAGTCTTTCTATCCTATGTCTTAATTTTTATATTTGTTTATAATATCATTGTGTCCATTTCTGAATACTTGACACAAAAGAATAACTCAGAATTTACTTAATTGTACTCTGAGTTCAGTTGTGATTATTCTAAATGTTTTCCTCTAAATTAGTTATAAGCAACGAATTCTTAATTGCTCTTGCTTCGCTAATTTAAACATTTTGGTTACTATAGTAAAGAATTCTTCACTGCTCTTTATTTGTAATCATTTCATTTCTTTCTTTTGAACATGTTGAAATATTCTTAACTTCCTTTCATCCCTTCAAACCCATTCCATCCACTTTAAATTCTAAAAATTGTTCTCTGTTTGGCTATCTTGCCCTGCAAAGCCATCTTGTGTGTAGAATAGGAATCCAGTAAAGCCATCCTTTGAATCCATAGCCCAATGGACTGAAAATCTTCAACCTTGCCCTTAGTTGGCGAATTCCACCATTTTCAAACAAACTCTTGGATCTATAACTAGCCTAAAACTTTCTAAGAACAAAGATAAATCATAAAGAGAGAGCCCTCTCTGGATGCAGATTGGCTAGATTCTGCATCTGAAGGTTGGTTTGTGGTTACCTCGGGTATACTTTCCTTTTCCACAACTTCAAGGAAAACCTGAGTGATAACATAGTGGCAACTCCACTGGGGATCTGAATCATTTTAATTGTTACTATTGTTTGCTTATAAGCTACAGACAGAGCCTGAAGATCAGCCAGGTAGCCTTTGAACTGCTTTTGCTCTGCAATTGCATAGTAAATAAATGTTGCTTCAGTCTATCTCTGGTCTAGCTTATAAACTGAACTTTGGTTTCAAACTTTCAATCAGTTTCTCTAGTTCAATAAATCTTTAAGAAAATTTAAATCTCATACTAAAGCCTCTTAAAGAAATCATAGAAGTTGTTTTGAAAATTCATAAAAAACAAAATAATCATAAAAGACTCAAAGTTTGGTTTCCTAAAGAACTAAATTTTTCTTCAAAATTGTTTTACAGGTTAAGATCTGATCTATGATGGTGGACAAGGATCAGACACACAAAGGTTAAAATCATCCACCTGGCGACTCCAAATCAATTTCAAAATCAAGACTCCACTAGAGGAATGAACCTCAAAGGACAATATGGAAAGATCAGGCTTTCAACTTGGATCTTAATCCAAGACATTATGTTCTTTCTCATTAAGAAATTTTTTCAATGTATATTGTATTTTATAGAATATCTTAGATGAGTTTTTAGTTATTTTCCTTTGAAGTTTGCAAGTAATAATTCTCCTAATCTCTTTGAGCAGCTTTCATATGAATCTAATGATGATCATTTTCCAATTAAGAAGCCTCAAATAATCAAGACTGATCTTGCAATCCCTGTACATATCCCTGTGCCATATAAAGTACCAGATAGATATAAGCCCCTTATTTTACCTCCTATACTCCATGATTTTCCTAAAAAATACTACAAGTATCTTCCTAGATTTGATGGAGAGAATGGTATCACTGCCCAAAAACATATTCAAGGTTTTAAGAATTATTTGGATTTATTTGAAATTGATGAAGATGATGTTAAAATCAAACTTTTTTCTCTTTCTTTGCAAAATAGAATAAAGGATTGGTTCAAAAATCTGCCTAATGCTAGCATCTCAAATTTCCAGCAGTTTATCAAAATTTTCCTTGATAGATGGATAATCAAAGTTAATCATTTTGTGATCATGGAAGAATATAATCAATTAAAAAGACATTCAAATGAAACGATACAACAATTTTCTGACAGATTTAATCAAGTTTATTATTCAATGCCAGAAAATATTAGACCTCCTCATGATTCATCTCTCTTGCATTATCCAAGTGCCTTTGATTCAGAAATATAATTTCGGTTAAGAGAAAGAGATCCAAAAACACTTGTACAGATGCAAAATATTGCAGTTGATGTGGAAGTTAATCTCCAAATCAAACAGGAAAAGTTGAAAGTAGAAGAAGAGGAAAGGAAAAACATTGCAGAGGTAAAACTCAACCTTTTGGTAAGAAAAATAGATGAAATAACACAGGAGATCACTATGAAAGAAGAATTTTTCATTCAAAATCACCATTAAGAAATAGAAGAGGTTGATAGCCATGAACAAATTCCTCTTAATTCAAATTATCATAAATCAGAAAATGAATTTACAAATCAATATGAGGAAGATGAATCTATTGTTCTAATGTGTATGTTTGATGACATCCTTATTTTGATGATTTGCCTAAGTATGATCATTATGATGATAGTTATGTTCTCCAAAGTCAAGCTAACTTTACAGAGATATCAGAAGCTAGTTTGGAGGATGAAGAAATGCAGTTTCAGCAGATTGAAGACAGTGATCAGCCAATACAGATCAGCCATGAGAGTGAGGAAGGAAGAGCATAAAATGTGGAAATAAGTGAAGATTATTTACCTCTTTGTTTTGCTTCATTTCAGTTCATTAGAGAAAACTATCATGCCATCAATAATCAGCAATCTTTAGGAATTGTGATTGACAACAAAGAAGATAATGAAACTATTGATCAAGATTTTTCAGTTTCACAATTGCAGTTATCAGTTCCCATTGAAATAAATGATCAAATGACACAAGAAAGTTCCATACCACTATTTTTTGAACCATTTCAAATTTTAAAGGAAATGTGGTATAATATATTTAAAGAAAAGAATGGGAAACTTGTTGAAGTTTATGAAGTCCCATGGAATTTTATATGTCATAGGTTCCAGCAATTTTCCCAAGATTTTCAGGATCCAATATCATATATGTTGAATATTGAAGGCATTCAAAGCATTCCTCTATTAACTAACTATGATTTTCAGAATCAAGATGATAAAGGATTCAACACTCAAACATTACAATCAGTAGGAATATCATCCCAAATCTTATCTGAAAGTTTACAGGGAGATAAAGATGAAAATAACATTTCATATTCATGGTATGGAGGCCATCCAGAACAGATGTACAGTTGTTCAGATCAGTTAAACATCAGTGTATATATTTTGGAAGATCCTTTTGTACAGTTTCTAGATTCAACAAAGGAAATCAAGTGTTTCCTTATCCTCTCATTTGTTGACAAGTTTCTAATAGGTTGCAGAAGTACAATTTTGATAATCAACAAGAAAATGCAACAAAATCTATCAAAGTACATAATGCTTGAATGGTTGCATTGGCTATTTCATTTTACCTAACTAGCAGTTGAACAGTAGATTGAGTAGGTAGATGAGTGCTAATAAGCTTAGAATTTTGAGCATTTTTTTTAGTTTTTCAATTTTCAGCTAGTTTTCATTAAGTTGGTTTGAAAATTTTTGTGTGTTGTTTTAGTTTTAGATCAGATTTCAGGTTGCAGAAAAAGGACTATATTCAATTCAAGATTTTCAACCACAACAAATTCATGTTTGGGATTGGAACAAGGCAGAAAATTTCTAACTGGGCAACAAAGTTTTAAGTTTTGAGTGGATAGTAACTTACTGGAGTTGAAGCCCGAAGTGAAGGCCCTAAGCTTCAGAAGTTTTACTATCATTTATACAATAAAGATACCAGAAGAAGGATATTACATGGTTTAGGTTGAAGACATTTTGAGGCAACTGACCTGTTGTTCTTGACTTTTCACAAGGAAAAGCCATCCCAAAGTGGAGCCAGTGTTAGACTCCTATATCAATAGGTGTCATTTTTCATGATTGTCTTGATTGAACTATGGAATATGTTCAAACCTTTTTCTTGAGCAAAGGTGTTCCATATTCTTGAAAAACCAAAAAATCAAAAAATTTAAAAAAAAATGTAAAGAGGGTATACCCTAAAAGAAAGATCAAAGGGTAAAAAGAATAAAATGGTCAAAAAAGAGAAAGAAATGAACCCCAAGCAAAAATAGACCAAGGAAAGTGTGCAAATCCAAATGCCACTACTATTTCATTTTTTGTAATAAAGCAATTGTGTGCAGCTTGTCAAAATTTTGCCACAATTTATGAAGAGTCAAACTGTTTAAACTTGACTCATTCATGTTTCAATTTCATGTTGTAGAATAGAGAATAAATATCTGACCAAACAGTTTAATCTTGGCAGATAAGTAGATAGGTAGAGTTAATAAAAGGAGCTCAACAGTTTAATCTGAGCCCTTGGATGTAATAAGGGTAGAATTAGATAGATTTGCCTTGTAAAAGAAAAGAAGATTGATAAGGGTTTTCCAGTCTAAGTGCACCCTAATAAAGAAGAGAAAATGGTAGTGTAAAGTAGATAAGGTAGGTAGATGGTGTTGCAAAGTTTCATATGATGAATGATGGTGCTAAATGTGTTTAAATCCTTTAACTTTCATCACAAGTATTGAAGTAGAATATACATTGCAAAATTCACAGAAAGAAAAGTCAAAATCATTAACTTCCCACATCACTTTCTCCCTAAGAAGTTTTACTAATTTCCCCAAAGTGCTAAGGAATTTGAAGATTAAAGGGGCTCAAGGCATTTCCTTGACTTTTGGAGGGACCGGACCCTCAGCCTAATGATCAAAAAGACCTAAGTACTTGAAGTTATTTATCATTATAATCATTCACTTTTAATCTTTTCCTAAGTAAAATTCTATTTTACTTAGGAAAATCATGCAAATTTCCATAATAATCCCTCAAAATTACTTGCTATTCTACGTTTAAGTGTTGAAATTGAGATGATGCAATTTACTTCAGAAATCTCCACTTTCCTAGTTGTGTAAAGTATTTTGAGTTTCCCTTGTCCCTTTTTCATATTAACATATGATTTATTTATTAAATCCTTAATAAAAATACCTTATCCTATTGTATTTAACTCCTCCTATGTAATATCCCCAAACCCCTCTTATTATAGATTTTTAACCAAAGTATTTAATTCCATATGTTTGAAATAAAATCCCTCATTACAATACTTTTGGTTAAAAACATATCCTTATAAACTATCCCCGCCCCTATGGTTAATAAATTGCATTAATTTATTACCATATAATAAAAATATTGAAAGGGTTTTAAACATATGTTTTATGTTTTAAACGGAAAAATGAATAAAACCCGAAGTTTTAATTTAAACCAAAACTTCGAAATACACCATCCGTAACCCCGACCCCTATTAAACCACCGAAATTAATTAATCATCTGGATTAATTAATCGTTTAACCTCCATTCCAAACCCGCCCGAAATGATTAATTAACATTAATCACATTGAACCCCCGCTTGTTAACTCACCGCCAATTCCATGTTCCGCCAACCGTTGGATCACTCCGCTGGAGATCTACGGTCCACAAACATTCCGCTAGCCATCCCTTGTACGAAGATTAATGCGCGAAATCGCGACGGTTTTCAAACAGTGCAATGGATACGTGTCATTTAACCAGTGGGATCGTTGCCTCCCCACGGAAAACCACCTGCTCCTGAAAGCGGTGCGGAATTTACCGCTTACCGCCCGACCCCGGTGACGCATCCATCATACATCAGTGACGTCATCCCATAAAAATAATAAAAATTCCCCCCCGTTTGACTTTGCCGATAAAACAAAACATTCACGTCTTTTTCATCATTTTGTACGCCAGTGAAAGAAAACACCTTCCACGCAGAAAAATTCAAAATTCGAATTTGTGAAGTCCACTTACCTTATCCTTTCGAAGAAGATTGCAGACAAGCCTCTCAGAAGATTATCTACCTTAGCCGGCACCTATCCAAACGCTGTTTTCTCCAAAAACAGGTATTTACCCTAAATTCAAACTGAACTCTGTTGAAATCTCGGCTTTCCTTTTTTCCTTCACTGAAACAGAGTTAGAATTAATTACTAGTTCATTCCGTGACCCCGAGAACTGTAATTGAATTATTAAATCTGCAAATGGACCTGTTTTTCCCATGAATTTAATCAATTCCTCACCATTAGCCAAATTTCCATTTTTCCACAAGAACCAAAATGGGAGTTCCTGTAGCCTTGAATGATGCTCCATTTTGAACCTGGTCAAAACCTCACTCCCTTGTCCATTGGGGAATTGCTTGAAAAATCTACTCAGTTGTTCCCTGAAGAGGTGATCAGAAGACCACATCCTTGGATAAACAGTCTTAATACTAGTCATAAGACTTGTTTACTCCAATATTTTTATCAAATCTATTCAAATAGAGGTTAGAAAGCATAACAGCTAAAGAGTATCAGTGGTTAAAGTGTATCAGGTAAAAGTCAGTGAAAGTTAAAATGAAGTTACAGAGCAGTCAAAGGTAAACAATAAAAGTAAATACAAAAGGCAGTGAAAATGGTAAAAAGAGATGAGAATACTTTCACCAATAGTGAGTTTTGTCTAAAGTGAAAGTAAAACAGTCAAAAGAGCAAGAAAGTAAAAAGATGAAAAAACATAACAAGAATGAACATTTTTGCAGAAATTGCATATTTTAGTCATATTTTTACAGAAACTATTGTGATCAATCCAAGATGAATTTTACGAAACTGAAGGAGGTTTATGTTCTTAAGAGGGCCATCTACAAAAACCTCTCTCACTTTTCTAACAGCCATTATGGTTTTGGAAATATTAAACAATGTTGGAAAGCACGTTTTGCAGAAAATTCCTGTTAAGTCATCATTTTGCAGAGAATATTGTGGCCAATCAGAAATACATCTTACAAAACTGAAGGAGGTTTTTGTTTCTAAGAGACCCATCTACAAAAATCTATCTCATTTTTTGGACATTGATTTCAGACTGAGAGATACATGCACATCTTTAGAGGCTATTTTTCAGACTCTGTAAAACTCTGTTTTACACATCTTTGTGAAGAGCCTATTGTGCACAGTTGGAGAGGAATTTTAGGAAAGTAAAAGAGGTTTATCTCACCAACATATTTATATACAATAAACTCTTTCACTTGTTACATATCTATTACGTATTGAGAAATATAAAGGTATCATTGGACCCTAAAGTTGCAGAATTGTTGGAGCAGAATTGAACAAAGAAAGGAAGCAGTTAGTGACTTGGATGCCTCATCATCAACTAAGAGTTGGATCAAATTCGAATTCTCCTTTTTGTCATCACCTATCCATACAAAATAGTGCCAAATAGATGAATTAGTTTGAGTGTCCTTTACTTAAGTTCTATTTATGTAAAATAGTTGGAGAGATTTGTGAACTAATCTTGATATTTTTTCAAGATATTTTAGTTTAGAATTTGTATAAATACTTCACTCTTGGAAGTATTTTGTGGTTGATTCTACTACTTCGCTATGACATTGATGTTTTTGGAGTAAAAAGTGTTTTGGAGAAATTTATTTGTGGCTTGCTGGATGACAATTTGAAGCTCAGGACTTTTTGCAGGATTCATGTGTCGGACTGCAGTTCAATAAGTCTTTCTATCCTATGTTTTAAGTTTTATATCTGTTTATAATATCATTATGTCCATTTCTGAATAATTTACATAAAGGATTGAATCAGAATTTACTTAATTGTACTCTGATTTCAGATGTAATTATTCTTAATGTTTTCCTCTAAATTGGTTATAAGCACGAATTCTTAAATGCTCTTGCTTTGCTAATTTAAACATTCTTGATTACTATAATAAAGAATTCTTCACTGCTCTTTGTTTGTAATCATTTCATTTCATTATTTTGAACATGATGAAAGATTCTTAACTGCCTTTCATCCCTTTAAACCCATTCCATCCACTTTAAATTTTAAGGATTGTTCTCTTTTGGCTATCTTGCCCTGCAAAGCCATCTTGTGTGTAGAATAGGAATCCAGTAAAGCCATCCTTTGACTCCATAGCCCAATGGACTGAAAATCTTCAACCTTGCCCTTAGTTGGCGAATTCCACCATTTTCAAACAAACTCTTGTATCTATAACTAGCCTAAAACTTTCTAAGAACAAAGATAAATCATAAAGAGAGAGCCCTCTCTGGATGCATATTGGCTAGATTCTGCATCTGGAGGTTGGTTTGTGGTTACCTCGGGTATACTTTCCTTTTCCACAACTTCAAGGAAAACCTGAGTGATAACAGGGTCATAGAAAGAAATAACATAACAATTGTGGGTGTGGCACAATTGATGTTGCATGATCAGGGTCTATTGTTGCATCTGTGGGTGAAGGCATGCAACACAATGGTATTTGTGTAGCACTGTAGTCCTCATTGTATACTTGGCATGAGTACACCAGAGGAGGCTTTTTGTGGTAAGAAACCCGATGTTTCATATTTTAAAATTTCTGGCTCATCTGTATATTTCCATGTGACCAAAGACTCCAGGAAGAAGCTAGAACCAACAACTGAGATTGGGATATTTTTGGGGTACACTGATGCTCCCCACAAATATAGGGTGTATTTTCCAAACAACAGGATGATTGTTGTGAGACGAGATATAAAATTTGATGAGGAGAAAACCATGCGATTGTCCCTTGAGAGGGAGCTTGATTTGCATGCAGATGAGGAGCTCTTGGTTCCAAAGGATGAACCTCAAGATGTGGAGCAACCACATGTAGACACTAGAAAATTTGGCCCAATTTTCGACGGCCACTTCGTCGCTATTCCGACAGATATTCGTCGCAAGAGCGACAGTTCGAGGACGGGAAAAACATGGTTTATCATTAAGTCACAATTCCAACACACTGACAAAGTGTCGCACTACCGACACTTTTTCCATCGCTTCCAAACAAGCGTCGCTCTTTCGACGTTTCCCAAGCCGTCACGCTTCCGACATTTGTAAACTGTTGCAATTCTGAGGAAATGTGGTCCGACATTTTGAACGTCGCTCTTCTGACGTTTGTATATTGTCGCAATTCCGACGAAATGTGGTTTGACGTTTTGAACGTCGCTCTTCCGACGTTTGTAAACTGTCCCAATTCTGACGAAATGTGGTCTGACGTTTTGAACGTCGCTCTTCCGACGTTTTTATACTGTCGCTCTTCCGACGTTTTTAAGCTGTCGAAATTCCGAAGCCATACAAAAGTGTCGGAAGACCGACGCATTGCAAAAGTGTCGCAAGACCGACGCGTCCCAGAAGCGTCGCAATACCAACGCATTCCAAAAGCGTCGCAATACTGACCCTAGGAAGAACTGTCGCAATATTGACGGACGTCACAAGACCGACAAAAATCATTCAAGACGTCCAAAGACCGATGCTTACAAAGCATCGATATACCGACGGAGGGTTCAATTTAAAAAAAAAAAAAAATGAAACTTCAAAACAGGACAATAAATCTCCAATATTTGTTATGAATTGTGGGCGTTCCAATGACCGTGAAATATTAATATAATAAACCATCCCGCAGCACTTCGACTATAAACAATCATATAAACATGGCTCTGTAATTCAAAAAACAGGTTTAAAATAGAAACAGGGCAACATTTTTTTTTTCCAATTGTTATGAACATAATTCGACCGTGAAATATTAATATAATAAACCACCCCGCAGTACTTCGACTATAAACAATCATATAAAAATGGCTCTGTATTTCAAAAAACAGGTTTAAAATAGAAACAGGGCATCATTTTTTTTCTAAGTAAAGTTAATCTATTAACAGTGGGAATAAAATTACAGCATGACCAAAGTAAAAAACATTGCCCAGACTTATGGCAAATTTGTCATCAAAAAATAAAAAAAGAAGACTGTCCTCATACGGGGAAACCAGTCTTGAACGTTTACAGAATTCAAAAATATTACAGAGGTCCAGCACAATAATATAATCTAAAACATGCCCAATTAAGTGGGTCGCGAAGCAAGAAAACCAAATTAACCAAACTATTCCTTCGGTGGTTCCTCGACAATTCGGCACCATCCTTCGGAAGGTCCAGGATCGCCAGGTGCTAGCTCCACATTCATGCCACCGCTCCCCTCCTGAAGGCCCGAATGCTGGCCGAATTTTTCTGAGCTCAGACCCGCCAGACGGGTGCATTGTTCCTCCACTTGGGCCTCCTCACAGAAAACCACGGTGATTGAAGCTGTGATTCGTGGGTGGTTCAGAGAGAAATTAAAGGAAAAAAGCGCAGTGCGCGTTGTGGGAGAAGGTGAAGCAGTGGGGAAATGAGGAGCAGGGGAGCCCATACGGTGGCCAGATCCTAGAACCTGACCCTCCCCACTTCTAGTGTTTGGATAGTGACCTGCGTAATAATCACTAAACTGGTCGGAAGACGACTCGATTGAGGGGCTGGAGGGAGTGCGCAGGGGTTGACCTCTAGTGCTCCCCCTGTGGCAACACATTCTTTGATGCAGGCGAGGCATGGGTGCAGTCTCAGCAGTGGGCACAAGACGAGACGGAGAAGCAGGATTCCAAGAAACCGAGGAAGACAGACACAAACCAGACCGAGAGAAATGCAGATTTGCACCAAGGTCTAAGCAACAGTTCAGCTGGCCACTTCTCCTTCTCGTCACAGTGATCAGGCAGTGTAACCCAGCAACTGGAGAGCATCTGCAATTCAAAGGTTGCGGCTCATCTGAAAAACCATAGCGAAATGCAATTTTATTGACCTGACGGCAATGGCATCGAAGAACGCCTGTCATAATTAATCTCTCATTGATGAGAGCCGAAGGTCGGATCATATTGGAGCATGCGGAATCACTAACAGGAGTGGAGGTCTGATCTTGAATAGCGTTAAAACTTAATGCGATTTGATGTGAAAACCTTGGAACTTAAATATCGGTTGATTGAACAACGTTAAAACTTAATGCGATTGATATGAAATCGCCACATCCATGTCCCATCGCCTTAAACGCCATCGAATGCACCCACATATAGGAACAAGGAAATTTTTTATTGAGGACACGTGACATAAATTTATAGGAGCGGATCTTTTTTTGGGCCGCTCGCGCAGTGGAAATCCGGACCCGAAAAATATTAGGGTGAATTTGATAATAAATTCACATCACAACTCTCTCTCCCTACGCCAGCCCAAATTCGGACCCAAAAAATATTAGGGCGGAATTCATTTGGTTTTCGCGTCACAAAATTGGCCGACGTCAGAAGGCTATTTTGGAATGCGAATTTGGTTTGAATTATGGTTTATCGCCATTTGAATTCTGGCGGGCTCCACGGCTAAAGGGTTCGTTTGAATTTTTGACAAAGGTTTTTTTATATGTTTTATATAACGTGTGACAAAATAGTTTTATTGTTTGTTAAGGTCCCACATAGTGATCAAATTTGAAGGGCAGGTCCGAATTTCAATTAGAAGGGCATATATCTATGTCGCCCTTCCATAATGAAAAGCTTTAAAAAAAAACTTTTCAATTGACCACAATAAATTATTTTTACATTTAATTTTCAGAAAGACAAAACCATCAATCTTTATATTAATAAAATATTGTTACATATACAACAATGAAGAGGGCTCCATCTTTCATTGCTTAAATATCTCATTAGCAATGTCAACATAAGTCTTGAAGACACTATTATAAGAATTTGGATACATACCACTGGGATATAGGATATTCTTATGTGTCAGATTGTGTAATGCAATTTTGACTTTGTCTCACAAGGAGCAGCAACATGGAGGTCTGGATTTTTATTATAGAACTTTATTATTATTATTTGAAATGTTGTTTATAGATATGAATACAACAATGAAATTATGAGCATGGTGGACAATTAGTCAAGCTCATGATGCCAAACCATGATGATGTAAGTTTGGAATTTAACATTTTTACATGTTAAAGACAAATAGTCAAAATCATTGACAACTTAGTATGCCATAATTAATAATCATTCCCTGTTCACTTTTATTAATAGGTTTATGTCACACGATGATCTCTCTTCTCTGGAATTTACTTGTTTTGAAGATCACTATTCTAGGAATAAGGAGTTATTTTCTCCAAAAATAACCCTAGCCAAACATTGAAAATGCATCAAGGATATCTTTCTATGCTTCATAAGTACATATGTTCTACTTCTAAATCATGTCTTGGAAGTGGTTGTTTTGCTGGAAATTATTCACCAGTTGGTTTCATAACAAAGTCTTTTTCTCATTTTCAGCATCCAATACATGAAAAATATAATGGTTTAAAACAACATAAATATTTGAAATTTTGAAAGAATTGTCTGGCACACTTTGAATAAGAATTTTGAAGTCAAGTGCATGATGTTGTATAGGATCAAGTGTCATTTTGAATACCTAATGTTTCACAAGAAACTTCTCAACATGCTACCCTGCAGTAAGGATTAAATGACAATATTGAATCAACTATTTCCATAATAAAAGTGCACCTCGGCCATAAGACTAAACAACTACAAATGTTGTAGATCTAACAAGAACACACAATCAAATGTATTCCACAAGGCCAATACTGTATGAAAAATGAAAAGGAGTTTGCAACCAAAAATACCTTAGGCAACTAATTCAATTAGATACACCAAACCATCAGCAAAAAGGAAAACTAGCCTACTCAAAAGGCAAACGTTTACCTCCTTTGACAAAATTTTGAGTTCCAAAACAAGGGCCTTTATTGTCTTGTCAATGCCCCTAGTAATTTGAATGGGGTTTGCACCTGCTGCAACAACCTAAACAAAAAGGTTTCATTTCAAATTATTTTCCACAAATTTAAGATACAACCATTGTCAGCTTTGTATTTCCTAACAAGCTCATAAATTTTGACAAAAGAACCAAAATTTTTTAATACCTGATAGCAATTTTTTCACTCAAAAACTATCTTAGACTCAATAAGCCCAACCCAAAATTAAAAAACCAAACACCATAAGACCCTACAAAAATGAATAGATGATCTTAATCCAGTACTATCGACAAAAAGTTACCTTTACACCCTCACTTATTAAACCTTGTGCAAGAACAACAGATGTTGTGGTTCCATCCCCAGCTAAATCATTTTTCTTTGCCGCAACTTGCCTTACCAACTTGGCCCCAATATTTTCAACTGGGTCCTCTAATTCAACCAATAAAAAGTCCAAATAAATAGCATTGAGATGTATCATTTCACTCATTAATAACAATAAAATTTTACTCAAACCCATAACCCTTTCCTTTATCACAAAGTTTATGCATTACTCTAATGTGGCTAGTCCATAGGCCAAGTAGACCACTGGGTAACAAATATGTTTCCTTTCACCTTTGAGTTTTTAAATTTTGCCTACCAGATCTAAGACATTTAAGAGGGGAAACTAATACAACATTGAAAAGAAAACCGGAGCACACATCTAAAAATTACCTCCTTAGGTACTGTCATGCCATCATTATCTATTTTTGGAGAACCATACTTTCTCTCCAAGACAACATTCTGGCCTTCGGCGCAAGGGTGACTTCAACAAGATCAACAAGTTTGTTCACACCGCTTGCAAGAAAAATTGATAATGCTTTCAGTAAGTGTGCAATTGAATGTCACACCATATGCCAAAACAACCCTCCGTGAAAAATCAAAATAACGCATTAAAATCGAATATAAGTGGACAAGGAAAGATCCACCGCAATGAAGTTTCACATGCACGTGACCTTTCTTTAAACATAATTTTTTCTCTGACCTACAATTTTTTTTTCATTGAGCCATCCTTGTTGAAGTACAACTCATTTTCCATAGCTCTTGTATTAACTACCTTCTCTCTGTTGTGTAATATCAGAGTCCCTCTTCTTCTTTAGTGATTAAAGGAAATGGGTGAAAAAACTGAAAGAGAAGACAATTGTCTCCCATAATTATCAAACATTGCACCCAACTTCTTCTCCTTTCCATTATTACCCAATGAGTTAGATGTGGCAATTGTTGTCATACTACCCAACGCAGAGGCCATATTCTCTTATCCTGAATATAGCATTACAAGATCTTCATATTAGTATGAACCTTAAAACATGACTCCTATCGTTAAACCACTTTAAGTCAGAATAAGCAAACTAAACAACTATCGCAACGTTTGGCAACTTCTGGAGCATTAAGAGAGAAACAACCAAAGATAAATACAAACACAATCCTCATTTTAATGAGACCGGACTATATATTTGCATTAAGATAATAGAAATAAATCACAACTATATTAAGGCCAGCTATATTAAGGCCAAGACAAAACAACTTTAACCAAAGGTGTCTCTCGCGGCCTCAGGTTGCCATGCTAGAGGTTGCATATATTTTTAATTTAAATTCTTTGACTCCTCTCGTGCCCATCTATGAATGCATCCAATGGGATATCTACATCAAATTCTCCTTATATCCCCAAAAACAAATTCCCATTACAAGAGCACCGCATTGGTGGATCACCCCACACCATCCCACCTAATTAGAAACGATGAAAAACTAAACCCGAGAAAATTAAATATCTCAAGATGATTATATGGGTGGTTCTTATGAATCAACCAACCATTCAGAGCATGCTCATCAATCCAAACCATGAGTATTATGTGACAATATTCAAGCAGGCACTGAATTGGATTTCTGAAGCTATGTTAGAGAAATCCTAAACTCTCATTGAAAAAATAAAAATATACTCAGCAACAAAGATGATCACACTCTGGGTAGCCCTAGAGGCTATTTGGGGGTGATGAGTCCAATAGGTCTCAAGGAACTGTTTCCCTCGTCAGGGAATACTATTGCAGTGGAATTTGATACTATTTTGGATGTTGAATTCCACGATCCTAATGGAAACCAATACCTTCAGCTCTAGTACCTGTTCACAAAAGAGAGTGCCATAGTCATTCATGCGTGCAAAGAGGGTGAATTGCAGGCATTGCAACATGAGGTGTTGTTGTTGTTGCATTGGCCACTAGATTGTTTGTCTGGTTCTGTTACAAGCGCATAGTGTTGAAAAGGACAGACAAATTTAGTTCAGATATTATGAAATTGCCTCGAAAATTCACCTACAAAGAGCTCAGCAATGCTACAAAAGAATTTTTTTGAATGTGATTGATAATCGATAATTGCAAGCAAGGGTAATCCCCTTGTGAAACCCAAATTTCTGAGCATTTTCTAAAACTTGATGACAAAGTCATTGTAATGAACAAGCGCCTAGGTCCATATTACGTCCAAATCTACCAAGCACCAAGATCTATAAAAAAAATCCACAGTATCTGCGAACTAAGAAGAAGAGGCAGAAAATGTATTATGCTTACCTGTTCGAATAGTGGTTGGGGTTTACCACGACAAAAATTTGACAAAGCCCATGTAGCATTTCTTATCATTGAAATTCTGGCAGTATCATTCAACTGGGCAAGCACCTGCCTCAGAGCTCCATGACTGAGGGCAAGATCCCTAAATGTTGCAGAGTCTCCAGCAATATTTCCCAAAGCCCAAACAACCTTACACGAACACCATTTGAACTCAAAGTTGGGTACTAGTTTTTTAAATCAAATTCCAAAATTACAGACATATAAAGATAGTTGGGAAGAATAATTTTATGCCTCTAAAATAAATGTGCTACCTGTTCTCGAACATTATCATTCCCAAAGGTAATAAGTTCCACAAATATAGGCAGTGCCCCGTAATCAATCAAAACCTTTGTATTCTCAGAGGTTCCTGAGACTATATTAGTCAAATCCAAAGTTGCTTCAAACTGCATTATCAATCACAAGGTATCACCATCAAAGCTATAATTTTAAGATAACAATTTATCTACCATTGAAACTATAATTTTAAAATAGATACACCTAGTGAGAGTAGAGGTTAGGAAATTAAATAAGAATTATTACAAGATATCACTCATAGTGCAGTTGATTGTTCATTGTCTGCTGTAACTATAATTTTAAAGAAGACACACTTAGTGATATAGACACCACCAAGTGAGAGCAGAGGTTATGAAATTATAATGAGAATTATTTCAAGATATCATATTACTCATAGTACAGTTAATTGTTTATTGTTTGGTGTAATAATTGTTTATTATTTATAAACACAATCAAACATATTATGAGGGACGGTGATGAAATTGACAACGGTATCATAACAAACCATAACGTGCACATCCCCTGGCAAGATAGACTCTAAATAAGAAAGAAAGCAAAAAAAAGTGATTACTTATAGGATCATAGGCTTCCTGAAGAACAAGATCCAGAGCAGCATTTGTAACCCCTAAAGCAACACCTCTCTTTGCAAGACGAATCACTACATCTTTCATATGTAGTATAGCAAATTTTCTGAGCTCATTGCTAGAAAGAGGATCAAATACAACTATCTCATCAAGTCTATTCAATAGCTCTGGCTTGAAATGTCTTCTACCCTGCAAAAATATTCGAAGGCATGTTAAAGCACTGCAGCCAACTTCGTGATAAAATTATATGAAAAATATGCATACACAGAGTCCAGGAGAATGAAATGGTAGGTGTATTGGTAGCTGCCGAAATGCAGCAACTAAAACATCAGGTGTATTGGCAGTTGCAGAAATGCAGCTACTAAAATGGCAGGTCTGTCGACGGTTGCAGGTGTGTGGATTGTTGCTGGTATTTTTAGACCGATTCCATGGAAATATACCAGAAACCAGTGGTATGTCAAATCTAGAAGGTAACCCGAGAGACTGTGACTGTAATATTAAACAAGTAACAGGTGTCGTGCCTAGATAAGAAGGGTTGACGAAAAAAAAAATGACCTCTTTCATAACAGAAGGCCTATCGGCCTAAATATCTAGGACATGTGGCATTCCATGATAAAGACACATGGTGTGTGGATTTGAGTTTTTCAGGTGGTCAAGTGGGTCGAAAATAGGTGAAATGTGGCACCACTCAGAGATTGACATGTGCCAATTCGTACAAGTGGTAGACAATTGGCATGCTCAAACAACGAGGTGATGCAGGAATGACATGAGGGAGAAAATATCAGAAAAGCCCCAAATCTGGAGAACTAAATTTCATCACCAACCTGAGATTGACAAATTTACATGATGTAACCTATGAAATCGTAAATGGAGAAATCATAGTAACAATAAATTAACCTATGTAACAATAAATTCAGATTCATCCTGGGAGTGGTAGTGGGAGAAATCATAGTGAACAACAGGAAACATGCAGAGTTGCTTACAATCAAATAGATGAAAAAACACATACAAAAAACCTAGATAATAATCATGAACAAGCTTAATATTGAATTATGAACTGTAAAGGAACTTACAAAATGTGACATTACGAACCTAGTCAAGCGCACAAGCAAAAATATCTTGGACATGACCCTGGTTGACAAGTTGTATTGCTCATGATGCAAGAGGATTTGTACCTGCACTTCCAAGTCAATCAAAATCCATCATTATCTATACAATAAATATAAGTAATTGATGTAGTATTTTTTACTCTAAGATGCATTCTTATGATAATGTTAGAACATATGTTGAAAATGTCAAAACATACCTGAATAAGCTCCTCTTCGTTTCAAGAACAATTTATTGGAGTCGCATGAACTTGGAACAAGCCTCCCACGATATGAAAGAGTAGCAACTAAGTCAACAGTGACTTTTTTGTTGCTACGCTGGATCGAGGGAGGTTTGCTCCAAGATTAAATCGCTCCAATAAATTATTCTCTACTAAGCAGGGCCAACCACGTGAAGGTGGAAGCTCTTATGGCCCCTCCCCACCCCCTCACATCACTTTCAATTCCCCAATACCCAATATATATTTCATTTTTTACTTTCATGAGCATAAAAAAAAAATTCAATAACTAATAAAAAAACAATTCAACAAAAAGTACGCAAGGAAACATTGAAATTAATGCTTGACATAAAAATAGTATGATAAATGAGTTTTTTATATAACGAAAAAAACGTTCCAAGTATGGTAACGTTTGTATTATAATAATACAATACTTTACATTATCAAATTTTCTTTTTCTTCTTCCTATTTCTAAATCTCATAATTACATCATCAATATCATCGTGCTCTGCTCTTGTTTCGTGCCTTTCGACCCGCACTGCTGACCTAGTTGCATAGTCACGATGTATGGTCTCATCCAGTGACGGGGCATCACCTACAAAAAGAGATAATATTAAATTTTAATTGTTAGTTTTTAAATATCATTGAACTAGTTCGGTAATATTAATAAAAAAAATTGCAATGAGATTATTTACCTAGTGCACCAGTTGT
The DNA here is from genome assembly GCA_034641835.2 of Pinus albicaulis. Classification (NCBI taxonomy): domain Eukaryota; kingdom Viridiplantae; phylum Streptophyta; class Pinopsida; order Pinales; family Pinaceae; genus Pinus; species Pinus albicaulis. Next base: position 1,412,169,263 of record CM076580.1, on the reverse strand, counting down.
CGCCATTGGGACTGTTGCCCTGTCTTCCTCTCTAGTGGTAAGATCCTCAAGGGAAACATTCTTTGTCATTTAAACAAAAAAATTTATAAGGACAACCATCAAGGTATAATTATAAAAAATTATAAGTGGAAATTAATTACCGTCACGACCCTCACTGATAGTAGCATTGTCGGCCTGGTCCCCACTACAATGATCAGGTTGCACGTGAGGAGCATCTACATCTGGCTCTAAAATTGGGTTATTTTCCTCGTTGGTAGTGCTGCTCCCCTGATTTAAAAAAAGTTGTTAGACATTAAATTTATGGACGAAAACAAACATATTGAAAGGTTAATGCTTTACCTTATCAGACATTCTAGATCTTGGGACCTGCCCCAAGCTTCTGCGACGTTCAACTACGGTTTGATAGCCGAAATGGAAAGCGATATTTTTATCTTCCTCTATAGTTTCTGTTCCGAAGTCATCACCATACATTACATATGATTGTGTATTTTTAATCATATTTGATAGGATTAAAAAAACGTTGGAAGGTGATACAATTAATTATAAGATGTTTAGCTACTTAATTACAATTCTTGCAGCTAATTTCAAGTAGCTGCCCTGGCCTAGCTTGTGATGGCCCTTTTTTTCAATCCTAGCTTTGGTTGCCTTCGAGGTGTCAGGCAACCTAGCATCAAAATATTGAAGTCAGATATGACGTAGCCCACTTTTATTTTAGACATAGAGAAAATTAAAGCTATTGAATTAAAGTTGTAATTTACCTTGCAGGTCCAGTTGGCATTTTTCCTTCTTTCTTTTCCCTTTTCTCTTTTCCGTCATTGACGAGTGCTCTCCACTCACTCTCTGGAACTATGAGAGGACGCTCGTATCTAGGGTTAAATTGCAATTGCGTCCTATAGGTGTCCTTGGTATATTTCAAATATTTTCTGGCTACCTGAGCCATCACTGTTCTGTCAAATGTGCCGACCCCACAAAGGGCTTCTAGGTAATCTAGAAGTTCTTTTTTCAGGTTGGAATTCTGGGAATTCCACCTTGTGCGTATGGTTGGGCCAAAAATTACCAATGCATGGCTCTCCAAAAACCTCTAGAACTCATTGTTTCCTACACAGAAAAAAATATATTATCATTAATTTAAAAATAAAAATCATGATAAATATGTTTTAGATAGAGTACATGAAATAGTTAAAATATTAAAATTTACCTGGGAGTTGTGCGTGCTTTATAGGAACACCTTCATTGTTCACCAACAATGTGCCATTAATGGTCCCTGTGGAGCTGACATGTGTAGCTCCAGGAAACACAATAATGTAGTTGTCCATATCAGCCTCATCACTGCCAACACGTTGAACGGTTGGCTGGGTGTCTGCTTGGGCAGGGTGTGTTTCTTGGCTGACACCTAAAGGAGTAGAAGGCGTACGAGAGGGTTGCTGGGCAATCTCTTGCCCTTGTGTCCCACTACCACCAACACCGGGTTCAACAAGTGCCAGAAAATGCTACATACAAAAGAAATTTTTGTTAGTTTAGTCAATGTAAAAATTAAAAATCAAACTATCACAATTCATCTCATGCAGAACAAAAAAAATATCCTTTTGAATTTTTATTATTACCTAATATGTTTCTAGCTGGGTCATAAGTTGTTTTATCCTCTCTTCTGTTTCAGGTGTTTGAGGTGCGTCTATCAAAGTATTAAATTCCGACCTTGCATCTGGTGCCTTTTTTCCAACAAGAGCGCTAGAGATAGGGATGAAGAAAGCTCTTCCTCAAAGAGGGAATCATCAAGCGTACCATGGCTAGGTGTCTACATATTTGAACAAAATTAATATTATTTCAATTATGTAAATAACTAAAATACCTGAAGATAGAGCAATGCTGGCACTTTACATGTTCTTCCGATGGCCTCTTTCCACGATCATCCCGTCTCGGGTTGTTCCTGCACTGCTCTGATCAGTCTGCCACATTGCAATAAAATTATAAATGTAAAAACTTGAAAACAATATCTAACTTGAAAACACAAAATGAAAACTAAAATAATTTCTAATAAGACACCAGAAGACAGAGTTAGAGTTTCAAATATGCCTTGCATTGAATTCAGTCCTGGAAACATGTCATTGCACATTAAGGCACCCAAACAAGAGACGATTTGACAATGAAGACCTTATTGAATATATTGTTGGAGCAACTTCTAGTAAACTTGTTGTGAAGACCTTGAGGACATTTTTGGAGCAACATTGTTGAAGCTGATGGTATAGCATTGTTGGAGACGATCTTGAAGGGCCTTGAAGTGAAGCTTTGGAGCAACTATTGAAAAATCCTTAGAGCATTTAAGTAAGGCACTTTCTATCTTCCATCACCTTTTTCCTTTCAATATCCTTTAAATGATTTTGTTGATATTTAATGTTTGAAATCACGTTATAATTCCTTGATTATATGTGTTTTGGGACTTTCCCTTTGAAATTACCCAAAAATACCCTGGCAATTTTATCTTCAGGATGCATGTCTGACCCTATTGTTCAATATTTTGATTGATAGTAGTAAACATAGAGAGTTAGAGGGCTCTTGACTTGGTTTGGTTGGGCCATTAGATCCCTAACATCTACTAGGGAGAACCCCCCTTGAGTTGGAGGAGAGCTAGCCCGAAGTGAAAAGAGGATGGTGAGGTGACAATGGGGCTATTGAATTACACATGGTATCACACTTTAGCTTTAGGAATTTATCTTGAGAAGTGTGAGATTTTGCTATATCAATTCTCAAATTGTTTACAACACTATTGTTAAGAACTAATAAGAAGTGATGTTGAGGGGTTTTTGGGTATAAGAAACAATACCATTTAAAAACTAGGGTTCTCAGTCCTTGGCATTCCTTCACCCGGGCCTAGGGGCACACAAGAATAATTTCACACTAAACCATGCAAACTTAAAAGTAACTTAACAGATCCATAAAGTAATAATAATCATAATTCCTAATTTCCTATTGTACGATATAATGCAAATTATTCAAACATGAAGCAATGAAGACATGCAATGTCTAAATTTCAAGATTGATGAACCAATACAAGAAGTTAGAAACTACAACTTTGATTCAATACTATGTGTCCTAACTCCAGGAAGGAATCTAGTTTTTAGTACAGAACATGCATCGTGTATTATCAATTCTTAATTGACAACAACTAAAGGTCATCTACCTCATCAATTCCTTCCCATTTTGTGTTTTTATGTTATATTCCTTATAAAAGTGTCAAATTTCTCTCAAAGTAAGCAATCACTGAATAAAATAAAAAATAGTTGAGATATGATTGAGAAATGGTCATTTATTTCTTGAAAGGATCTTCACAATTTTTTTGGTTGTTTTTCATCTCAAGAAACAAGAAATGACCTAAGAAACTATCGTGATGTAATATAAGAAACAACACGGTGCAATGGCTATTTTCAAAGCCAAATGATGTCCATTGAGGACATGGCCTTTATTTGGTTCCTGTTTCATAGGAGTTTCAGGTAGAAATGGAACTTTGTTGTACCATTTCCAGTAGTAAAAAGGGAAAACCTTATTTTTCCATGGGAAATAATTTACCTTTCCTTTTTCAAGATAATCTAAATCACAAAAAATATGAACTATATTGCACACATTATTGGATAATGTGAAAGTGGAAAAGGAATACCCTACAAAAGTGATGCACACATGTACATTTGAACACTAATAGATTTTTGTAGTTGAAATGCAATGCTTGTTTTCATTTAAATGTAGGGTTTTTAAAGCAGGGAGGAATAATGGCTGCCAAATTAATAAGCGTTTCTTTGGGAAAAATTTAAATCTTGTATTGGGTGATGAAGATAATAGAGGGTATTGAATCTTGATTCTTGACTTTGTGTTTAACTTGAATAACTCAAATGATTATAAATATCAATGGATGCGTTCTTTTTTTCAAGTATGTCACTCAAAACTCTTATGTCAAAGCATTGTATGATGGCTAGCATTTGCTTGTTTCCCTTTCTTTAGTTCAATGTAAAAAGTATATTAATATATTGGATCATGAATGATAACTACAATTGTTTGCTCTGCAGTATATCCAGCCCCAAGATTATGAAAATTTTTCTCAAGTGGAGCTATTGGTTATTGATGAAGCAGCTGCAATTCCATTGCCTATTGTAAAGGCTCTGCTCGGGCCATATTTAGTGTTTCTATTCTCTATTGTAAATGGGTAATAATTATAAATGAGCCAACCACAATCACAGATTTTGTAACCATTCGGTTTCCATGGATAGTGATGATGATATTAACCCTATATATCAGTGACCTATATCTATATGAGAATGATCTCAACATTGACCTTGATATGGTTGTATGGATGTGACCTTTGGTATGTCATCAGAAAATCCCCAAATCTGGAGAACTAAAGCTCATCACTTTTGATCTGGAGTACTACCCTTGTGATAAAGTTGATGACTTTCGATCTCCCATTCTCTACCACTTTGCACTTCACCTTCAATATAGATCAGACCAAGGGCAATTCATTATTGGGTGTTGAGATGGATGAGTTTGTCGAACTAAAATCCATAGCTTAAACTTCATGAAACCGGTGGAGTCAAATTCATGCAAGCACAAACACATCTTACACATCCTCTTTGAAACTCATCCGAAAGAACATTGGAAGACATCTAGAGAGAACCCTATAGCCTAACACAATCCAATGGAATTGACCAAAAAAACCCAAATAGAGTCAACCCTACTATAGGAGGAAGGGCCTGCAGTAAGAACTTACCATTTTGTAAGAGCTGAGGGCGAATGCTGTTCTACAAGAGGTGAGGGCAAATGTTGAGGGCGAATTCTGTTCTGCAAGAGCTAAGGATGAATGTTGTTCTGCAAGAGCTGAGGGCGAATGTTGTTCTACAAGAGTTGAGGGCGAATGCTGAGGGCGAATGCTATTCTGCAAGAGCTGAGGGCGAATGCTGTTATGCAAGAGTTGAGGGTGAACGCTGAGGGTGAATGCTATTCTGCAAGAGCTGAGGGCGAATGCTGTTCTGCAAGAGCTGAGGGCGAATGTTGAGGGCGAATGCTGTTCTACAAGAGCTGAGGGCGAATGCTATTCTGCAAGAGCTGAGGGCGAATGCGCGCGTGATATTAGACGTTAATGTAGTTTTTAATAAAATCATTTTTATGTAGCGCGCATATAAGTGTCGTAGTTTTTAATAAAATCATTTTTATGTAGTGTGCATATAAGTGTCGTTATACCGACGACGACCAAAGCGTTGCTATTGTGACGACTGCCTCCAAACGCCGCAATTGCGACACTTATACATTGTGTCGCACTTGCGACGTTTGGAGGCAGTCGTCGCAATAGCGACGCTTTGGGGCATAGTGTCGCAATTGTGACGTATTCCTCCAAACATCGCAATTGCGACACTTTGTCTAAGTGTCGGTATTACGACACTTTTCTCTAAATGTCGGTATAGCGACAGTTTCGGGCGGGATTGAAAAAATTTGGGGAAATTTCCAACATTTGGTCAAAAGCGTCGAAACCAAGTGTCGGAATTCCCCCCAAATGTACTAGTGAGAGGATCATGGAGTGGCAGAAAACACTCATGCAGAGCCATTCACCAGACATGGTAGAAGGCACACCATGAAAGCTGATAGATTGAGACTTGATGCAACAGAACATGTAGGAGCACCTACTTCACTCCGCAGACAGAGACAATCTCCAGATAGGTTTACTGGATACATGGCTCTTATGTGCAAGTGTATTGTGACAGAACCATCCTCCTTTGAGGAAGTAGTGTAACAACCAATTTGGGTTGACGCCATGGTTGAGGATTATGACTCCATCATTAAGAAAAGTGCAGGGGAAGTTGTCCCAAGGGCAGTTGGAAAATTAGTGGTTGGATCTAGATGGGTCTATAAGGTGAAGCAAGCAGTAGATGGGAGTGTGGGGAAGTACAAGGCTAGATTTTTAGCCTGGGGATTCTCACAAGTTGAGGGGATTGACTATGAGGAGAATTTTTCACCGGTTGCGAGGTACTCATCGATTAGATCTATCCTTGCACTCTCAGCACATATGGGGTGGAAAATACATCAGATGGATGTTAAAACTGCGTTTCTCAATGGATTTATTGGGGAAGAAGTGTGCATAGAGAATCCAAAAGGTTTTGATACCTTTGACAGTGAGTCGCGTGTGTGCATAATCAAGAGATCATTGTATGGGCTGAAGCAAGCACCTCGTGCTTGGTACACCATGATTGAAAACTATTTCACCGGGTTGGGATTCACAAAGAGTGAAGCAGATGCAAACCTGTACTAGATTGTGGTTGATGGTAAGCTCTTGATTATCGTACTTTATGTTGATGATATAATTTTGACAGGTGATGAGAAGCTCATAACTTCTTGCAAAGAGGACCTTGCAAGAGAGTTTGAGATGAAGAACATGGGACTCCTCACTATTTCCTTGGTTTGGAAATATGGCAGCGGGATGGTGAGCTATTTGTTTCTCAAGGAAAGTATGCCAAAGAGATTCTAAGTAAGTTTAACATGGAGAGCGTAAACCCATGGAGACTTCTCTTCCAGGAAACTGGAGGAAGGAGGATGCTACTTCAGGTGACGTAGTGGACGCTACTGTTTACAGGTAGCTTGTGGGTTCACTGATGTACGTGGTGAACACCAGACCAGAAATTTTCTACACAGTTAACCAACTGAGTCAAGCTATGGTTAAGCCGACCAAGATCTTTTGGTTGGTCTGTTTGGTCATCAAATGGATCCGATGGCGATACATTGTGATAATTAGAGTTTCATTATACTCTTGTTAATATATTATTTCATGATAGGTCCAAGAATATATACATACGGTACCACCATCTCAGAGATTGTGTTCATAGGCACATTATGTTACTTCAGTACATTCCCACGGAAGATCAGGATGTAGATATTCTGACAAAGGTGCTCGCCAGGAGAAAATTTGAATACCATAGAGGCAGGATCGGGGTAGCTGATAATCCCTTTCTTGTTGAGAGGGAGTGTTGAAAAGTCAACAAGAAATGTGTGTCTAATTTAATTTTCCCTTAATTAAATGGGACAATAAAATGTAATATTATCTCATAATCACTTGTAATAGTTAACTGAGTGTGATAAAATAAGTTAGCTCATGAATTTCGAGTTGAGGGTGGTTGGTGAGACATTCAGAGTGATTCTATTAGTTATTGAGTCCAAGTTGTAGTTAGTGCATTATTTTAATGCATGAGAAATCAATTAACTCAATTAATTGATTTAAAATCAGTTTAACTAGTTGTAACTGTTTGTTGCACTAGTGAGAGGTCAAGTGAATTAAATCAGATTTAATTCACATGCAGTGATCTGTCATGTAACTGATGATTTACTATTAATAGCTACATGCATGTCAGTTCCAGTGGAGACCCAATTGAGAAAAAGGTTAAAGGGATGTTAACTATCAGCCCACATGCAGTAAAACAACCATAGGATTTCCCATGAGCATTACACAATTTTGGAAGGTTGAATTTCCTAAATAATAGGGATTTCATTCCAGATGAATTGCGCAAGCAAGGCAGGCTGAGCAGAGGCTGAAAATTGGCTAAGTGTTGGTCGATTTTTTCCAGATCAGTGTGAGACAGTTGTGAGAGAGCAAGGGACTCTTGTGAGAAGACTGCATTGTAATTTTTTCATGATTATTTGGTGAATATACAATAGAAGATAGAGGGGTTTTGAGCAGCAAGCTTTCCCCGGAAAAATATCTGTGTTGTGGTTTGATTTGCTTCTTTCTTTACTTGTTGTGATTGGCGAACGTGTTTATTTTCCGCAATTGATTTGTAGAAGGATTAAATATCTTGATTTAGAATATCACATGATTGGATTAAATCCATTGATATACATATTGTTTGTATATTTTCTACAAAAACATCAAAATTTACCCTCGCTGCAAAAACAAAGCACTTTAGGCAAGTTCGTAGTGAAGAGCTTGTAGTGTTTTCCACTTGGAAATTTCTGCAACCACTTTGACTTCCCTGCTCATTGGAGGGTCGTCATTGGGCCAAAAGAGTTAAATACATGCCTTTACCCACTCCTCTTATAACAAAATTTGGAAATTATAACATACAATCATCTTCAACGAGTTCATAGTGAAAACTCGACTTTAAGCCTGGAGTACACTACGAACTTGCCTGATATTTTCCAAAATTTGAAATTTCCACTTCCTACCTTCAAAAACTGTCCATAGCTATGTGAAATGATGAGAGGGAGCATCATAAGTCAAAATTGTCTCAAAACATGTCTTACCCTCCTCAATAGGCAGCAGGTTCATCCTTAGCAGGTTCACCCACCACTATCATTTTCAAGCCCTTTTTCTTTAGCTATGTCCGTACCATTTCCATTTGAATTTCTAACTCTTTGACTTGATTTTTCAGCTTCTCCTCTCTACCTGAAACCACCTATTTCTCCTCATGGTGTGCTTCATCATCGTATATAGGGGTAGTGTTATTCTTAGCATTTTCTTATACCTTTATGCCACTTCATCATAAAAATTGATTTGCTTTCTGACTTCCTTCTTGAAATCTGAAATTTATTTCCTTTCTTGTTTAAAGTCGTCCAACTCCTGCTTGGTTTCTAATACTTCATGTCTAGCTTCTTTGAGTTTCTCCCTAGGAAGATCCACTTCAGATTTATCTTGGACATTCTCTTTACCTTTCTTGATTTGGGTGTTTTTTGCTTCAGTTGGGGATAACTCAATAATATCTTCCACCATGGGTTGCTTCCTCTTTTTTGTGTCCTTATGCTTATTATCAGAGTTACCTCCCTTTGTGAGATGTGACCTAGTGAAAGGTTTCCTAGGCTTGAAGACAAAACCTGAATCCTTACTAGAGAAATCAAGCTTTTTTGCATTTAGACCCTTCTTCTTCATTTTGATTCCTTTAATCTCTATAGGTTTAACTACAGGGATTTCTTCAATGTCAATATTCTGCAACATGTCTTCAAGTTTACTCTTTCCTTTTTTTTGACTCCTCGTAATTCTCTTATGAGCCCTTATGTCATATTTGAGCTTTCTGCTTATAAGTGTTGGCTGAGGTGCCACTGTTTCCTGCAAATGTTCAATCTCTACCTCCATGGGTTCTGCTATAGGTTGCACTTCGTCTTCAAGTCCAACCTCTGCTTCTGCTATGGGCTCTTTATCCTTCTTGGGAGTGCTTGTATTTGACTTGGGAGTCTTCTTTGGAGTAAGCACATCCACATCATAACCACTTAAAAACATAAAGGTAGCCCAATCCCTATTCAATTTCTTCAATTCTTCCATTACCAACAACTTAATTAAGCCATGATGAAATATGGATGTGTCTCTACTCTCAGGGCTGGCTTGCACTTTATCATACATCTTACCCAAGCTTCTTAAAAGAAAAAATGGAATATCAGGGAGTTGTTTACCTGTGAAGTGGAGTAAGATCCTGAAATGATACTGGTAGATCATGTGAAATCTATCCTCACATGTCAAATAATTTTGGATTACCATCAACAGTTTTGAGTAATTTTCTTTAAGCAGCTCCTGAGTATACCTGAAGTCATATCAACTCCTACATGCTCCTGCTTCAGAAATTCATCACAATTCCGTAGTTTGAACTTGGTGGCCTTGAACCATTCTTATCCTAACCTCAGAATTTCTGTTGCTTGAGAAATAGTCTCAAGGGAAACTGTAAAACTCAGTATGCCAACCTTTGAAGTTGTGCCAAAAAAGTTGACAACAAAATCTTTGGAGACTTGTGCATGGTACCCGCACAACTTTTGACAAAATCTCATGCAACTAGCATTGGTGAAGGCTTGTGAAAAGTTTGGATCCTCCATAGCCATTTTCAGGTCTATAGGCTCATATCTAACTATTGAACCTCCTTTGTTGGTCTTCTTTATGTGAAGCCATGTCCTCCAAAACAACGCTGCCCTGCTTGAACTCTTGAAACCTACAAAAATTGTATATAATAGCAAGCTTCTTGTTGACAGGGGTGGAAACTAACCTAAGAAAACAATTAGACAAGAGCTAAAAGAGAAAAATGCTGGCAATGGATCAAGAAGCTCACAAGGATCGAAAGGTAAGTTATGTTGCTCGAATGGATGAATGCTAAATTAGGAAAGAAAAGTGGGAGGGAAAACAAAATGATGGTGGTGTGATGATTTCCAAGCATGCAATACATTGAATGATGAATCATATCATATATGCACATGATAAAAAACTGACCTTCAACCACTGAAAAAATGACAACACACCGATGCCCTTAGCACTAGTAGAAAAAAAAAATGCAAGTTCGTGGAAAATTCAGTGAGTGGGATAACAGATTTGCAATGGAAATGTCAGGTGAGTCCATAGAGAAAACAACCTATTTTGCAAAGAAAATGCTACAGACTCAGGTAAAATGTGCCAAGTGTCAAAATTTACTTAATTAACCTCATGCATTTGAATTTTACCTATGACAAGACCTTAGTCACATGACTAATAACCACTTCAACCCATTAGGACTATATACCAAATATGAAATTTGATTACTTTCGTGACTTTATTTGACCAAAACAACTTGACCTAACTCAAAATGACACTCCTAACAAACCTAATTGTTATTAAAGAGAATAGATCAAAGGGTTTTCCCCATCTTGGTGTTTTCCCATGGCATTAGCCAAATATTGGTGTTCTCTTGTTTTGGCTTGTATTATGCATTTATTGTTTATGTTGCATCTATAGTTACTGCAAATGTGATTAATGGTTTATGTGATTTCTATTGAAAATTAAGTGGAAATTATCTTTAGTCTTATTAAAGGACATTAAATTAATTGTTGCAAGAATAAAACATACTATTCTTATCTAAAATTAAGAGGACTAAAAGTGCATGAAGATATTATCGTAGTAGAACGCAGACATGGATCCTAAGAAGAAACCAAAATAAATATTGAGGAAAGAACACAATTGGATCCCATGTACACATTTCACTAGGATGGATGGATTCTCATGTATACTACCAAATTGCTACATTCCTCAATAAGTCATATTATATGTCTTCTTCTCACATTTCAAGGACAAAACATTCTAAGGGTGATGGAATGTAATGTTCCTATAGACGATAATTTTGGGTACCTAGGTAGGTACCCAAGGGAATAATGAATGTAATGTGGCCATAATAATTGAATGGGTCCCCTAGGCATATTCCTGAGAAAGTATAAATACACATGAATATCATTGTATTGGAGGAATGTTGGATTGTATTGTTTTGTAGCAAGTATGGTTTGTGGAGTAATTCCTTACATAGGGAGTATTTTATGGTGTTACACTAACTTAAGGGTTCTCTCTATATTATTATTGTTTTTTTATGGTGAATGTCCTAGATATGTTTGATGTTTTAAGATTTATATTCGAAGTTTTATAGTGTATCTCGTATATATTGTGAGTTTAACTACATATTTTGTATGTGTTTAATTACATGTGTTTTGTTTGATTAATTATATTTAGATATAATATACCAAATTTTATTTCATAACTGAATCTCACCATAACTAGGTATGTTAAGTAGGTCCTCTCTCCTTTCTTGGATTATATTGTATATTTTGTGTTTTCTACTCCAACTATCTCTCCATTTTCTTTTATAATTTTGTTCAAAACCTAGTTAAGAGCTTTAACTCACTTAGTTTCATTGATAAACCCTTGTTCCTCCTCATGTTTTCATTATTAACCTAAGTAAATGGGTAAGTTGTATAGTGTTTATTTCTTGTTACATGTATTATATCAAAAAATGAGGTTAAATGAGTTTCCTATTCCCTCCTTTTTATCTCCCATTTCAATGTTATTTTAGTTAAGGCAGGTAGATAGTTAACTCACCAATAGATCTAAGAATAATAAACCTTAGTTTTGTTTCCTTTTTCCTGTTAATTATTTTCTTCATTCACTCGCTACTAATAATACCAAAGATAGCTTGACACATTATGTAAAAATATATAACTTTAAATTGCACAAAAACAAATCTAATCCTTATCAACATAGTGGCTTCTTCTCTATCTTTATTATCCTTTCATGTCACCCCTAGTTTTATTTATTTCGACAAAAAACCAAGTGTCTACTCCAATATTATCCCAAGAGCTAAACTGTGGGTATTCCTCCTTGTCATAATGTGGTACCTCACTCAAACCATCAAACTATAGACAGGATTATATCATTTTGGAAAAACATATATACAAGTATATAATTGTTTGGTAACCCCTTCAATTACATTTGCAAGATCCCATAGGTGATTCACATATGCAATTTACAATCCATATTAAATATATCCATAAATGATTAATTAACGTCATAGCCCACATATAAAGTTGAATGATTTACAAAATTCAATAAGTCAGTCTTATGATTCAAAAAACTCTTGACTGAAGATTAGAATACATAATATGACCTTTCTCCCTTGTTTTCTCTTGAATTTGGCCCAACCAACATCCTTATTTGGACCTATTGGAGTGTCTATCACCATTGAATTTATTTACCATGCTTAATGGATCCATATTGGGTTCATTTTTTTATTTGTAGAATTTAATTCATGTCTCTCTCCCCTTTCTATAAAGAGAATTTTCAATACAATACAAATGCATTGAAAAGAGAGTTTCCTTAGTAATCATTACAGTATTGCCTTCGTCACACACTTATATATATGGAATATATGTTGTATTTGTTGGAACTATAAAAGTAGGTTCTTTGAGGTCTTTTTTGGATATTCCCAATGGTGGTCAATCTTTGAATATTTCTTCCAGGAATTCTTACTAAACTTTCTAATCCATGAATTTGTTTATTTTGAGTATGAGGTCAAGACATATCCATATCAAAATAAAGTCTATAGAAAAAGGAAATGCATGTGTAGTGTAGAAGTTCTATCCAACTCTAACATTTTCTCTCCAAAAATATTTGGTATAAAAATGTACTTCTTAAATAGAGAAAATGATCCAAGTGGATATTGGTGGCCACCCTCCTATTCCACCTAGACTTCTAGTCGGTTTCATCAGTTTCCTTGATTATAGAAACATTTACTATTTTTAGCAGTTTTTTGGGTTCTAAACTTTTGGAGAGGTTATGCCCCCCTAAACAACGTCTTTTTGAGGTATACAACAAGCCCATGGCCATAGGTAATGGCCTACCACAAATAATGTAGTATGCAAAGAGATATTTCCAACGAGGTATCATATGCGCCAAATGGAGATCATATGACCAAGTTACGACCCCAGGAAGTTGGATACCAAAATAACCCCAACGGGGCCCACAAACTATTGGTGTTCCATTTCCTGGGGTTAGGGTTTTGGTTGTTTAGTGTTTCATTTTTTTTTCACTAATAAAAATTCCCCTGAGCCTCATTGTAACACAATTCAGAGGCATGTAGCCGCCATATCTCTTCTCAGAGATAAACTACCATTGCCTGATCTAGTTTGTTTCCAATATGCATGTAAGCATATTTCAATTATTTGATATTAATGAAATGAAGTTTTATTTCTATTGCATACCTGTGTTTATGTTTATATCTGTATTCTGTTGCATACCTGCATAAGTCTGGATTAGTGGTATCAGAGCAATTTTCTCTTTATTTGTTTTTTTCTTTGCATGTCCCCATTGAGGTCAGGGTATAAGGATTTAGGGCTCGAACTAGTTTAACCTTTGCAAGAAAAGCCTCACAAACCCCGACGACCTCCCATGGAGGAAGAAAAGAAAGGTGAAGAAGCCCTCGAGTGACAAAGGAATGCAATGATGGAAAATTTTTCCTAGATCCTTTGGCGGCTACCCACATGTGACACATCTTCATCAAGTAGCCACTCTGGAGGTGCCACTCCCTTTAAGGTACAAGTCAACTTTGAAATCCCCATATTTGAAGGTCAGATAGATGTGTATTTTGTAGATAGATGGTTAAATTTGTTAGAAGGTTTGGTTCATGATTTTTCGAATCAAGAAAATATTACTTTTTCACTCCTCAAAGCCACCCCCCACGTCAAGGACTGGTGGGAAACCTACTGTGACAAGAGGGGACCCTCACTATTTTCTGTTGCACCCACTTGAAATTCCTTCTGAGACACCATAAGGGATCAATATTACCCTTTCGAGAGCTATGAAGATAAATACATAAAGTGAACGACACTACGACATTGAAGGGACTGACATGTGCCAGAGTTCACAAATATTTTTCATACCTTTCACACGAAGTTGGGTATCAATGATTCCAAGAGGAATTAGGTATGCAAGTACCACATATTTCTACACAAGCACATCTAGGACAATATGGAGTTCCTTTACATCTCCTCGCTCAACGTCGCCTATCAATACACCGCCAAGATCGAGCAGAAATTTAAACAAAGCAAGACTTTAGATTTGCGAATATGAAGCAAGGGAAAGAAACCCCCAAACCGAAGAACGAAGGAAAATCAAGGCAGGGCGACCCATAACAACTTGCTGAAGCTGCAAGAAAAGAAAAAACCATGAAGACAGAGAAGGAAACAGGAAAATGGTGTGAGTTCCATAAGATCCCCACTCACAATATGAGTCAGTGTAGAGCCAAACAATCATTGGTGGTTGGGTTGAATGCTTCCAAATAAGATGTATATTTCAACTATGAGTTAGAACCCAACAAGGGGAATGATAAAAGGAAGCAGATTGTTGACACGAAGACCAGTGCCACCATTTCCACCACCAAGATCCAGAAGATTGAGCCCGAAGATACAGAGGAGGGGGAGTGCCTATTATACTCACAAATGTGGGTGAAGGGTTCTTCGTTGTAGTTCATTGTCGACATCGAGAGCCAAAATAACCTCATTTTAGGATAGGTCATGAAGTGCTTGAGTCTACTGACCAGACCACACCCACATTCGTACACCATCGGGTGGCTTCACCAAGGATGAGATCTCTGCGTTAGCCATTAGTTCTGCCTTCCCTCAACATCGAGCCCTTCATAGATGACGAACAATGTGATGTTGCTCCTCTTGAAGTTTTTGATGTATTATTAGGCCAAATATACTTGTGGAAGTGTCATGCCATGTATGAGTCTAGGCCTCACACTATTATTATTACTTTTGGAAATAAGTTATACAAGATACTGAAGGTAACACTGCTTACCACCATCTCTTTGATCTTTGCGAAGCAATGCAATAAGATCTTTTCCTAGACTGGGAAATTTGTCTTCCTTATGATTCTCCCTTAGGGAAAGAAGAATATTTTGGCCACATCCATGAGCTCTAGACAAGGCTTCTCCACATGGTAACATCAGATGGACAAGGTCATGGAGGAGTACAAGGACATATTCACCTCACCCACAGGAGTACCCCTACACTATTAGGTAAAGCACTCCATTGATCTGAACCTAGGCGTGCCGCTACCTAATGGACCATCTATCGACGCTCTGTTATGGATAACGATGAAATCAAGAGGAATATTCAGGAGTTGTCGTAAAAAGGGCACATTAGGAAAATTTCATCACCCTGTGGGAGTTTGTGTTGGTACAGAAGAAGGATGGGACCTAGAGACTTTGTATTGACTATCGGGTGCTGAATAATATCTATTTCCAGAATAGGTATCCAATATCATAGATTTATGACCTTGTGGACCAACCCAATGGGGCCAAATATTTCAGCAAGAATGACTTGATCCCGAATAACACTAGGTACCAATCGGACCCTCTGATGTATGGAAGACTACCTTCAAATCCAATGAGGACCTTTTCGAATGGTTGGTCATGCCTTTTGGGTTGACAAATTCCCCCGCAACTTCATGAGGCTAATGGGAAACATCTTGCGGCCTTTCACCAACTCATTCATGGTATTGTATTTGGATGACATCATGATCTTCATCCAGAGTTGGGAAGAGCACCTCCACCATATTTGGCAGGTCCTTCAAACCTTTCAACAATACAAATTGTGTGCCAATTTTGAGAAATGAAATTTTGGTATGACCTAGGTTCAATATCTAGGGTACATTGTTGTTGAGCAGGTTGTGCATGTGGATCGAACAAAAATACAAGTTATTCAGGATTGGCCAACCCCAACCACTCTAACAGAGCTCCACAAATTTCTGGGTCTTGCAAATTTATACCACAGGTTCATCTTGGGGTTATCTCATATCACGTAGCCTTTGAGTCAAGTCACCAAATGCAGAGTGAAAGAAAATTTATTTTGGTATGAATCCCAATAGAAGGCGTTTTCGAAGTTCAAGCATCACCTCTACTTTGCACCAGTTCTCACATTACCAAACCTGCAACAACCATTTGATATTGAGACATATGTCTCTCACTATGGTATTGGTGAAGTTCTTACTCAACAGGGGAATCCAATGGCATATCACAGTGATACACTTTCAAACACAGTCCAAAAATATCCCACCTATGACAAACATATGTATTCCATTATATAGGCTTGTCGATAATGGAAGCATTACATTCTGGGAAAGGAAACAATCATCCACACATACCAATGACCCTTGTAGTTCATACAAACACAAAGAAATTTGGAGAATGATTTCCATCAGAAATGGTCCAAATACCTACAATAGTTCCATTTGAACATATATTACAAGAAGGGCAACACCAATAATTTTTCAAACTACCTCAATCGACCGTTGGTCATGGCGCTGACCACTATGCTCAACTCTTGTGGACACGAGACTTCAGGGTGGCTGCATATTTACAAGAGAGATCCAAAATTAGACAACACATACCAAATGCTCTTGGAAGGCAAGAAAGTTTCAAATTTTCACCTCCAGGGTGCACTGTTATGCCACCTAGGACACCTTTGTGTTACTTCAAGCGAGCATACCAAGATGATTTAGGAGGCACACTATAGTTGGGTCACTAGACATTTCAGAGTAGAGAAAATAGTGATAGTGTTGTAGACGTATTTTTATTGGCCGAACCTTCGACATGATGTTGGGAAGTGTTAGCGCTCGAATCTGCCTTAGGCTGAAAGAAGGCAAGGTTCAAGTCAACATCAAACCAAGCTCAACCTCGTAGCTAGCCCTACGAGGACAGGAGAGGGCTCTCTCCAATCAATCTCGATAAAATGAGCAATAGGGTGCGAGATGACTTTAAAAGGGAACTGATTTTAGGCTAGTAAATAGATAGGAAAGGGGTTTTTGATAAATGACTGGGTTTTCTGGACAGTATCGGGACAAAGGACAACATGAGCAGGGAAATTAAATGAAAAACGCAGATTATCTCATGAGGCAAGATAGGCAAGAGCTTAAGCATCCAAATTGAAATTATATGGAATGAAAGGACTGTTAAGAAGCTGAAAAGGGCATTAATGTATGAATCCTTTTCAGACAGAGGAAGAAACACAAAACATGAACGCTTCTCTGGGGCAGAGCAGTAAGCTGAATTCTACCCTTCTCACTCAGAAACATTCAAATTGGAAATGATTATGAAATGAAAAGTAAAACATAACAAGATACATATGAAACAAAAGAAAAGACAAATGCTAAATTCACACCACAAGAATCTCAGGAGTCAGAGCTGTATCTTTTCATTAAATCCCTGTCAAAAACTGTACACTGAAGTTTTCCTTCACACCTCTCCCACTGTTTTCTAGAACTCTCCCCCCTTTTACAAATGATTTTCAATACAATATATACACTCAGAGGTGTGATAACAGATTGATGAAAAATAGGGCACTGTTTAACATCAATAACAAACAAAAGCAAAGAACCAATCATCTGTTCTGAAGACAACACAACGCTCCCCTTGAATCTGTTGATGACCAAAAAAAGTGAAATTTGTAGGTGTAACTCCTTTAAATCGCAACTAAAAATAAAAATAGGCCTCAAATCCTATTTTTCTGCTTATGGTCAATATCTACGTTCTAATTTTGGTTTTCAGTCTTTGACTACCATTTTTCCATCTGTCATTTGAATAAAAACCAATTTTCAATAAAATTAGCTTTTAAACTAAATTTCGCCTTTTTTGAGCAAAGTCCGGACCATTGGGAAAAGTGTCCAGCAATATGCGTTTGACTATTTCCATGTCCTGCAAAAGTTCTAGAAAGAGTTTGATTCCCATTAGCATCAAGGCACCTGTTGATTACTTTCTGCAGTAATTCATCTTCCTCATTTGTTGTCGGTAGCTTTGTAAATTGTGGGTGTATAAACAATGACGCTGCAAAGCAGCAACACTGTAACCTTTGATCACTGCTCAATTTTACTTGTAGCAACAGAATAGATTTAATTGGTTTTACCATGGGAACACATTTGGAGAGCTGGGTAAGCGTGCTGTGAGTACTTCCACTCCTGTCTCTGTTACTAAAAGGGTGTGTTAAAACTGGGCACTCCGCTTGCCATCTGCTGTCACAACAGTCCATCCATCTGGCCACATTCTATCACGCCATACTCCTGCATTGATCATGGGCTCAATGGTGAATGTCTGTCCAGCTTTCATGATACCCACAGCTTTATTTCGACCATAGTAAGGGATATTTGGTGCACAATGGAAGAGCTCGCAAATACCATGCCCACAATAGGATTTCACCACAGAAACCCCTGACATTGAAGCATGTCGACTGATAACCTCTCCCACTTCACGAAATCTTACTCTCGGTTTCACTATAGCTATCGCTTTCTCCAAACACTCATATGTACACCGAACAAGTTGTTGAGAAGCATCATCAACTTTTCCAACAAAAAAAAGTCTCATTCAGATCGTCGTGGATACCATTGTAATAGACAGTTACATCCACATTCACAATATTGCCTTCCTCCAATCTCCTGGCATCTGGGATGCCATGGCAGATAACCTCATTAACATATGTGCAACAAGACTTTGGAAAGAAGTGATAGTTTAATGGGGATAGATATCCACCGGCAGCAATAGTTGCCTCGTGGACCACTTCATCAATTTCATGTGTGGTTTGATCAACATGTGAAACAATGCTTGAATCTGCTGTGCTTTTGCAAGGAGTTGAATCTCTTTCACGTCCTAATCGGAGCTCATTCAAACTCTTGATTGCAGAAGCAAGATCATTGCCACACGACTCCAACACTGCTTCAAGATGCTTAAATATTTTGGGCTCAACAAGCTTAAAGACCAATGCATCTTCATTGTCCAGCTTGTGGTCAAGTGCGAAAATTTTCCATCCTCCACTAAGGCTTGGAGGTGAAAGAGCCGATTTGAATTGAAAAAGCACAAAACAGTGATGAATTTAGGCTGAAAGGCTCAACACACCGCGCGCACTCCTAGTGCGCCGCGCTGGTTTGGTGCGCCGCGCGCATGTTAATTTACACTGCCAAATTTTGCTCAGTGCGTCGCGCGCATTCTATGCGCCATCCGTAGCCTTCAACACACCTTCACGGCTTAAAAGCCATAGTTTATCCTTTGTTCACTTTAAGTTGGTTTCCAAACAATCTTTGGATGCAAATGAATGTTAAAAATCAAACGAAACTTCTTATAGTGGTGGATTCAATGTTCGTTTCTAACAAACCTATTTTGCAATAATTTGTACTTTGGCACTTCACCTTTAACACATATTCTGTTCTTAGTTTCCACTGACTTTTGCGCTGATGATGAATCTTGTCAAATTTTGCAGGGTTGGTGGCATATCCTAGCAAAGGATAACCAAGGCTACCTCTGAACTCTTCAAGACTGAAAAACTTCAATAATTACATATTTGAAAACACATTTTGACGATTTCTTCTTCAAAACAGGGTTTTGAAGAAGAATCAATCCCGCATTATTGACGATAACCATCTAGAAATAGAAACTCACTGAACCTTCCTCTAGCCTGCAAGCGTTATTTCACACTTCTGAAGACAAAACCCTGGACTCAAGAATTAAAATGACTCTTTTTGACCAAAATGGCATTTAATGACTGCAAATGACGAGAAATGAACCTTGGTGAATTTGACTCTGGCAGAGGACTGACAAGACTGAGTCTAACATTGGCTCCAATGGGGATGGCAGCTGCCGCTTCTTGAAGGTGCCAAGAATAGCAGATATTTGGGAGAGCAGACCGTGCCTCCATCCATTGGGCTATGGAGTCATTATTTCAATAGACAACACGAGACTTTGGACTCAGTTATGGACTGAAATTTGATTGAAATGATTGAAAAACTGACTCGGCAAACTTCAAACTAAAACTGTAATAAAACTAGAACGAAATGCTGCCTTTTGGCTGCTTATTTATCTACCCTAATTTGCTGCAGAGTCCATGGATCAAGTAATGCTGTAATGCCAGGTCAACCATTCAAGTAAATCTGAGAAGGATGCTGCTTGAGAGTGCTTCAACCAGGACACAGATGTAATTACTAGCAAGCATACTTGCACATAATGAGTCTGGTTATGTAAAAGACAATCTGATCTATCTTTCAAACTAAAAAACACTTCCATGTACATCGCAATAGGATCGCAAAAGCCAGACTCTGTTTGCTGCCCCAACTCTGCAATACATACTTCCAGCTGCACACTGTCAATACAAACATCTACAAACAGCTCTATTTTTTCTTGTTTTGAAGGAGGAAGAGTTTCCAAGAACATTCTGGGATCTCGTAATTCATATGATTGGATCTGATCATTCAAATACTGAATCTCCTTCTCAAATCTTTCAACAACTAACTCGCAGACACCAGTTTTAGCTTCAAGAGGAAACTTCGGAGATTTCAAACATTGAAGCAAGACACTGAAAATTTGTTCATTAATTTCAATATCCGCTAACAGATTTCTAAGTTCTTTACAGCTTCACACAGCGCAGGGTTTGCCACATACCCTACCATTGCATGAGTGGATCAGCGAGCACTGGAATCTTTGGATTGAGCTGGAGTCGCCAGGTGAACGATTTCAGCCTTGCGGTGTCTCCGATTGCTGTCCACCATCAGCAATCGGATCTGAACTTTGTCATCATTTACCGGGGAAAACTTCCCCAGTATGGTCGCCACTATGTTAGCGCTCGAATCTGCCTTAGGCTGAAATAAGGCAAGGTTCAAGGCAACATCAAACCAAGCTCAGCCTCGTAGCTAGCCCTACGAGGACAGGAGAGGGCTCTCTCCAGTCAATCTCGATAAAATGAGCAATAGGGTGCGAGATGACTTTAAAAGGGAACTGATTTTAGGCTAGTAAATAGATGAGAAAGGGGTTTTTGATAAATGACTGGGTTTTCTGGACAGTATGGGGACAAAGGACAGCATGAGCAGGGAAATTAAATGAAAAACACAGATTATCTCATGAGGCAAGATAGGCAAGAGCTTAAGCATCCAAATTGAAATTATATGGAATGAAAGGACTGTTAAGAAGCTGAAAAGGGCATTAATGTATGAATCCTTTTCAGACAAAGGAAGAAACAAAAAACATGAATGCTTCTCTGGAGCAGAGCAGTAAGCTGAATTCTACCCTTCTCACTCGGAAACATTCAAATTGGAAATGATTATGAAATGAAAAGTAAAACATAACAAGCTACATATGAAACAAAAGAAAAGAAAAATGCTAAATTCACACCACAAGAATCTCAGGAGTCAGATCTGTATCTTTTCATTAAATCCCTGTCAAAAACTGTACAATGAAGTTTTCCTTCACACCTCTCCCACTGTTTTCCAGAACTCTCCCCCCTTTTACAAATGATTTTCAATACAATATATACACTCAGAGGTGTGATAACAGATTGATGAAAAATAGGGCACTGTTTAACATCAATAACAAACAAAAGAAAAGAACCAATAATCTGTTCTGAAGACAACACAACGCTCCCCTTGAATCTGTTGATGACCAAAAAAAGTGAAATCTGTAGGTGTAACTCCTTTAAATCGCAACTGAAAATAAAAATAGGCCTCAAATCCTATTTTTCTGCTTATGGTCGATATCTACGTTTTAATTTTGGTTTTCAGTCTTTGACTGCCATTTTTCCATCTGTCATTTGAATAAAAACCAATTTTCAATAAAATTATCTTTTAAACTAAATTTCGCCTTTTTTGAGCAAAGTCTGGACCATTGGGAAAAGCGTCTAGCAATATGCGTTTGACTATTTCCACGTCCTGCAAAAGTTCTAGAAAGAGTTTGATTCCCATTAGCATCAAGGCACCTGTTGATTACTTTCTGCAGTAATTCATCTTCCTCATTTGTTGTCGGTAGCTTTGTAAATTGTGGGTGTATAAACAATGACGCTGCAAAGCAGCAGCACTGTAACCTTTGATCACTGCTCAATTTTACTTGTAGCAACAGAATAACTTTAATTGGTTTTACCAGGGGAACACATTTGGAGAGCTGGGTAAGTGTGTTGTGAGTACTTCCACTCCTATCTCTATTACTAAAAGGGTATGTTCAAAATGGGCACTCCGCTTCCATCTGCTGTCATAGCAGTCCATCCATCTGGCCACATTCTGTCACGCCATACTCCTGCATTGATCATGGGCTCAATGGTGAATGTCTGTCCAGCTTTCATGATACCCACAGCTTTATTTCGACCATAGTGAGGGATATTTGGTGCACAATGGAAGAGCTCGCCAATACCATGCCCACAATAGGATTTCACCACAGAAACCCCTGACATTGAAGCATGTCGACTGATAACCTCTCCCACTTCACGAAATCTTACTCTCGGTTTCACTATAGCTATCGCTTTCTCCAAACACTCATATGTACACCGAACAAGTTGTTGAGAAGCATCATCAAATTTTCCAACAAAAAAAAGTCTCATTCAGATCGCCGTGGACACCATTGTAATAGACAGTTACATCCACATTCACAATATCTCCTTCCTCCAATCTCCTGGCATCTGGGATGCCATGGCAGATAACCTCATTAACAGATGTGCAGCAAGAATTTGGAAAGAAGTGATAGTTTAATGGGGATAGATATCCACCGGTAGCAATAGTTGTCTCGTGGACCACTTCATCAATTTCATCTGTGGTTTGATCAACATGTGAAACAATGCTTGAATCTGCTGCGTTTTTGCAAGGAGTTGAATCTCTTTCACGTCCTAATCGGAGCTCATTCAAACTCTTGATTGCAGAAGCAAGATCATTGCCACACGACTCCAACACTGCTTCAAGATGCTTAAATATTTTGGGCTCAACAAGCTTAAAGACCAATGCATCTTCATTTTCCAGCTTGTGGTCAAGTGCGAAAATTTTCCATCCTCCACTAAGGCTTGGAGGCGAAAGAGCCGATTTGAATTGAAAAATCACAAAACAGTGATGAATTTAGGCTGAAAGGCTCAACGCGCCACGTGCACTCCCAGTGCGCCGCGCTGGTTTGGTGCGCCGTGCGCATGTTAATTTACACTGCCAATTTTTGCTCAGTGCACCGCGCGTAGCCTTCAACACACCTTCACGGCTTAAAAGCCACAGTTTATCCTTTGTTCACTTTAAGTTGGTTTCCAAATGATCTTTGGATGCAAATGAATGTTAAAAATCAAACGAAACTTCTTATAGTGGTGGATTCAATGTTCATTTCTCACAAAACTATTTTTCAATAATTTGAACTTTGGCACTTCACCTTTAACACATATTCTGTTCTTAGTTTCCATTGACTTTTGCGCTGATGATGAATCTTGTCAACTTTTGCATGGTTGGTGGCATATCCTAGTAAAGGATAACCAAGGCTACCTCTGAACTCTTCAAGACTGAAAAACTTCAATAATTACATATTTGAAAACACATTTTGACGATTTCTTCTTCATAACAGGGTTTTGAAGAAGAATCAATCCCACATTATTGACGATAACCATCTTGAAATAGAAACTCACTGAACCTTCCTCTAGCCTGCAAGCGTTATTTCACACTTCTGAAGACAAAACCCTGGTCTCAAGAATTAAAATGACTCTTTTTGACCAAAATGGCATTTAATGACTACAAATGACGAGAAATGAACCTTGGTGAATTTGACTCTGACAGAGGACTGACAAGACTGAGTCTAACAGGAAGTACATCAGATCCTACATTTCCTGTGCCATTTCCAAACTTACCACCAAGAAGTAAGGCCTATATAATCCTCTACCTACTCTTAGTCGGCCTTCCTTCTACTAAGCATGGCAATAACTGCGTTTTCGTGGTCGCCGATAGATTCTCCAATATGGAAATTCTGGCGGCCTGTAAGAAGAGTATTAGAACAAAATCCACTGCTAAGGTCTTCTTTGAATGAGTATGGTTACACTTTTAGATCCCATAGTCCATTATCTCATATCGGGAAAATAGGTTCCTGAGTACATTTTAGTAAAGCCTCTGGTCGATGCTGGATACCAAACTCACTAAGTCCATGACTTTCCACCCCCAAAATGATGACTAAACAAAGGTCGTCAACATGATGATCATACACATTCTACACATGTAAAACTTGAAGCATCCACACACATGGGATGAAAGCCTCCACTATGTCCAACACAACTACAACATAGATCTCCATAGCTCAACTGGCCACAACCCCTTGGACGTGGGGTTGGGATTCCATCCAATATGTCCCATTGATGTGGCCATACCATTTGTAGCTACTTAGGCAGATTCAGATCATGTCCATTCTGAAGCTAATAAGGATAAAGAATTCATTGAGCGCATTTAACACATCCACCAGCAGGTCCATGAAATATTGGAAAAATCAAATTCTAAGTACAAGCAACGACATGATCAACATTGGGTGCCACACAAGTTCCAGGTGGGTGAAAAAGTTTGGTTGCATTTGTAGAAGGAGCGCCTTGCTCGGCCCCACTGCAAGCTTCTCTCACTCCGATATGGGTCATACACCATCACTAAGGCTATAGGGGACAATTCCTTCGAGCTTAGCCTTCCACCATTCCTTGGCCTGCACCTAGTATTCAATGTGGACCGACTGTGACCATACTTTCCCCCATTGTTGGAAACATCCAATGTTGCTGAGAGCTGACACCAACAAAGATCAACCCAAGCTGCATCAAACATGCCACAACTGACAGGATCATGGAAACACAGTTGAAGAACACCCACCTGTAGAGGATCCATCTATATCGAGTTGTCAAAGCAAGCCAACTCCTTCACCAGGAGTGGTTCACTAGGGACTAGGTTCAACAGAAATTTCCTCACCCCATGGAGGCTCTACATGCAATGGGGACCATTTCTTCCTAAGGGGGGAGGACTGATTTGTAGAAATTTTTAATAAAATTATGTATTTCCAGATTCTCCTGATCTAACAATTATATGCCACTGTTAAATACAGAATCTTTCTACTTAAATTCTTGCGGAAATTTAATCACCAATTGCAAACACATGAAGAAAGATCAATCACACATAACACATATGTTTTTACTGGGAAAGCATAAAGATAAAAACCCCACTATCATATATTATGTATATATCATGGATCATGAAACAATCTCATACAAGACTGTAATCCAAGAGCTCTCAGTACAATATAAAATCGTCTCACACTGTCATACAAAAATTGGCATAAAAATGAACCAAGTTATTGCCTCCTGAAAGCCTGCCTCCATTGTGCAATCCATGGTGATCACAATCCTTGAATTAATTCGATCTTGCGTTGCCTTGACTGTGCAATCCTCATTGGCATCTCCAATGTGTGTTTGGTTGCACTTGTGCACCCACTATAGTCATAAATGATAGTCAAATTGTCCCTTTCACCTATCTCTCAACTGGGTCTCCACTGGATCTGACATGCATGTAGTTAACAGTAGTAAATATTCAGTTGCATGTGAGAGCACTCCATGTGAATTAATTTAATATTTAATTCATTGATCTCTCACTAGTGTATCTTTAGTTACAACTAGTTACAACTAGCACAACTGAGTTTAACTCACTTAACTGAGTTAAACTACTTTACAACTCACATAACTACACATCCAAATCTATTACAACTTTGTATCACTTAGTTACAACGAAGTCCACTAGAATGTCCCACCAACCAACCTTTGAACTCGAAATTCCTTCAGTTAACTGGTTTTACACATCAGTTAACTGAAATCAAGTGCTTCAAGAAAATAGATTATTATTTATTGTCTAATTATTGTTAAGGGCTAACAATAATCGACATGCATTCTATTGTTAGACATGAATTCCACGAAACAACTTCGCACGTGCATTCCAAAAATAGACGCCCATCCATCCATATAATTTTCTCAACCATCTATAAATAGATTATCACTAAAAATAGACTTTGACCCAAATTCTAAAAATAGACATATCACCTAAAAATAGCCTGCGGGCCCCACCTAGTGTAGGTGCTTAATTTTCACTAGGATCATCATCTTGTTGAATCTCAACACTCCCTCTCAACAAGAAAGGGATTATGCTTCACCTCGATCCTATCTCTATGGTATTCGAATTTACTCCTGGTGAGCGCCTTCGTCAGAATATTTGCATCCTGACCTTCCGTAGGAATGTATTGAAGCAACATGATCTTCCACTGCACACAATATCTGATATGATGATACCGGATATCTATATGTTTAGATCTATCTTGAAACATAGGATTAATTGAGATTTTGATGCAACTCTGATTATCACAATGAATCACTGTAGGATCTAAATGAGAACCAAACAAACCTACCAGGCCTCATCCAGATAACCTCACATGCAGCTTGACTTGCTGCCATGTATTCCACTTCCGCTGAACTGAGTGCCACAGATCTCTGTTTCCTTCTGTACCAAGAAAAAACTGTAGATCTGATACTGAAAACCCCTCCTGATGTGCTCTTTCTGTCCATTGGGCTGCCTGCCCAATCTGCATCCGTGAAGCCATGAAACTTCACCTCATCCGTCTGTCCGTAACATAATCTATACTCAGATGTGCCCCTGAGATATCTCAGGAAATACTTGCCTGCCTTCTAAAAGATCTTGGTAGGCTTAACCATCGCTTGACTAAGCTGGTTCATCGCATAGCATATGTACGGTCTTGTATTAACTAAATACATGATCGAACCCACCAATTGTCGATAGACAGTAGCATCCACTACCTCTCCATATGTAGCGTCCTCTTTCCTTCAGTTTCCTAGAAGAAGAGTATCCATGGGTTTGCAACCCTCCATGTGAAACTTACCAAGTATCTCCTTTGCATACTTGCCTTGAGACACAAACAATTCACCTTCTCGCTGCCATATTTCCAATCCAAGGAAATAGTGAAGGAGGCCCATATCCTTCACCTCGAACTCCTTTGCAAGGTCCTCCTTACATGAGTGTATCAACTGCTCATCACTAGTCAGTATTAAATCATCAACATAAAGTAAAATGATTAAAAGATTACCCTCCACCACAATTTGGTATATTTTTGCATCCGCCTCACTCTTGGTAACCCCAAGTCCGGTGAGATAGCTGTTGATCCAAGTGTACCAAGCACGGGGTGCTTGCTTCAGCCCATACAATGCTCTTTTGAGTTTGCACACATGCGACTTGCTTCTAAATATGTCAAATCCTTCAGGCTGCTCAATGTACACTTCTTCCTCAATGATCCTGTTAGCACCCTGTAATTAGCGAGATTGGAAAATTCCAATTGCAGGGAGAACATCAGACCACTTTGGGATTCAAGGATCTAGCCCTCCTGAATCTAGAGAGGGATCTCTCTATGAATGAGCTTAAATATGTGATCTTTAAAACCTGAAATGTGATATTAGGCTAGTTATGAAGAGCTTGGGTTTTGTTTTTTTTTTTTTGGTTGGGAAAAGACAAGATGAAGTTGAAGGCAGTTTCAAAATGAAGGGTGAAGGTGTCTGCAGGTGAAGGAATGATTTGGCTGACAGAAAGGCAAAGAAAATTTTAACCCATTGGGCTATGGAGTTATAGGAGGATTTTAATTGGACAGCAAGGTTCAAACAGGATCCATGGGGCAAGTCACTTATGTCAAAGGATCTCTTAAGGAAATTTTATGGAATGAAACAGATAGGAAATGAAGAACAAACAAATGAAAAAACAGTGAAACAACCTAAGATCAAGTAAGTTCTTTTAAACTATCTTGTTTCAGCATGTACTTAAAGGAAAACATAAGAGTATTCTGAGATCAGGTTAGTACCTCTAAACTAGCCTGCATTGAAGTACTTTCAGTTAGAAAACATTAAAAAATAGTTTGAACGGCTTAAGATCAGGTAAGTGCCTTTAAACTACCCTGCTTTTAGCATATTCAAATAAGAAGAACATAAAAGTATTCTGAGATCAGGTTAGTGCCTTCAAACCGGCCTGCATTGAAGTACTTTTAGTTATAAAATATTAAAAAATAGTTGAAAAGCTTAAGATCAAGTAAGTGCCTTTAAACTACCCTGCTTTCAGCATATTCAAATAAGAAAACCACAGATAACAGTGACAAAGAGAAATTTAGATCAGGCAAGTGCCTTTAAACCGACCTGCATTGATGTACTCTTCAAAGAGAACGTTCAAATGAAGAAAACATAGATAATAAAGCTTTCAATAAGAGTAGGGTATTGATGAAAGTAAATCCTAACTCTATGTTTGCTGCTCTTTACCAGAGAAAGTGAACAGAGTGAGAACATTAAGCAAAATAACAATTGACAGTGAGGAACACATCACCATTGACATAAATCAGGATCCCATAAATCAACAGCTTGTATTTGATGTTTCAAACTAGTTACAATCAGCAAGCCCAGCGGGTCTCTACAACTTCAAACTTCTCATATCAGCTTTTGTATCTTCAAGTGGCAAACATGGCATCAGGAGCTTCAAAGACTATTACATGTGTTCAAATGTCTAGAGACCAACATTTTCTCATCTTCTACAGAAGTATTTATAGAAGAATGAAGAGGTGGGAGGATTTCCCAGGGGTCAAGTATCATTAATTATGTAATCAATGCAATTTCTGGCCTTTGAGAACCAGGCAAGGCATAAGGCGGGAATGTAATCATTCCTAACTTTGCTTCATAACTCTGTTTCTACCTTTCGAGGCCTAATGATTAAAAAGATCTGCTTCTGGACTGTTCATTAATCTTTTAAAATAGTTTTGACGACAATTTAGAGATAAGATCCTCAGTTAGTATTAATTGTTCGGCAGCCTTTGGGCAAAATACCTTTTGTTTGTAATAATGACTAAGCCTTCTTTAATTACCATGAGGCCGCAGTTTCCCTTTGGGAGGTGGAAAGGTTTATTTACTTTAGTTCAGTGTTTTTTGATCTTCTGTTCTGGCAATAACTGATACTCTTTTAACTGTGATTTAAGAACACAGTGTCTTGTCGATGTGTAGGGCCACACAGGGCCTTTATAGTATCAGTGCCCATGAAACGTTGATAATCGTGGAACGAAACCCTTTTTTAGTAGTTTTCCCTTTGATAACCAAAGGCCAAAAGATCGGGGCCTTTGGCTTTCTTTCATTTGTAATATGGACAGAAAATTCGGAACCTGCAAAAACAAACAAAATGTTATGAAATCATGCGAAAATAGGTTAAACTGCTTCAGAAGGCGGGGAAGGAGCATAGCCATTGGATCTGGACACGTGGACAGTCCAAATCTAATTAGGGGATTGCAATCGGCGGGAGGAGAGAAGGAGTGCGATGAAAAAAATCCGATGCGATTTGTGCGATCGGAAGGGCCAAGGCGATTAAGCGATGGCCATCGATCAGAGGATCAGATCGACGGTGGGAAATGAATCGGGGGATTGGCCGATCGGAGGGACAATCAAAACGCATGTGATTGAAATCGCAGATGCGACGGAGCGCTGGCTGTTTGATCGACTTTCGACCAACGACGAGGATTAGTTTTTAGAATGAAAGGCGGAAACCCTTATAATACACGAAAACCCAAAGTTTTTTAATATAAAACAAAGGTTTAATGGATCGGGGTGGAAATAAATATATATAAAAAGGATAGGCGCTCGACTGCGGGGCCGCTGGCTGTATGAAATTCAAAGGGCCCGGGGCTTTATATAAAAAGGGCCTATCGGAATCGGAAGACCGGGCCTGGTATTTTTAATCTACCCATTTGAAATCTTGCGATGCGATTCAACGCCTGGGGTCTTTAACACTTGGGCCTGGGGAAAGTTATATGAAACAGAGGCGAGGGGGGCGGAGTTTATATATAAGACCCAATCGCATCGGGACTTTGATGCGGGTATTTTCGATCAACCCATTTGAAACTTCCGATTGCGATTGCACGATCGGTCCTTTTAATCTACCCATTAAATTATTTAACACATGCTTTTGGTTTTTAGTTCAAAAGTTTGGATAAATGGGTTTTTGACTTTGTAAACGAAAAAAGGTGATCGGGAAGGATTTTTTCAAGGCTTTAAGGGCGGAGGTGGGCCCACAGGATATATATATATAAAATGATGCAATCGGAAGTTTTTATAACGCAAAGTATCAATCGCATCGGGGTAATAACTCTTGGTTTTTTAAAATAAACATGAGATTTGGAGTTATATCAAAGGGAGCCGATCGCATCGGGGTTTTTGTGTAACAAAACATATGCGCTCATCTGATTTATTCCGATGCGATAAGCGCCGATGGGATTAACGCCTGGTTCCAGGGAAAGGGCATGTGGGGGAAATGGTTAGGACTTAGCCCAAGGGGCTTAAGTCCATCGGAATAAAACTTTGTTTTTTTGTGAAATTTTCAGAGTTTTCAATGGTTTTTAGAGGTTTCGGTAAAGCTAAAGAATGGGTCTTTAACTTTATAAAAGTGATTTTCATGAGGGGGAGAAAAGAAATCTTGAAAACAAAGGGGTTTTTATGGAGAAAAAGGGGAGCAAATGAAGGTAAGTTTGGAAGAGGGGGAGAGGAAGAATGGTGGTTTTGCAGCAGTTTCTTCTCATGAATTTAGCAGAATTTTTGAGTTCTGGAGGGAATCAGTAGTGAAGACTTTTTAAACATGAGCATGAGATCTTCCACAGGCTTCAAGAGATAACATTTTGGCCATGAAAGTGTTTCTTGAAGACTGAACAATGTTTTGGCCACCTTTTGATAGGACAAATTTTACAGGTGGCCAATAGTGGCTCCACTTGGGGATGGTGCCTTCTTGAAGGCATCAAGAACTTTCAGACTTGCATTCTCTGGGAGGCTGACCTGTGCCTGATCCATTGTGTTCTCTGGGAGGCTAACCCTTTTTTTGTTGGGATGATCTTCTCTGAAAACATATTAGCAACTATGAAAAACAATGGACCTTCATCAATACAAACTTTATACTTACCCAATCCTACTGATCTAGCATTTTTTCTTCTTAGAGTGCACTTGGATTGGCAAACTCTTTTACAAAATTTTATTCTTTTTGAAAGAAAAAATCTAATCTATTTCTACTCCTTATTTCTCCATGGACTCAGATTAAACAATTGAGGCCATATGATTCTCTACCTATTCTATCAATCTGTTAGGATTAAACAATCTAACAGATTTTTATTCTCTAAATTCAACAACAAAATTTTTAAAAACAACCAAGTCAAGATTAAGCTGTTTGACTTGCTGTGATCTATGGCATAAAAACAAGCTGCACATAGACATTATTTTGCAGAAAGTTATATAAAAAATGGAAGGCTTAAGATCTGAAAATTCAAGTACTTCCTTCATCCTTTTACAACTCTATTTTGACTCTTGCTTGAGCTGTTTTTTCTTGTTTTCTGGTTCAGATTTTGAGCTGATTAGAACCAGATTTTTTCATCTCTTGACTCAGAAAATAGAACAGATTTGAGTCATTCTTTCTTTGAAATTTTTAGGTTCAAATTTTGAGCATGTTTGAACCTTTAATTTCTATCCTAAACTATCTACTGATAAGCCAAGGTTAAACAGTTTGGCAAATCTAATTCACTATCCTATTAGCAGAAAATTTAAAGCTAATTAGTCAAGTTTAGACAGTTTGACTAACTAGAAGTGTGTTATTCAGGAGTGGCATTTGAGCTTGTACACTTTCATATTTGTTTCTCTTTTTTGGTATGGGGCTGTACCTTTATTGTTTTTTACAATCTGCCCTCTTTTCTTTTCTTTTTATTTTTTTTGTAATTTTTCTTTTATGAGACTGAACAAAGAAAATGGTATTTATAATGGAAATGAAAGCTTTAAAATCTAACTCAGCAGTAGTAATTCTTAAGGACCCTGCCATTGACAGGACCCCCAAACAGATCTGTGCCATCTAACTCTTGTAGAAAAAAGGCATTAGGACCAATGGTGGACTGGATGATGTAAGGACCTTGCCACAAACTATCAAATTTACCATGTTTACCCTTATCCTCTCTTTTGGAATCCCATTTGAGTACCTTATCTCCAATGTTGAAAACACAAGCCTTTGTTATTTTGTCAAACAACTTCTTTATGTTTTCTTGCACCTTCTGAGCCCTATTGTAAACATCTTCCCTTGTCTGCTGGAGATGTATTGTCTGACTGATCCTCCTAATCATGCTGTCCTCTTGTAACTGTATTTATTGGATTAATTTTATTACTGGTACACCTAGGCTGGTAGGAAACACTGCATCTGCTCCATAAACAAGCTGGTAAGGGGACATTCCAATGGGCCTTTTTGTGGTCAATCTGTCTGCCCATAGAGCATGCACCAACTTATTATGCCATGATTTTTTGTTCTCTTCAAGCAGCTTCTTGATGATGGTCACCAAACTTTTATTTGATGATTCTGCTAGCCCATTACCTTGAGGGTAGTAAGCAGTGGAATGACCAAGTGTAATCTGATACCTATGACAAAAATCAATCATCTTTTTGGAACCAAAAGCAGCAGCATTATTAGTAATAATCTTCCTAGGGCATCCAAATCTAGACAAGATATGGTCTTCAAGGAATTTTATAATGACAGAATTTGTGGCATTCCTAGAAGGGATGGCTTCAATCCATTTTGTGAAGTAGTTAGTGGCTGTGAGAATCCATTTGTGTTGGGCAGACGAAGCAGGATGGATTTCTCCTATGAAATCTAGGCCCCACTATTGAAAAGGAGCTTCAACAGTGATAGGTTGTAATGGTAAAAGAAGAAGTTTTATTTTGCCTTCAAAAATTTGGCATTTGTGACAGGCAACTATCATTTTATGGACATCTTGGAAGAGGGTGGGCCAGAAATAGCCATCTCTAAGGATTTTATTGGCTGTGGTTTTCCAGTAAAGATGACCTCCACACTCTCCTTCATGGAATTCATGTTTGATCCTTTCTGCATCAACTTCAAGCAAACATTTAAGTAATAAACCATCAACATTTTTCCAATATAAACATTCATTTAAAATGCAATAGTTCCTAGCTTTCAACTTTAAAAACCTTGCCTTTGTTTTTGATAAATCAGGAGGAGCATTAAGATTTTCAAGCACATACAAGATATCAGTGTACCAAGGTGAGTTTTGAAACTGCTCTTCGACAATGGGAGAAGGTAATTCTTCCTCTTCATCCAAGGCATCTACCATGTTAATATCAAGGGATTGTAGATTAGATTCAACCATTAATTGAGCTAAGCCCTGACCTTTAATTAGTTTGGTTGGTCTGATTTCCAAATCATACTCTAATATAGCAGCGATCCATTTGCCTCTCTTTCCATTTGGGTCTTGTGACAAGATGTCTTTTACCACTATATTAGGTACATAGGAAATGATGTGGGAATGTAGAATATACACCCTGAAGTCCTTTAAGGCCTTTACCAAATCATAGGCATGTTTTTCCATTATGTTATATTTCAAGGGTGCATCCCTTAAAGCCTTGCTGAAAAAAGCAATGGGTTGTTCCTGTCCCTATGGGTTTTTCTGCAACAGGACTACAGCCACAGTATGCTCTGAGGCAAAGGAGAAAATAAGGAACTCTTTTGAAAAGTCTGGGCTGATTAGGACTGGTGCCCGGGTGAGTGCATGTTTTACCAATTCGAAGGATTTTTTGGTTTCTATAGTCCACTTCACTCCTACTTCTTTCTTGAGCATATTAGTCATGTTTCTAAGGAGCTCTGCTAAGTTGGGAATAATCCTCCTCAAGAAGTTAATCTTTCCAATAAAGGACTGCAATTATTTTATGTTCCTTGGTTGGCTAATCTGTAGTATTCCCTCAACTCTATTTGGATCTATTTTAATCCCTTCTTCTGAAATGATATGGCCAAGGAGTTTACCTTTTTGGGATTTAACGATAACCCAAACCTTCTGCACTTTTCAAGGACCTTTCTTAAATGTTTCAGGTGCTCTTCATTAGATTTGGAATAAGTTGTTATGTCATCAAGGTAAATTACAATGAAGTGCCCTATCTCCTCTGAAAATACAATGTCCATGGCCCTTTGGAAAGTGGCCCCAGCATTCATTAATCCAAAAGGCATTTTCACATACATGAAAGTGCCCCAAGGAGTGGTGAAAGCTGTCTTGAGTTGGTTTTATAGGAGTACTAAAACCTGGTTATACCCTAAAAAACCATCTAACAGAGAAATCCTCTTCGAACCAACTACTCTTTGTAGAATGTGTTCCATTTTGGGTAGAGGGTAATTGTCTTT
The DNA here is from genome assembly GCA_034641835.2 of Pinus albicaulis. Taxonomy (NCBI): domain Eukaryota; kingdom Viridiplantae; phylum Streptophyta; class Pinopsida; order Pinales; family Pinaceae; genus Pinus; species Pinus albicaulis. The sequence goes on along the minus strand of CM076580.1, from coordinate 1,412,134,966 downwards.
TAGGGAGGCTCTGTTAAGGTTTCTGAAATCAATGCACAATCTGATTTCTCCTGTCTTTTTCCTCACGACTACAAGGTTAGAAACCCAGTCTGAAAACCTCACAGGCACGATGATTCCTGCCTCATACATTTTCTTGATTTCCTTTTCTACTAGAGGCAGTTGTATTGGATTAATTCGACGCAGTTTTTGCTTAAAGGGTTTCTGGTTTTCTTTCAAAGGGATCTTGTGCTAGATGATTTCTGTATCGTAGGCTTTCAAGTCTTCATAGCTCCAGGCAAACACATCAACAAACTCTTTAAACAGGTCAACGTATTTCCTTTTCATGTATGGTGGAAGGGACCTAGCTAATTTAATCATTTTAGGCTGATCCTCGATGCCTATGTTGTATTCCTCAACCTCAGACTTTGTGTATTCTACGGTGGGCTTCTTTGCTACATCGTTAAAATCAAAGAGGTCTTCTAACGGTGCTAGCCCCCTAGGTATGTTCTTGTCTTTTGACGACAATACCTCAATGTCTTCGTTTTCTGTGTCCTTGTATTCTTCAGTATGAGTTTCAAGTTTTTTAGTTAACATGTTGATTTCTACGGGACCAGATGGTTTTTATTTTTTAGGGGACTTTTTGTTTAGGCAATTTTCATCGGATTTAGAATCTGAATCAGATAACTCAAAGTCATTCTTGCCCAGAAGAAAATATTCTATCTGTTTGTCACCCTCAAAGACCTGCCAATATTTTTCATTATCTGGCACAACTGGTCTAAAATTAATTTGAGTTGTACAGTCTTTGGTTTCAAATGGCGTTAAGCATGTTCTAGCCGCAAAAGCTAAATTGTGGGCGGCAATATTTCTTTTTCTTGGAACAAAAATCAATTTGGACTCGTCAAAAGTTTCTAAAAGGTCCATGACATCGTTTCGGTAAGCTCTAAGTCTGGGATGATTTGCATTATATTCCCCATTGACTTGATTAATGACTAGTTCTGAATCCCCATACACATTAATTCTTGTGGCTCCTAACTTTTTTAATAGATGTAAGCCTAAGAGAAGGGATTCATATTCTGCTATGTTATTGGAACACTGAAAGTTTAATTTGTAGGAAATGCTTTCTGTGTGGTTGTTTTCAGTGTTGGTAATCCAGACACCTGCACCAGCATTTCTCTTAGTGCATGACCCATCAAAATACATACTCCACAGAGGACTATTTTTGGTTTTGTCTTGTTTATTGTCTTCTTCAACCAACGTGCTAAAGGGTTGTTGTGAAATCTCGACACTTAGTTATATTTGTTTCACCTCCTCAGGTTTTTCATGGAGTTGAGCGTGAGGGATAGTCTGTTGTTTACCATATTGGCTTTGTTCACTCTGGTCTGTTGTTTCAACGCGCTGTTCCAAAGTTTCTCTCTCGTCTTCTTCCATATCTAGAACTGTATTTATTTCTAGATTAGGGGTCTCTAACTATTTGGATGAGTCGATGTCTTCTAGTTCTGGCTTATTCGAGGACTCATCATGGTAAAGGATAAACGAATCCAGGTCTGTATGGATAGAGTAAATGGGGGAATTTTCAGGGTTTTCAGGGCTACTGACCATGAATTTCAAGTGTGCCTCTCTGTATAGCCTTCTGAGCTGGCTAAAGACAGGGATACTGGCATATGTCCCATCCATCTGCATGGTACCTTGCATCTTGGCACCCCATGACCTTGATAACAACATGCCATACTTAGGAGGCACATCGGCCACCACAACATCCATAACCATGTACTTGGCTGGGATTTGAGTCAAACTTACACAAAGGTCTTTGATTAGGCCAAGGCATTTCACTCTGTTAGAGTCAAAAGAATATAAATCCTTGTAAGGTATGGTTATTTCTAGCCCTAGCCTTTCCATTATTACCTTTGGCATAAGGTTGTGTGAGGCTCCAGAGTCATGCATAGCATTATGCAGGATTTTGTCATGGATATTAAGGCTGACGTAGAATGGAGGTACTATCCCTTCTTGAAATTTCCCTTCAATTTCAAGACCAAAAATGAGTTTTGGCTGGTCATCATTAAAATTTACTGTGTCATTATTATCCTCAATATTTAAAGCCTTCAAAATTTGGGCTCTATATACATGATGGGCAGCGAACTCAGTCAAGGGAACAGAGATTTTGATCTTTGAAATTTCCTACTCGAGGCTGAAGTGAATTTGGTTTTTTGAAAAACTTGCCTCAGCCTTACTAGATGCTAGATTATCAGCGACATCAGCTCGCTGATTTGTTCTATTTACGTTTGATAGATTGGTTTTAACAGGAGTACTAGCTGAAGTGTTAGTACTACTAAGGTCTGCATTCTGTTTTTCACTTGTTTGAGTGCATTTCTCTCTATCTCTATCAGAAGTCACATCTACTGTTTTGTACTTTTGTTTGACAACTTTAGGTTTGGCTACAGTGCTTTTTTGTGAAGGTTTGTCAGAGGTTTTGGTGTTGAGAGTTTGTTGACTGGCTTTGCTTCTAAGGTCATATTCTTTTTGGGATTCTATGAGGACATTTTCCATGTTGGGAAAATAACCTTCATCATCATCTCTGTTGTCATCATAAGGGGTATAAAGACCTTGTTTTCTTTCATAATGAACCTCAAAGTCATCATTATCTACTCCCAACATGTTGATATCATCTTCTTCTATTATCTCATCTGTTTCCTCAACCTCACTTATATAGTTTTGATGAAAGGGAGGAGTGATCTGTTGATCATATTCCCTAGGTCTATTTGGAGGTTGGTTCCTTCTAAAATTCTGATTCTGGTTCTGGTTTTTGTTTTGAGGAGCAGTTTGGTTTTGACTTGCTTGTGCTCTCTCAAGGATGCTCATTTTCTTCATCATCTCCTCCATCATTCTTTCCATCTTTGAGTTGGAAGTAGAAGGGAAATTTTCCTCTCTAAAGGAAACTCTTTTTTCAATTTTCATTCTTGCTCTCTTCTCCATCAAGTTGACTTCCACAGAAAGAGCACCCTTTTTCATATCTTCAAGAGTTGCAAAATCTCTCTTTCTCAGCTGATAGGCCATCTCAGGGTCAAACCCTTCAGGAAATTTTTTTAAAGCTGAGCCTTGTGGAGGTTTTAGTTCTGGGGAAAGTGGATTATACACACTATTGAATCTAGTGCAATAAGCTTGCACACTTTCCCCAGTGTCTCTATGGAGATTCTTATAGTCAGAAAGGACTTGGAGAGGGTTTTTCTTTACTTCCCATTTGTTTAAGAATGTTTGATGGAAGGCTTGTAGATCACAGATACTATGGGGGGTTAAACCTTTGAACCATTTCCTCACTTCTCCCCCTAAGCTTTGAGAAAATAACCTAAGCTTGACAGAATCATCATCAATTTCATTTCTGTCAAAGTAGTCATTCATATTATCCACATGTTGTGATGCAGTTGTAGCATTGCTAGCATCATATAATGGAATTTTGGATTGATAGTCCAGTGGAAGATTTACTAATGGTGCAGGAAGAACTAAGGGAGCATACCATGTTGCCATGATATGTGGTGGAGGTGGATTTACAAGAGGTGGATTAACAAAAGGGAAAGTGGGCTGAAGTGGAGTGATTTGAACAGTGGGTGTAGGGTGAGCAGAAGTGGATGGACCAGAAATAGACTACTGAGTTGATCTTGGATGAGAGACACCTAAGTTGTGAAGAAAATGCAAAACAGGAGGTGTTGTTTCTCTGTTACCAAGAGGTTCACTTGTTTCCGGGGATGATAGTGAAGAATCAGAGTCTAACTGATCTAAATTACCAAGAGACCTAGTTCTAAATGGATTTACTAAGTCCACTTGAGCTTGTTGTAGAGCTGAAAGATTTTCAGGAACTGAATTAGCTCTCAAGGGTGATCTGAAAACAGTTGATAAATTAATCTTAGGAGACTTCCTAAGGATACTTTCTGGGTTATCAACTATCTCAGGTGGATCAGGGTCAAGATAGGCTCTAGTGTGAATATTTCTAGAAGCCACTATGTAGTGTTTTTCAGACCCAAAATAAACAAGACAAGTTCAACCAGGTATGACAATCTTTAAGAGGTTAACTAGTCTTTTTTGCAAGAAAATTTTAATCCTACAGTCTTGTGACTGGGTTTGATAGATATTACAATGATAAGGGTTCTTCCCAGTGGAGTCTTAAGGTCTGTTCAGGATTGTGGAGTCGCCAAGTGGAATTTTTCTGCTCTTTTCAGAGGTAAAACGTGTTATGGTCCACCACCATGTTTATTGAATACTAATTCGAAATATTTTAGGTTTTTCTGAGTTGTGTGGTTGTATGGAAAACTAAAGAGTCTATAAAAGCTGGCCAAGCAACTATGAACTCAAAAATGTCCCCAGCGGAGTCACCAATATGTTAGCACCCTGTAATTAGCAAGATTGGCAAAGTCCAACTGCAGGGAGAACATCAGACCACTTTGGGATTCAAGGATCTAGCCCTCCTGAATCCAGAGAGGGATCTCTCTATGAATGAGCTTAAAGATGTGATCTTTAAAACCTTAAATGTGATATTAGGCTAGTTATGAAGAGCTTGTGTTTTGTTTTGTTTTTTTTGGTTGGGCAAAGACATGATGAAGGTGAAGGCAATTTCAAAATGAAGGGTGAAGGTGTCTGCAGGTGAAGGAATGATTTGGCTGACAGAAAGGCAAAGACAATTTTAAACCATTGGGCTATGGAGTTATAGGAGGATTTTAATTGGACAACAAGGTTCAAAAAGGATCCATGGGGCAATTCACTTATGTCAAAGGATCTCTTAAGGCGATTTTATGGAATGAAACAGATAGGAAATGAAGAACAAACAAATGAAAAAACAGTGAAATAGCCTAAGATCAAGTAAGTTCTTTTAAACTATCTTGCTTCAGCATGTAATTAAAGGAAAACATAAGAGTATTCTGAGATCAGATTAGTACCTCTAAACTAGCCTGCATTGAAGTAATTTCAGTTAGAAAACATTAAAAAACAGTTTGAACGGCTTAAGATCAGGTAAGTGCCTTTAAACTACCCTGCTTTCAGCATATTCAAATAAGAATAACATAAAAGTATTATGAGATCAGGTTAATGCCTTCAAACCGGCCTGCATTGAAGTACTTTTAGTTATAAAATATTAAAAAGCAGTTGAAAAGCTTAAGATCAGGTAAGTTCCTTTAAACTACCCTGCTTTCAGCATATTCAAATAAGAAAACCACAGATAACAGTGACAAAGAGCAATTTAGATCAGGCAAGTTCCTTTAAACTGACCTGCATTGATGTACTCTTCAAAGAGAACGTTCAAATGAAGAAAACATAGATAATAAAGCTTTCAGTAAGAGTAGGGTACTGATGAAAGTAAATCCTAACTCTATGTTTGTTGCTCTTTACCAGAGAAAGTGAACAGAGTGAGAACATTAAGCAAAATAACAATTGACAGTGAGGAACACATCACCATTGACATAAATCAGGATCCCATAAATCAGCAGCTTGTATTTGATGTTTCAAACCAGTTACAATCAGCAAGCCCGGTGGGTCTCTACAACTTCAAACTTCTCATATCAGCTTCTGTATATTCAAGTGGCAAACAGGACATCAGGAGCTTCAGAGACTATTACATGCATTCAGATGTCTAGAGACCAACAATTTCTCATCTTCTAGATAAGTATTTATAGAAGAATGAAGAGGTGGGAGGATTTCCCAGGGGTCAAGTATCATTAATTATGTAATCAATGCAATTTCTGGCCTTTGAGAACCAGGCAAGGCATAAGGCAGGAATGTAATCATTTATAACTCTGCTTCGTAACTCTATTTCTACCTTTAGAGGCCTAGTGATTAAAAAGATCTGCTTCTGGACTGTTCATTAATCTTTTAAAATAGTTTTGCCGACAATTTAGAGATAAGATCCTCGGTTAGTATTAATTTTTCGGCAGCCTTTGGGCAAAATACCTTTTGTTTGTAATAATGACTAAGCCTTCTTTAATTACCATGAGGCCGCAGTTGCCCTTTGGGAGGTGGAAAGGTTTATTTACTTTAGTTTAGTGTTTTTCGATCTTCTGTTCTGGCAAGAACTGATACTCTTTTAACTGTGATTTAAGAACACAGTGTCTTGTCGATGTGCAGGGCCACGCAAGGCCTTTATAGTATCAGCGCCCATGAAACGTTGATAATCATGGAACGAAACCCTTTTTTAGTCGTTTTCCCTTTGATAACCAAAGGCCGAAAGATCAGGGCCTTTGGCTTTCTTTCATTTGTAATATGGATAGAAACTTCGGAACCTGCAAAAACAAATAAAATGTTATGAAATCATGCGAAAATAGGTTAAACTACTTCAGAAGGCGGGGAAGGAGCGTAGCCGTTGGATTTGGACACATGGATGGTCCAAATCTAATTGAGGGATTGCAATCAGTGGGAGGAGAGAAGGAGTGCGATGAAAAAACTCCGATGCGATTTGCGCGATCGGAAGGGCCAAGGCGATTGTTACATAGTAATTTGTCACCGTCCCTACCATTCCCCGTCCCGCACAATGGAGGACCCATTTCGTGACCTGTGAACATTGTCATGCCTTGAAAACATCATCAATGCATTCCTTTAAGCATGAGCTTTATTTGCCCTTGAGACATCTCCTTGCAAAAATCATGAAAAACATACCTTTTGGCATTGGCTCGGGCAGGCAGTTCAGTACTCGCGCCAATGAGGAAAATCCTGCAAAGAGGTCGCGCCACCTGGCGCTCTGTCATAGAGCAGCAGTCGCGCCACCCATTTTAGGGACTGTTTTTTAAATATGGATGGCGGAAGTTGAGTTCAAACAAACTCAACAAACCATTACCTATCTTGAGTTGGGAGGTTTGGCTGCGGGAGTTCTATGGAAGGGAAGTTGTTTTTCCACCTCCCATGGAACCTTCCTTGTTGATAGGGCCAATCCCATAATAATACGGATCCCAACTCCTCCTTCCCCATCTATAAAAGCCTGCTCAAATCCATGGCAAGCTAGTCTTGAAATGCCTAAACTCTGAATCTCCATATTCCCAAGAGCCTTTGTGTTGCAAAGAATCCTCTCTTTCCCTTAAGGCTAAACTCAAGTAAGGAGACCATTGTCACGAGACTCTGGAGAGGTTTTCCCCTTCCTCAAAGCTTTGCGAGACGGACGACCGGAGACCCGGTTTCTCGAAGGAGGTCGCGACGTCGTAACTTGGTTGTAATCTTTCTTCGTTTATTACTTAATAGATGATTATGATTATGGTTCCACTCTGTTTTCCATCATGTTAATGCGAGTAACATCTTTTCTGACCGATGTTTAGTTACGTATGCTGGTTTCTATGCTTGTATCTGTTCGTTTCTTCCATGTGAAGGTGTTCATCCGCGGAGATCGTAGAAGGATTGTGATATGCCGGGGCTGAAGAACGGGGACGCTTCTTCTTCAGGTTATAGCGTTGGAATCCAGGTAGGCTTCTATTCCTAGTCTTTCCATTCGTAACTAGGAGCTTGCATTATAGCATTGATTGTTTGTTGCTAGACCCCTGCTGGGCTAGTAGGGATCGCCTCTGTCCGCAGAGGGGATTTACCTCCTCAACAAATTGGCCAGTCCGAAGAATCCGATCAAGTGCGGCTTTAACTCGATTAGCGCCGCGCCAATTGGCGCACGTTGCCTTTGTCTGCAAATTTCGCGCCAATTGACTTCGGCGCCACACGCTCACAGCCCCACCCCCGTGAGTTTTTGAGTTTCTTTCATTTTTCGCTCTCCGACGGACTGTCGTCTTCTTGATTTTCCGACTGCCTGAATGTGTTGGAGTCTTGTTTGGCTGGGAATTCACCTCTGTCCTTTGGTTGTTTGCTTCTATCTACCGATTTCACGTTTTGAGCCCTAGGTCATCTAGTGGCTTAGTGTATCGAGCCCTCCTTGGGAGTTTGGTGTTTTTGATTGTCCTGTCGACTATCTGATTGATTCTCCACATTCTCTAGCTAGTTGTTCATTATCTTATTGCGATTGTTGGGTGATTGTTCATTTTTTCATTCGAAACTCGTTTGGTCTTGCTTTGGACCTAGATCACACGGTCCATTGGAAGCTTTTGAGTATTCTCTTTGGTTTGAGAGACTTCGGTCATATTGGGAATCTGATTGCTTGTGTTGTTGAGTGAAATGTGTTTGTTTCGCTCTCTTGAATTTCGTTTCTCAAGTTGCTCCATTTGTTTTCAAGTTTGATTAGTGCATATTAGCCATTAAACATTGAAAATCAAAAAAAAAAAAAAATCTCTTTTGCTTTTGTTAATTAGTGCAAATTGTGATCTTTTCTATATCACTAGTGATTAGTGTTTTGAATGAAAAGTTATCAATTGCGTTAGTTGCATTAGAGATTTCGTTGCTTGGTTTCCTTTCATTTAGTTTGTGTAAAAGCTCTCAACTCTTCTCTAATTAGTTTTCATCGAACGAAATGTTGCACTATGGCATATAGCTTTGCATTTAGGAGACACTACATACGATAGGGCCTGGAAATTGAAACTTAATTGAAGATCAACCGTAAAATTTATTCAATTAACCTAAGGCAAAGATTGGAACTTAACGAAACATATTTAGAAGGTCTAGGCTCGAGACGTGTTCCGGCGTCGTTAAACCTAGCAGCTGTCGTTCGCCTGTTGGCTTTAGACCGCGCTAGTACGGACTTGCGCTCCCCGTACTGTCGCGTATATAAAGGGAGACCCCTCTAGGTTTCTATCCTTTTATCCATAGGAAGCCGAGTCTGCTGCCCTATACCCGTGATACACCGAACAAAACATTCGGGGAGATTTCCTGCACGTACGTTAAGTCCTTGGTTGATTTCTATTTCATTTTGAAACCAAGGTGTATATTGCAATGACGAAACCATGTCGTCGCCTTACCCTTTACCGCAGGGAGGCGTATCTTCCGGGTCGATCATCTCACTCGCCGCCTATGGGAATATCATCTCCCGTCGAGGCCGCCCGTCACTAACCCGGGGTGTTTCCTTCGACGCCCGTCACTTCTGTTCCCGTTCGGCCCACTGTCTGTGTGGCTGCCTCTTCTCCTGTTGTCTCAGCATCTGCTACTAGGGCTGGGCCAACTCCTGAAGATGTCTATCTAGCCACTGCTATACCGGAGAACATCTCTCCGGAGGAGTATCGGTTGTCTTTGCAACAGTCGAACGCCGAGGTTGGACCGTCCTCCCAAGATCCCTACCGATCTTACTTTTCGCACTATGCATAGGATGGTACTCCCGTGTATGCTTTCCCAGGTCAGTATGACGAGCACGGGGAGATTTTGCGTCTACCCGCTCCTGAGGCTTATCTTTATGCTCAAGGTTTACCATACAACTAGGCTTATAACCCGCGGTACGCCCTCTTCCAAGGCCAACCCGCAGCCAACCTCAAGCATTCAGAGCGACTCTACTGTGGACAAATTTCCATCCAAGGCTACCCTGTGGGCCAGCAAGGGCCATCGTACAGTCCGCAAGGACAGCATTATAGCCCTTCCGGTCAACCTATCCAACCTCAGCCAGGGTACCAACCGGGACCGGCCTATGGTCCTGGGGGGCAAATCCAGCCTTCTTTACCGATGCAACCGCAGTATCCTGTTGTCTCTAATGTTGCATATCAGCCAGGACCACCCTATGGTTCTGCTTCAGGTCAAACTGGTTTCCAGCAAGCACCTAGTCCTGTTCCACCACCAGGCCAACCGACTCATCCGGTACAACCTGGTGTCCCGCCTCCAGGCCAGCCGACCTATTCGGTGCAACCTGGGGCCCACTTACAACCAGGTCAACCTGTGCAACCAGCGCCGCCTGTTTATCCGGGCCAACCTGGTCATTCAGGCCAGCCCCCTCACTCGGGTCAACCTGTTCATTCAGGGCAGCCCTCTCATTCCGTTCACTCTGCTCAACAGCCTGTTCATTCAATGCCGCAGCCAAATCAACAGCTGCGCCCTACGTACCAGGCTCTGCAGAGTTCCACTTATCAGCAGCCTACTCATCCTCGGAGTGGTTATTATCCTCATGGTCAGTCTCAACCGAACTATAACCACTCTGGAGGCTCTCAGTATCATCCTCCTCCACCCGGTTCTACCTACGCTCGGCTGTGATCTGAATCTGCAGCATGCAGGCCGGACACCTAATCGGGCCCGAACCACGGTTATCAAGCCACACTATAGTTGCAGGTCAAATCGTGTTACGTATCGAAAATTCTATGCCCCTACGGTGCAGATCTGGGATAAACTGGTGAGGCAAGGATATTCCACAACCATGCGTGGAGCAAGATGCGGACCTTATCCTGGGACTGGCATGGTAGTTAACCCTCCATTGCCGTTCCTGGCTACCTTGGATCTACTGGACGTTTCGAAGTTGACCAATGATCCGATTGCTCATAATCCATATTGGCCCCCGGTTCCAACCAAGATACCAGGTGACTGTCCCAAGTTTGAGGGCAAAGCTGGAGAAGACCCCCAGGCGCATGTGATGACATATCACCTCTGGTGTTCGTCTAACTCTTGGACCGACGATTCGATTCGTCTACGTCTTTTCCAGCGTACTTTAACAGGAGCTGCTGCTAAGTGGTACATAGAGCTATCCCGTGGTATTTTTCAGGATTTCAACTCGTTAGCTATGGCTTTCCTCACGCATTTCCAGTTACCGGTCCGGTATGAGGCCGGGACGCACCTCCTGTCTTCTCTGAAGCAGGACACGGCCACTCACATCTCGGATCACATACATGAGTGGCGGCGCCGTCGTCGACTGATCAAGTTTCACATACCTGATCAGATTTTGACCCACTGGTTCACCACCTCCTTTGTGAATAAAATCGCTCAGGATATTGCGATGGGAGCGTGTGTGACGGAGGAACAAGCTATCGCGCGTGCCCAGTACCTGGATCTTGTCTATTCGCAGTCCGGCACGCTTTATGACATCGGCGGGGGGGGGGCCGGAACCTGGGCTGCGCCCCCTCTAGGGGTGGATGGTGTCGTTAGTTCCGTTTCTCAAAGTCGAAGAAGTCTTCGAATGGGAAACGAAAGGAAGCTAATTCTTCCAACAATACCTGCAAAGAAATCGCCTCATCGATTCTTGGTGACTTAACGGAGGTGAATGCGAGTCTGAGGCTAATCCTGTGGACAATCCTCAAGGGGAAGAAAGGGCAAAGGCAAATCAAAATACGATGCCCACGCCAGAATCTAGTCTCGAAGCGAGGATGGCTCCCAACATAAGCCGAAATTCCCTTGCCTCATCACAGCAGAAGGAGTGACCATTACACTAAGTTTTCATGACGGTCAAGTCGATCAACTTCTTAAAGAGCTCAAAGGGACTCCGTTTGTTTCGAGAGCCATTTCCATCACAGCAGACCCAGATGGTCGAACAGGCATCACCATCTGCACCGTTTGGGTCTCAGGTTTTCATGATGAAGACTAATGCACCTATCACTGTCGCTACGCAGTCGAAGGATTACAGCGGACAACAGCAGGCACCCGGGAAGGCAGTTGCGGATGGACCGCCTCCCCCACCTGTCTCCAGTCCGTTGGAAATCGAGAAGCCGACTCTCGAACCCGTTGTGAATCCACCTCCCAAGGGTGTTCTTCGGAGATCCTCTTATAATCAAGATATAGTGCCCATCAACATTGATGATGAGGATCACATCTACCTTGCCGTACACTATGTCTGTGGCTGAAGGTTCTTCAAAGTTGTCCTTCACAACGAAAGGCTTTACTATCTGCAATCGGTGGTATCGATCCCACCGACTCGAGTCTTCTCACCTTCGATTTAGAGAATTTCACTCCCCGGCTTCCACATCAAATTGCTCTTATTATCCAAGTCGGGATTAACGGTCTTAACATTCATAGGGCCGTCATGGATGAAGGTGCATCTACTTGTGTTATGTCCTCCGCTTGTTGGAAGGCCATCGGCTCTCCAACTTTGTCGTCATCTCCTAATGCCCTTGAGGAATTTGATGGTCGGGAATCTAAACCCCTGGGAGTTCTCGAGAGTCTTGCGATTACATTACAGGGAAAAATTGTCAACGTAGAAGTAGAAGTAGTTGACGCTGAACTCAATTACAAACTTCTCGACCGCGGTGGACCCATGTCATGCTCTGCGTGCCGTCTACTGTCTTTCGATTCATTAAGTTCCCTCACAAGGGCAAGATTGTCACGGTAGATCAGTTGTCATTTTTCACCTCTAGATCTCAGAACAACGTGACATACGTGGATCAAATTTCGAATCCCCCAGATAGCATAGGACCTGGTCTTTTCAAAGATCCAGTTCTCATGGGTATATTCCCCGCACCACCACCGGATACCGCTCAAGTCAACATGTTGTCCAGGACTGATGACCCCTGGCTTATTCCTGCACGGCGGAGTATATGAGTTTGGAGAATCCATGCCTTTAACGCCGGTGAGATCGACTGCGTGAAGTTGTTGCCGCCGCCCGGACCCTCCACCTCCTCGGCATGCTCCGATGAGCATGGCTCTCGACGTCTACTCGCAATCCCCCTGGCTTGGTCAGGCTGATTCACCTGATCCTCTCAGAGAGACTTTTCCTTCAGATGAGGCTATCATTGAAACTATGTCTCTTGAGGAGCTGCCCTAGGGCGATGGACATCATCGCTCCTTGTTTATGCCTAGCTTGGGGGCAATGACTGATTTTCTGGAGCGTTATGCTACTCAGGTTCCTTCCCCTCCTCTTCAAACACCGATCTTAATGTACGAGGTCTTTTCGGAGGGTAATCTGAGTAACATTACTAAAATTGTTCCAATCAACATCTCCATTAAACCGAGGATTGTTGAGAACATTCATGTGGGTGTGACTTGTTCTCCCGAGGAGATTCAAGTCTATACTGAGCTTTTCAAAGAATTCAGAGATGTTTTCGCATGGTCCTACGAGGAAATGCCGGGAATTGATCCTAGTATTGTCGTACACGAGATTCCAACCTATCCAGGTGCGAAACCCGTGCGCCAACGCTTACGTCCCATGCATCCTCGGAAAGCCGCCGCCATCAAGGCAGAAGTTGAAAAACTTCTGAACGTGGGTTTTATTTATCCTATCCCCCTTACAGAATGGGTGTCCAATATCGTCCCTGTTGATAAAAAGCAGGGTACAATTCGAGTCTGTGTGGATTATCGCGATATCAATCGCGCCTGTCCTAAGGATAATTATCCCACTCCTTTCATCGACCAGATCATCGACGAATGTGCTGGGAGTGAGATCTATTCCTTAATGGACGGTTTCTCAGGCTATAACCAAATCAATATTGCACCTGAGGATCAACATAAGACCACATTCATCTGTCCGTGGGGCACTTTCGCATACAAAAAACTCCCGTTCGGCTTAAAGAACGTTGGCGCCACGTTTCAGCGTGCGATGTCCTACGCTTTTCATGACATTAGGTAACGGCCATCCCGGCCATATACGGGCGACTTGCCCGACCCATTCGGGTAGCGAGAGGACAAATAGGAACATCTTCGCCAGATATTTCTTCGTTGCAGACGCTACAATATTAGGCTGAATCCTCATAAGTGCGTCTTCTGCGTCGACTCTGGCCGTCTTTTAGGCTTTATAGTCTCGAAAGACGGAATTCGCCTCGACCCTCTGAAGGTTGAGGCCATTATAAATCTCCCGTCACCCTCCTCCCTTTATCAGTTGCAGAGTCTGCAAGGGAAAGAGAATTTTCTTAGACGCTTCATCCCGAATTACGCCGAGGTGGCCAAGGGATTCACTCGTTTGTTAAAGCAAAATGTTCCCTTTCATTGGGACGAAATCGCTCAAGAATCCTTTGAGAAGCTGAAGACATTGCTCGTCAATGCTCCGTTGCTTCATCCTCCGGACTACCACCGCGACTTTACTTTGTATCTAGCCGCCGCATTTAGCACCATCGCCATGGTCTTGGTGCAGGATGACGAGAACGGTGATGAACATGTTGTTTATTACCTGTCTCGGAACCTTCTCGACCCGGAAACGCATTATGCACATGTCGAGAAGTTGGCCTTAGCAGCCGTACACGCCGTACAACGCTTCCGCCATTACATCCTTTTGCGCACGATAACAGTGGTTTCAGACTGCAACCCTATGACGTATATTCTTTCTAGACAATTACTAGGGGGCAAGTACTCCAAATGGATCGTGATCCTACAGGAGTTTGACTTGGAGTTCACCACTGCCAAGTCAACTAAATCACTGGTCTTCGCGGATTTGATATGTTTTCTCCCTACAGACTCTTTTCCCGCACACTCTGAAGATCATATACCGGAAAAAACACTGTTTCTTATCGATACTCGTGATCCTTGGTACGGTGACATCATAGTGTATCTTCAGACCGCGACATTTCGGTCTGAGTTGGATAAAACTGCCCGCCGTCGGATTCGGCATCAGTCCCAACCCTACCGCATAGTAGGAGATACCTTATATCGCATTGGAGTAGATTCGGTGCTCCGACGATGCCTTACCTTGGAAGAGGCTGAGAAAGTCTTAAATGAGTGTCACAGTGGCGCCTGTGGCGGACATATGTCCGGGTATGCTACTGCCCAGAAGATTCTACGGGCAGGTTATTTCTGGCCTTCCATATTCAAGGATTGTATCACTGCAGTCCGAAAATGTCATCCATGCCAGATTTTTCAGCGCAAGATGCGCGCGCCGCCATTGCCTTTGCATCCCGTTATTACCGTCGGCCCTTTCGCGAAATGGGGCGTGGATTTTATGACGTGTAACCCTCACTCGGCCGGGGGGCATGCGTATATCATTGTCACCGTCGACTACTTCACTAAGTGGGCCGAGGCGATGCCTACACTAGCTGCTGACGGGAAAACGGCTGCTTCATTTATATTCAACCATGTTATTGCACGATTCGGGGTTCCTCAAGCCATCGTCACTGATCACGGTACTCATTTCCGCGATTACATGATGGCGGAGCTGACTTCAGCGTTGGGCTTGCGTCACGACAGCTCAACACCATACTACCCTCAAGCGAATGGTCAGGTTGAAGCGGTGAACAAGGTTTTGGTCACCATGCTTCAGCGACCGGTTGGGATTCATAAATCCAGTTGGCATCTCCAACTGTTCTCAGCTCTCTGGGCATACCGAACATCTGCTAAGAGTGCAACCGGGTTCACACCTTTCCAATTGGTGTACGGTCTGGAAGCTACTCTGCCGGTTGAATGTGAAATTCCTTCGCTTAAATTAGCTGTGGAGCTCTTACCGGATACTTCTCCTGAGGAAGAACGTCTTCTGTATCTTGAACGGTTGGATGAAACCCGTCGTCTAGCTGCTTTGATCATCGAAGCACAAAAGAAGAGGGTTAAAACTCATTTTGATCAATCTGTTTCTCCCCGTTCTTTCATCGAAGGAGACCTCGTCCTCTTGTACGATCAGGCACATGATAAGCTTGGAGCCGGTAAGCTCTAGCCGATGTGGCACGGGCCCTATATAGTAAAGCGCGTTTTGAAAAATGGGGCCTACGAGCTTGTAGACTACGAAGGAGTTCCGCTGGCGCAGCCCAGGAATGGGCTGTACCTTAAAAAGTACTATGCCTGAAGTGATTTCTTGGTGTGGTGTGTGTACATAGGTGTGTGATTGTCATTTGTGTGCATGGTGTGGTGTGCTTTGTAAACATCTTTTTGCTGATCGGGTCTTCCTGGTTGTGCAGATGTCTATTCATCCATTTGTTGGTTTCGCGGATGGTGCCTCCCACAGTACCAGGAATCTGTCTTCCACAGCCTGGGTAATCTATGATCCTGCTGGTGAGTTGATTGACCTGCAAGGCGTGTGTCTAGGACGTACCACGAACAACATCGCGGAATATAGTGCCGTGTTGGAATTATTAACTGAGGCAGTAAACCTTGGTATCAGTACAGGTGCTGGTGTGCACCTGGGTCACGCTTGTAGTGTTACAATGAGAACGGACACTATTCGGTAAGAAACCCGTCCATTTTACGTCTGTATCTGCGTATTCGATTACTGGAAAGGAATTTTGACTACATTACATATCATCATATACCCAGGCATTTGAATACATTAACAGATGCATTAGCAAATTTGGTATTAGACAGACATTTGCGCAATTTATAAATCATCATCACATGTAAAGAAAGACTCATCCAGAAATAGATATGTATATATATAGATATCAAAATGTTTACATAGAGTGTGTCACATAAAACTCAAAAAATATACATAATCGTCTTAGTACATCCTGAGACACTATGTCTCTCAAAAATAGGTGTGGCATAAATCCTAAGGACTAATCCGCATGGTGCTCATGGTAGCACGTCACTGCATGTCACTGCACGCACTAAGCGCCTCAGGATTCGGTGGATCTGATTCAGAAATCCCACCGTGTGGCACTGGTATGCCATCGGTACGTCTGCTAGCCGGGCATAGTCGGGGATCCCATGGGCAATCCCCTCGAGGTTCTGGATCAGTTCCTCTCCTCCGGTGCCTTCCCCCTGGATCTCAGGGGCGAGTTGTGTCCTCCGGGAGATTGGAGACATCCCGGCTGGTCTCTCAGGTCCTACATCTGCATGCATATATAATTGTGTTAAGACGAATGTGTATTTACAAAAAAAACATATAAACATAAAATCAAAAATATGAGGTCTTACCCAGCTCCTCGTCCCAGTCATCTCCTTCTGGTAGTGGGAGATCTGGGTCCCCGGTAAAGTCAGTTCCTGAATAGGGCCAATCTTCCACGATGATCAGTTGGCGTCGTAGCCACCTAAAGAACTCTGGCCTCCAGGACATCTGTTGGCCACCTCCAGATCTGGGCATCAGTGCTGCCCAGCGAGCCATTCGTGGCTCTCGTGGTATCGGACTCGCCACTGCGGCCCCTTGGCCCTGGAAGATTGGTATGCATTCCAGAATGAACGATACCAAGATGGAACCATACCCGAACTGCTTCAGTTTCCCCTGTTTGCACTTCGTGAGCTGCCTTTTCATGTTGATGGTTACTGCTTCTGCCCAGTTGAACAGTAGGGGACCCATGCATTCTGAGGCTAACAGGAGTTGAGTCTTCGTGGCCTCGTGCAGAGCCTGCGACCCAGCAGCCCGCGTAATGGTATGGAGAACTACTCTCAGTGCTAGATCAGGGATGGTGGAGATGTATACCTTCTTACTTCTTGATCCTGTTTGTGCCCCTCGGCACACCCGTGCCATTACCTGTTCCATCTTTTCCCCGGATGGTCTGCTCCCAGTCAGTACAGGGATTGGACCTCTGCGGGACAATTTAGTAATGAAATAAATGTCAGTGACCTCCAATTCTAACACCTGGTCTCGTAGCCTGAACACTTGTTCATTTTCATCCCAGATGCTGATTAGATATTGGAGGAGCTCGGGCTGAGCTCGTAAACATGGCGTGAGGAAGAACTTTTTCAATCCACAGTCTCTAAGTGCGTTCATGCAAGCTTGGCTTTGCATGGCCTGTTCATCCTCGTCTCCGTGCTCTCGTTCCTTCCATTCGATCGCCATTTTGAGTGATTATCTGCATTCACATGGTCAAAAACCCTTGATTAGATCTTTGATGAGCTTCAAATTCCAAGAAATTTGGTTTAAATACCGAAATTTTGGGCGAAATTTAAGGTTCGGCCGCTGGCGCGGCTGTTTTGCTAACAGTCGCGCCACGTGGCGCGATCCCTTTACAAAAAAGAGCTCATTGGCGCGGGTCCGTGCCCGATACCCGCGCCAATGGGCCCGGCCCTAAAATTTTAAAAATACCCATGCAAGACTGATTCTTAAGGGAAAATCATTAAAAAATGAATGAAAATGTAGAGCAAGGGAGCGCCTTTTACCTGTGACAGACGAGAAGCTGAATGGTTGCCTGGATTGGTCGCAATCGTCGACGAAAGTTTCTGCTCCAAATGGACCACTGTTGCTTTCTACCAAGGTAAATAGTAAAAGTAATTTTATTTTTACCAATTAGACATATTTATAAATTTTTCGACGTTAAATGAGTTTCAAAAGTTATTTTTATCAAATATTTGCATATGTTATGTCGAAAATGGATTTTACGCTTGCTTGGTATGTGCAGCAACAGGTTTTTGCGACTTAAAAGATGGAAACGAGTTGTATTTTATACTTTTTCGGACTCGGTAAATACACGAAAAAGTCACTGTGGAGTCATCTTTCAGCTCTTTTCTGACTCTCTAAATATGAAAAGATCGCCGAGGCCCTTGTCGTTTCGATCTCGTTAAAATGAACACGAATCGACATCCACCCAGTATAAGTTTAACCCTTTTTC
This sequence comes from Pinus albicaulis, assembly GCA_034641835.2. Lineage (NCBI taxonomy): Eukaryota > Viridiplantae > Streptophyta > Pinopsida > Pinales > Pinaceae > Pinus > Pinus albicaulis. Next base: position 1,412,116,793 of record CM076580.1, on the reverse strand, counting down.
GGGCTGGGATGGATTGATTACGAAAAAGGAATACCCTAGCCTATCGCGACTAGGAGGTTTTCCCGGATATTGTTTTCTACCTTTTCGGATCTGGGGAACTATTTACGAAAAGGGACCTGTGGAGTTTTCTTTTCAGTTGTCTTTTCAAACTCTCTATACATGAAAAGACGCCGAGTTCTTCCTTTGTCAGACTCGTTAAAACCTGATGACATCGGATTTAGTCGAAATGACGTTCTCCGAGTTTCTCCTTCCTAGGACTCGTTAAATGCACTAGGATGGATTCGCCCGAAGGGCGGACTTATATCACAAGCATATGCTATCCCCTTCAAGCTTGTTATCAAAAATAATTGGGGTGCTCGCCAGAAATGGTGGGGGAAAAATGGAACCATCGTCGTTGTCGTCGGCAGTATGTCGCTCTTGAACATGGCACTTGTCTGCATTCGTGTCGGGTTGGGAACATCTCATCTCGCTGCTTCACTTTGCTTCCATGGGTTTGGGTAATCTCTTTTGACCTCTCATCTGTTCACTGCCTCGTCGCCATGACCTTTGATCCGTTGATGTCAAATACTGCCAAGTCCATTGTCGTGCCGTTCATATGTTCAAGAGAAGTTGCCCTCTGCGAATATCAACCTTCCTCTGATTCTCATATGATCCTGATTCACAACAAAAACATCATGTTCCTCTGTCTCGTGTCGATGATGTGGGAAACATTATGGCCCACCTTCGATCAAGGTCACTTCCTGTCGACTTCAGCTCATTATCCAGGAGGTTGGTCTAGAGACTCCCTATGGTACCTTGGAGCCTGCATGCCTCAATGGCAGGTTCGTCGCATTCGACGTGAGGTTTACATCATTGACCTCCGATCGAGTGATTCTGCGGGTGTTTGACGTCAACTCATTTATTCGCACGCCGTAGATTGTACCTGTAGTACCTTGAGGACCATTGTCATTATTGGTGGTTTCTCTCGCGTCTGTTAACAGCTTTCATCATTGGCTGGTAATCGGACGATGTTCTTGCATGTTCGACTTCAGCTCACATATTCACATGCTTGAACTTGTACTTTGTTGGGTCGAGATGGAGCGCAAGACCCTGGATTGTGTCTGTTGTAATCCAGGCTGCGATTGTGGATTATTATCATTATGTACGTGACTCATTGATTGGATGGCTGCGACCATACCTGAGTCTATTTGTTTGATCCTAGTTGGATGGCTGCGCCCATACCCTGGATCCGGATTATAGCATACTCTGTTTCGGATGGCTGCGTCCATACCACATATACATCATGTACTTGAGATATCAGTTGTATCTTTCTGCGCAAGTTTTCCGACGGCGGGCCTTCAGTTGAACATGTTCTCGTAAAGCATTTCACCCCTCTCCCTCTCGGGCCTCATACTTTAGGGGGCATCTGTTACACAGTAATTTGTCACCGTCCCTACCATTCCCCATCCCGCACAATGGAGGACCCATTTCGTGACCTGTGAACATTGTCATGCTTTGAAAACATCATCAATGCATCCCTCTAGGCATGAGATTTATTTTCCCTTGAGACATCTCCTTGCAAAATTCATGAAAAACATCCCTTTTTGCATTGGCGCGGGCAGTCAGTTCAGTACTCGCGCCAATGAGGAAAATCCTGCAAAGAGGTCGCGCCACTTGGCGCTCTGTCATAGAGCAGCAATCGCGCCACCCATTTTAGGGACTTTTTTTTAAATATGGATGGCGGAAGTTGAGTTCAAACAAACTCACAAACCATTGCCTATCTTGAGTTGGGAGGTTTGGCTGCGGGAGTTCTATGGAAGGGAAGTTGTTTTGCCACCTCCCATGGAACCTTCCTTGTTGATAGGGCCAATCCCATAATAATAGGGATCCCAACTCCCTCCTTCCCCATCTATAAAAGCCTGCTCAAATCCATGGCAAGCTAGTCTGGAAGTGCCTAAGCTTTGTATCTCCATATTCCCAAGAGCCTTTGTGCTGTAAAGAATCCTCTCTTTCCCTTAAGGCTGACTCAAGTAAGGAGACCATTGTCACGAGACTCTGGAGAGGTTTTCCCTTTCCTTGGCGAGCTTTGCGAGACATGGACGACTGGAGACCCGTCCGAAGGAGACCGCGACGTCATAACTTGGTTGTAATCTCTCTTCGCTGGTTATTTAATAGATGATTATGATTATGGTTCCACTCTGTTTTCCATCATGTTAATGTGAGTAACGTCCTTTCTGACTGATGTTTAGTTACGTATGTTGGTTTCTATGCTTGTATCTGTTCGTTTCTTCCATGTGCAGGTGTTCATCCGCGGAGATCGTGGAGGGATTGTGATCTGCCGGGGCTGAAGAACGGGGACGTTTCTTCTTCAGGTTATAGCGTTGGAATCCAGGTAGGCTTCTATTCCTAGTCTTTCCATTCGTAATTAAGGAGCTTGCATCATAGCATTGTTGTTTGTTGCTGAATTTCACGTGAGTAGTAGGGATCGCTCTCGGGGTCTCTGCTAGAGGGGGATTTATTCTCAATGTGTAACCAATAAATTTTGTTGCCCCTTCCTTCAATCTTTCAAACCCTGCAATTTAGGATGTGCCCTCATAATTTCTAATTCGTGTTTTTTCAAGTTGTATGGTTTCATCTAATCATTTACCTGCCACAATTTCCCACATTTAAAACTTTTCTAATGTTTATTCTAGTTAATACAATCATTTTTTTCATTTCATTTTTTTTTTCTTTTCAATATTCCAATTATAGTGGTTGTCACATCTTTTTGTCATCCTTGGCTTTATTGTCCTCAACATCTTGGGTTATCTTGAGATTTTCATGGATCCCCTCATTCTTTTTTCCGTGTCTATTGATTCCATTTCTACTTATTGCACTATACACTCTATTGTCCACACTTATAACTCTTTTCTACCAAATATCTCTACTTCAAATGTTAATATTATCTTCACCCTTTGATTTATATGTGTGTCTTAATCATCAATTGTTGTAATTCCATCATCAATATGATTGTCATATCATCAATGCATTTTTTCATCAATGCAAGTTGACTCTTTTATTTTTAACTTTTTAGTTTTCATGTCTTTATTTTTAAATTAGTATTTTTTCTTAATTGAAATGTCCATTGTTTATATTCTAAATGTAGCCAATATATCCTAAATTTGCATCTATTTATCATGTTAATTTGGTCTATGCTTGCTACTATATCTCTTAAAAAGTTCTTATCTTCTATATATTGTTGTCAATTTTTTCTTTCATGTGCCATTTTATTTATATCAAATTATTTTTCTTTATGTTCACCTTCTTTGCGTGCTGCCTATCGTGTCAATCACATTTTTCTTGTTTTAATTATTAATTCCATTTATATATTGGATTTATTTTGTCAAATTATACTTGGTTTGATTATCCAACTTTATTATAATTCCCTTTGCTCTTGTTTTTATCTTACTTATGAAGGTCATTTTTGTAGTGGCCAAGATTTATAGAATAAATAGCTTCCTTAGAACAATTACCTAAATTACTTGTCTTAACTCATTAGGTTATTTCATTTTATTTATTTTTGAGAATTGTTTTTCCACTTTTATCAACGATTTTATGTGGTTAATTTAAAAATAAAGGGTAGTAACTTTTGGGTTTAGAAAATTTACTAAATTTTTTAACAATTTCTTTCATTAGAGTGTCATTTAATTGGGTCTTATATCCTCAATTAGACAAGGTCCAAGCTAAGTTGTTTATAGTTTTTTTGGCTTGCCCTTCACTTTATTGTCATAGAGGAGAACAATGTCTCTATTTTCATATTATTTATTTATCATATGTCTATCATGCTGTGTTTTTTGTTGATAATTTTGAGCCTCCTAATGTTTTAGTTCTAACATCGTTTCTCCCTCTTGCTTGTTTAGTTGATACAATCAATGCTATTCTCCTTAAGTATGATAGTGTTAAAATTTTTCATATTAGAATAGTTTGTATCCTAATTGCTAGCCCTTTCCACCGCATGAATTATAAAAATAAATAGAGTTATTTTATGATACCATGATTGATTTAAGTTTTCAATCTCTTTAATATAGAGAGGGGGAGATAGAGTAAGAAGGAAGAGTTAGTAATAATGTTGACATAAATTCTTTCTGCCTCTCTATATTTAGATCTGAACACAAAGCATTGGAGGGATAAATCAATTCCCTCTTTCACTTCCTTGCATTGATTTCATGTCTAGACTAAAGAATGATGGAAGAAGAACATGATGCAAATTGATATAGATGAAAGAAAGAAGGATATTTACAAAGTAAATATGGAATCAAAATAATTAAGGGAGCATCTTAATAATATCATGTACTCATGAGTGGTTCTAATAAAAATAATTTCAACCATTTTGTTATACTTTTGCTTAATTAATAGTATATAACCCAATAACTAGTACCTAATGGAATTTGACTTGTCAAAAATTGAATAGAGTTCTTTGACTAACAATCTAATTATATGAAGGTTTCAGGATCTTCATTCAAGAGAAGAGGATATAGAATAAGAACGAAGAGTTAGTAACAATATTGGCTTACCTTTTTCTCCCTATTTATATGTGGACGTAAAGATAGAACATGGGATAGCTAAATGTATTCCCACTTTCAGTTCCCTACTCTCATTTCACCTTTTGATTAAAGAATGCTCGAAGATCCAAACAACATAAACTAATTTATAAAAATATAAAGAAGAAAAAATCAATAGTAAATCTAAAGTCTAAAGCATCGAGGGAACACTTGAATAAAAACATGGGGTTTATCAACAAGAATGTATAGTTGGAGATGCACATGATCTTGTGACTACACATATCTACTAAATTAACTTATTTGTTCCTCAAATACTATTATAAATTATTTCAAATAATAATTTGTACTAGGGAGGTTTTGTAAGTAGGCTCTGCTTTTATGGATCCATTCTTTTATGTTATGAAACCAACTCCAAAAATAGAAGAAAAGAGAGATCAAAGTCTTAGAAATCAGCCACTTCGAGGGGGTAACCTCCAGTACATTACATAAATGAACAATTCTTGGACGATACAAATGACAAAACCTCTTTCTATATATAGGAGTCCATGGGGTCACAATATAATCCTAGCTGACCTAACAATAATAATATAAGGGCACAATAATAACAATATTGGGGTTACAGGGGTACAACAATAAAAATATTGGGGTTACAGGGGTACAACAATAACAATAAGGGGGTTACACTAACAACAATAAGGTACTATACTAGTAATATAGGGATCTAACATGCCCCTCTCCTTCAAAAAAGTGTTGTCCTCAACGCTTGAGTAGTTTTGGATGCTTCTGTATAAAATTATCATCCTCCCATGTAGAATATTCAGTGGATAAGTTATTCCATTTGATGAGATACTATTAAATTGATCGATTTTGTAGCTATCGAGTCCTTGTTTCCGTGACTGCTTCAGGTTTCAATATGATTTTTCCTTCCTTATCAAGTTCTGGCAATATTGTTTGAACCGGAAGTTTTTCCCCTATAACCTTACTTAAGCAGGAAACATGGAAAACTGGATGCACTCGTGAAGAAGCGGGAATCTCCAATTTGCATGCCACAGTACCAATCTTTTGCAACACCTTGTAAGGACCATAGTAATTTGGCGATAATTTATTATCCTTCTTAGCTTGCTCAAGGGAAATTTTTTTGTATGGTTGTAGCCGTAAAAATACCCAATCTCCTATATCAAAACTTCTCTCACTATGATGTTGATCTGCCTATTGTTTCATTATATTTTGTGTCAAATTTAGGTTATCCTTCAAGAGTTGGAGAACTTCTTTTTAATGCTCGATGTGATTTTCCACTACTTGAAACTTAGAATTTTCTCTTAAAGAAGATGTGATGGATGGTGGATGATATCCATAAAGTGCCATAAATGGGGTCATTTTTACTACAGTATGGAAGGAAGTGTTATACCACCATTCAGTGAGAGGTAACCACTTGACCCATTGTGTTTGCTTATCAGATACAAAACAACGAAGATATCCTTACAAACATTTATTCACTATCTCAGTTTGACCATCGGATTGAGGATGATAAGATGAGCTATGAGCTAGTTGAGTACCCAAACAAGAAAATAATTCCATCCAAATATTTCCAATAAAAATGGGATCTTGGTCACTTACAATAATCTTTGGTTTTCCATGTAGCTTTTGAATTGTTTCCATAAATGTAGTAGCAACTGTACTTGCTTTAAATGGATGAGATAATGCCCAAAAGTGTGCCTACTTGGTAAGTCTATCAACTACCACCATGATGACACTCTTTCCTTCGGACTTAGCTAAACCTGTGGTAAAATCCATTGAAATCTCCTCCCAACATTGACTTGGAATGGATAAAGGTTGTATAAGACCTAGGGTCTTAATTGTCTCAACTTTGTTTTGCTGGCAAACTAAACATTCCGCCACACAATTTTGAATGTCAAGTGATGGTTGCAAATGGAGGAAATATAAATTGCTCTGGAAAATTCCATAATATCAAGCTAACCATGGAGGAATATGTATTGAAGAGTCCAATGCTTTCCATTCCAATGGGAGGTGTTGATTTTGTACTAGGAATACAATGGTTACAATATTTGGGGACGGTAGATTTTAATTTTCAAGAAATTTTCTTGAATTTTTTTTCGGAAGGAAAGGAAATTAAATTACAGGGTATCATAGGGAAGTCGGGAAAGATAATAAGCTTCGATACCAAATGTTATGAAACCAGCTCCAAAAATAGAAGAACAGAGAGATCAACACCTTAGAAATCAGCCACTTCGAGGGGGCAACCTCCAATACATTACAAAAAAAGAACAATTCTTGGATGATACAAATGAAAAAACCTCCTTTTATATATAGGAGTCCATGGGGTCACAATATAATCCTAGTCGACCTAACAATAATAATGTAAGGGCACAATAATAACAATATTGGGGTTACAGGGGTACAACATTAACAATAAAGGGGTTACACTAACAACAATAAGGGACTATACTAGTAATATAGGGATCTCACATTTTATCGTAACTATTGAGAGTGTTTTCCTCTTTCCTTTATAGTTTTTCAAGAGATCCCACATAAGGATTGGGTGGGTTATTTAGCCTTTGAATTTCAATAAATTTCTTTGTTATTTCAAACTAAAAGTACTGAAATGAAGGTTTTCATTGAAAAGAAATTTTTTCATTCCCATCATTTAATTTGTAAGGTCATTGATAAACTTATATAATATAACCTATGTTGCATTAGATTTATTTGAAACAACATTCATACATAGGTCATGGTATAGTTATAACTCAAGAAAGGACAAAAAAAAAAAAAAAAACTAATGAGTCATATTTAGTGGAAATTTTTTTATATGATGACCCTCTTAGACATTATGGACTATTGATTTCATATGATCTCATTTTTTCAAACCAATAATAAAGTTATATAAAACTATATTTATGACACACAAAAATTTCTCTAAATATAATGGCAACCCTTGATTTCTTCCTAATCCAATAATCCTTGAGAAACTCTCTTTATATATCACCATTTAAAATTTCTCCAAACATAACAATGATTCTTAATTTCTCCTAATCTAATAAACTGTGAAAAAATCTCTTTATATATCACCAATTTTATTATAAATACAATTTAATTTTTTTCAATCTTTTAATTTTATTTATTTATTTATTTATTTTATTTTTGTTGTATGATGAGGAAAACTGTAACAAGAACCATACAATCATATTTGCCACATAAGATCACATTGCGCTGCTGCCAATGAAAACCCTCGTGGCTGGCATCATCTCCCACTAACAATACACATCAATTTTCACAGGCTTATGCCTGACGGACACCCACGGGGTTTCAACTGGTGACCTTTACAAACAAGTGCCTTAACATAACACTCAATAATCAACACGTTGCCACCCCATGGGTTAAAGGTAGTCGACTTTGGCCCGGTTTATTCTAACTACTCGCTCGGCGAGCCACAACCTTGCTCAAAGTCGAAATCGAACACGAAACCAGTTTGTCATTACAAAGCCGACTTTACCACTTTGCCGCCACTTACAATCTTTTTTCAATCTTTTATTAAAGCACTATAAAATCTTTATTAAAAACTTTGAGTTTTGTCGATGTAAAAATTTGTTCCTCATAAAAAATACCATAATTTCGTTTTATTAATAAAATGATTCGAAATTGCTTCTTGATACATTTTGTCATGTCTATGTTATTATGTATAATGCTCGACTTTATATTATAGATGCAAAATGATACATTGAGTATATCTATATCTATGTGTTATGGGCTACCCATATGGGGAACCAGCCCGATAACATAAGTTTATCTGAAGAGGTTGCGAGGACTGTGGTTTTACCATGAATTGTGATCCACAATGGCTTTTGAGCAACAAAAAGCATACAACAGAGGCTAACTCTGTTATCCAGAGAGTTTTTGAAAGACCACGAAATGACCAAACGTTGAGGCCAATTTAACCACCATTAGGTTGTGAGACACTTCAAAACTGCTCAATATCGAACTTGTTACCGTCAATTGGGACGAATACTGAGAAAGAAAGCTGGAATTTGGCCACACCTCGACAGGAGCCTTGATGATTAAGGTTGTCGAATTGTGATAAAGAATGAGAGCTGCTGAGAGGGCCGCACCAGAATAGTGGAACTGGGGGGCCAACGGAGGTGCCAGAACCAGCCTGCAAGCAGGGGAGGCTTGGGGAGGCCGATAGCGAGGCCCACCGCTATGCCAACATTCCAATTCTGAGAGAACCATAGCGAGGTGCAAGTGAAAGAAATAAGGTAAGGTTAGTGGAGATCAACGCCCCATCGTGATGCCACCCTTGTCCGAGCAAGGAAACACTGCAAACAATGATGAGGATCCATTATGGTTCTGCAAGGCCAACTGAATATGACCAAGGTTCACCTGTAATGGACATTATTTCAATGTGATTTTAAACGTGCCGACTCATTGAATATGTAGATGGCTTGCATTCCAATTTAGCCCTATACACCTGCTTCCAACGGACGACCCTAAGCACCCGCCGTGGGGGATTCTATATATACAATTGGCTTTAATAGCCTTTATAGCCCAGATTTTCATCATTGTATTTTCTTACAATTTTTTTTGAGATTTTATATCACCCTTTTATATATATATATATATATATATATATATATGTATATGTATATATGTGTGTGTGAAATGTGGGATTGTTATATGTTTCAAATTACTATCCACATACAATATTAAGCACAAAAAGAAGTAGAAATTATGGTGGTATTTAAAATGTTTTTCCTTTTCATGTGTTAAAATTTAAATTTATCATGTGCAGATGTCCAATGAGACTCATGCTTTCTATAGGTTATGCTGCTTCTTTATAGATATGGAAGTATGAAATACTTTCATAAGTATTTATATGTTTAAGATTCTCCTCTAATATAGTCGCAAGTAAAAGATTATGATAGCTAAATTTTTTTATCGAGTTTATCATAAGCTTTGAGTTGCCATAGATTTCAATTTGTGTTACTCCTTTGTCTTTGATGAAATCTAGTAAGTTTTTGCATGTTAATAGTTTGGTTTGATTATTTGTGCCCCGCCAAAACCCATTTTTATGTGGAAGGAGTAGGATTCAGAAAAATTAAAAATAATTCCTCCACCACAAGACTAATCCTCACCTTGATATGCACCATCAACTTGGGATTGAGGCATTGGGGACTTTTGTAGTCACAAAATAGAGAGAGGAAGAGTCTTGATTGAGGAAAATGTGCGAAGATGGCCAATCCTTCAACAACCTCCTACTTAAGAGATGAGGGAACATCCTAAAATATGGCCTTATTTCTTGTGATCGAGACTCCCTAACAAATAATTAGAGGAATTGCTTTAAACAATTTTGGATGGGGAGAGGTAAATCAGGATCACCACAATTCTTAAATTGTACCTTCAAGTTTTGACCTAGGGATGAAATACAAGATAGCCAAACTTGTGATGTGAATGGGCATTCAAGGAATAAATGTGCTATCAATTCCTCATGAGCCTTACAAAGAGTGCACCAACGAGGCCTTATCATGTATCTCCTTTGAAGGATGTCCCATGTTAGAACTTTTGATTCAAGAATGCACCACATGAAGTTGCAATCCTTCACCGGACATTGTGAGGGCCAAACTGATTTCCACCACCATTTGAGCACTTTATCAACCCTGGTTGCATTGAGATGTATATATCCTAGCTTTAAAGTATACTCCCCAAATGGTGAAAAGGTCAAAACAAATTCATCTTCCCTATCCACCATTCTAATATGACTTGCATAGAGCAACATAGAGAGTTGCTAAGTATTGATTCTATACTTCATGGTATTCAACCTCCAGTGCCAAATTTATTGCCAATTTCATCCTTAGTGCCATAATGTTGTGTTATCAAGATTTTCTAGATGAAACGGTTTGTCTAGACGAGAGAGTTTCTCGATTAGATTTGTAAATGTAACAATAATTTAAAGTTGAATGTATATCTCAAAACCTCCTCTTCCCCTTTATATTTCTCCTTTTACATCATGATCTTTAACCATATTTTTACATATTATTAATTTCTTTTCCACAAAAAATTATATTTACTTTAAATTAATATAAATCTACCATTAAAATAAAAGATTAATACAAATTTACACATAGGTGAAAATAACTGTGATAATATTTATCTTTTATTCAACATTGAAATTAACTTTATCTATAAAATTCAATTAAATTAAATAAAAATACAAAATATAATGGATATAAAATAAAAATTACATAAATTATAATTTATCAAAATTAAATAAATTATAATAGATATACTAAATATAAATAATAGAAATAAATGTTGTAATAAAACCTGACACATGATAATTTATTATTGTCATGAAACCTTATCAATACGTGGAAGTTGATATTTCTAATCCAAGTAACAGTGATATATGAGAAAGAGACATTGAATGAACCACTCAATTCCCTTTTGACGGTGAACCTTGTAGAATGTATGAATATGATATATATTTTGAATCTTGTAGAATGTATGAATATGATATATATATTTTGAATCTTGTAGAATGTATGAATATGATATATATTTTTAAATTCCTTTTAGGAAATAATTCCCTTTTGACGGTGAACCTTCCAAGTGGTGGAATGGATTTGATGAAGAATCTAGATTTCATGTCATGTTGGAAAATTTTGAAGAATTGTTGCGAGAAAAAGGATCCAGGAATACAAAGTGGAAGAGAAGATAAAATTGAAAATGAATTACAAGAATCAAACTATAAGATTAGGAAGAAAGATGACGATATATCCATGATACAATACTTCAATGGAGCACTCAATAGGGAGATTTAACAATTAAAACAAGAAAAGAGTAGAAAGAGGATTTGGAAAATGGACAATTCAAGATATTGAAAGAGGAAAATAAGTATTTTCAAAGTCAAGAAGAAATAAAGATATTATATGAAGATGCTACCAAAAGACTTGAAGAGGAAATTTGTAAGAAGATTAAAGAAGTCCTGGATACAAATGAAGTAAAATTAGAATTGTATTATAGATTTCAAGAAGGACACCAAAGCTTGATAGATAGGATCACATTATAGCTTCAAAAATAAAAATAAGACAATATTCATGAAGGTCACTAAAAGATAATTGAAGAAGTTAAAATACATCTAGAGGATGTGCATGTCAAATATGATGGTATTATATTTAGGAATAGAGTAATCAAAGACTAGGTAGAGAGGATAGAGGATGTCATTTTCTCTAAAAGGAAGACAGATGTAATAGGTATGTAGAGTGAAGGAAAACCATAAAGTTTGAAACCATATCAACAGCCTCATTATCAGGAAAGATTTAATGGAAGACAAGCATATCACTATCAAAACTATTAAGAAATAATTTGGAATACTCATCACTACTAATGGAAAAGGGAATTGACAGATCGTTATTCAATGGATTTATAATCATCAATGGAAAGGAAAACATGGGGCTATAAGGAAATCCTTTCATTTGGTTTCATTACATGTAACACCCTTAACTACAAAGCATTGAGGAAAAATATTTTTTAAAATGGGTACTATGGGGTCAAATTGACATGTAATGTGTAAATGTACATGTAATAAAGCCAACCTAATAAAGAAGGGGCCACATGTGCAGTGTGGGAAAGGTATATATAGAGAGCATGTAGTCATTATGATTAGGATGTATGAATGTATTTGGGTTTTTAGAGGAGCTTTTCCCATTATTTAAGGATTTTTTATATAACTTATCTTTCTTATCTATATTGGAGTTATGCTCCATGTTCCTAATGGTGTACATTGTGTGTACTTCTAGTTTATTATGCATTTAAATCATAAAACTCTTACTATGACATTTCTAATGGATTCATTGGATGATTTTATTACTTGATTATGATCCTAACGTCTCCCAGAACCATAAAATCTTCTTTGTCTTGAAGAGGGAAGATATGGATTCAAAATTTACAAAAATTGAAACTTGGTTCCTCAACATTTCTAGGAAATGGTGGAAGACATCTTCAAAATTATAAATCAAAATAATTTCTATCTCTTTGGTTTTGATTATGGCCGAGGGCTATTTTAACAATTAAGAAAATATTTTCCATAACAATGTAAATAAGTAGTGAAATATACTTAATTTCTTTACTATTCTCTTCACACTCTTCATAGTTTTCTTTCAAAATATTTTGTGTTATCTACCTATTGATATATTGTGCCATCTTTGTATATTCCTCATATTCCTACCAACATGTTCAAAACTAGATGATATGCTACACCTAAATTTTTCAAGTAGATGGAAACAATGGTTTGTGGCCATTTTACTTCTTGAGTATTTTATTTAAATGATTTCCAATCCTTTTGAGTTATTTGCATTTGGTACACCTACAAACTTCATAATGTAGTATTTTTCATTTGATGTCTTGGGGATGTTGTGGAATAATGTTTGGTGGGCCTGTGATTCTTCTAATCATTAATGAATTATTATTAATAGGATCAATTAATTAAATTTTCACTTTATGGTATGAGGTAACAATAAATTTTGTTGCCCCTTCCTTCAATATTTCAAACCCTACAATTTAAGATGTGCCCTCATAATTTCTAATTCGTGTTTTTTCAAGTTGTATGGTTTCATCTAATCATTTACCTGCCACAATTTCCCACATTTAAAACTTTTCTAATGTTTATTCTAGTTAATCCAATCGTTTTTTTCATTTCATTTTTTTTTTTCAACATTCCAATTATAGTGGTTGTCTTTTATCACATCTTTTTGTCATCCTTGGCTTTATTTTCCTCAACATCTTGGGTTATCTTGAGATTTTCATGGATCCCCTCATTATTTTTTCTGTGTCTATTGATTCCATTTCTACTTATTGCACTATACACTATGTTGTCCACACTTATAACTCTTTTCTACCAAATATGTCTACTTCAAATGTTAATATTATCTTCGCCCTTTATTTATATGTGTGTCTTAATCATCAATTGTTGTAATTCCATCATCCATATGATTGTCATATCATCAATGCATTTTTTCATTAATGCAAGTTGACTCTTTTATTTTTAACTTTTTAGTTTTCATGTCTTTATTTTCTAATTAGTATTTTTTATTAATTGAAATGCCCATTGTTTATATTCTAAATGTAGCCCATATATCCTAAATTTGCATCTATTTATCATGTTAATTCGGTCTATGCTTGCTACTATATCTCTTAAAAAGTTCTTATCTTCTATATATTGTTGTCAAATTTTTCTTTCATGTGCCATTTTATTTATATCAAATTATTTTTCTTTATGTTCACTTTCTTTGCATGCTGCCTATCGTGTCTATTGGAATATGTAATTCCTACTTGTCTTCAGTTGTGATTCTCTCTATGTATAGAGTATGTTCCTATTTTATAGGTTAGTTCCTAGTTTGGTGTGAGGTTGAGATATTCTCTCAACCAAATTATTGTGCGTCTAAGATAGCTTCTCTATCTTAAGACAATTCCTCATGTATATATGTAACTTGATTTGATTAATGAAATAGAGCTTGTATGTTCAGTTTTTAAGTTGGTATCAAAGCCTATTTGGGCATGGTCTGGCCTTGGCCCCTCCTTGGCCGAGGGAAATAAATAGTGTATTTGTATTATCCAGAACGTCGTTGTGAAGCCTGTTGCTGCATGGAGAAGAGAGCTTCTGCCTGAAGGAGTCTGAAATGGGCATGGAAGTCAGCAAACTATACATTCTTTTCTGTGAAAGAGCATAATATAATTGTCAAGTGCAGAGCAAAGCAAAAGTCATAGCAGAGTGTAGCAAAAGTGGAATTGGGATCCTTATTCAATCTTGCCATAGGGCAGTCGTATCGCTCCATTCTCGAGTATCCCAATTCGCCCGACTCACATAATCTTGATCTCACAGGTATGAGAAACTAGTGGAAGGTCTCGCTCGTTTTTTGTTGGCATTTCCTCTTCTCACTCAGCTGGTTCATCAGGGGATCCGATCCTCCTAAAGAGAATGAAATTTATGATGTAAATGGATTGGATCGAATTGTGGCAAGTGATGGATTCATGGATTCGCTGCTGGTGGCGTGAAGATACTGCTGCTTGGTCAAGCCGTTGTGTGATCGAGAGTAGGTGGATCCGTTTTTTATGATTTCCCTTCTTTTCCTACTTGCTGGTGTGCACGTCACATCGTGGAGCCTGTGGCTGTGCTGGTGATCGAAGACTTGAAGTGGAAGTTGATCGGCAGCGTGCTGGATTGGTGCATCTACTGGGAGAATTGATCCGACTTGTGATGGTGGTGGATCCTTCGTTATACAGTTGCTGGTTGTTGTCGCTTCCTGTACTCGGGAAATTTGTCTTCACGGAAGTAGCGTATGTTTCATTATCATTGGAAGATAAAGTAGAATGACAATTGATTTCATCTCTCTTCTTGATATATGTGCTTGTATGCTCAGTTTTCATATACACTTTGTTGAGTAATAAGTGAAATTTCCTCATTCATTCCTTCCTTCGCTCATTCTTCCGTCTTTCTTGTCTGGCTCGATTGGGATTCATTGTCTCCTTGGGCTTTGAATGCGGAGGATGATAACGATGAGGTTTATAGTATTTCCATGAACTCGAACTCTAGAACTCTAGATTGATCCGGTTGGATTGTTGTGCTCACCTGGTTGAATCCCTTAAACCCTTGGGCTTTTCTGTTGAAGTCGATCTCTGATGTCTTGGGAGGTTGCTAGATTAGTTCATAAAAGGTCCCTAGTTTTCTCATCGGTTCTCCTTTGTATTGTTATTTTTGAAATGGATCTTTCGAGCTTGGCCGTTATCCTGCAGGCAGCGCTCAGTCCCAACCCTCAAGAGAGAAAGGCGACAGAGGAGACCCTCAATCGATCAAGTTGTAATGCTGGTCAGGCATCCATTTCAACAATTTTATCGGCAAAAATTGGGCACCTCATGAGCCTGGTGAGCAGCAGAAGATATCACCAACTGATAAGGCCATGGCTAGAGATTATTTGCTTGAGTTCATTGTTCGTGTTACTTCTTTGTTGAGTGTGTAGCTTGGCGAGTGTCTTAAAACTATTATTAATGTAGATTATCCAGAGCATTGGCCTGCCCTCCTTACCTGGGTCAAGTGTCATTTGCAAGATCAGCAAGTATATGGTGCTTTATATGTGTTTTTCTTGCAACATGTTTCTTTGTGCGAAGGCATCGATTAATACATGTTGGACATCGTTCACGTGTTCGTAAATTTCATGGTTTGGGCATATTAAAAACAAATCTAGAGTTGCTTGTGAATTTTGTGCCGAGTTGCAGCGAAAGAGGATTGGATTTCCAATGTTGTGGACCGATTTTTTGATTTGGAGTCTGGAGATTTTAGGTGTCAGAAGAGTTACGAAAGCACGCGGAGTTTTTGGGAGGCTTTCAACTTCCTTTGTTTGGGATCAACCTAGTTTAAGGTTGAACACATTTCTAGCATGGTCTCATGGCGCAACAATGAAGTGAGTTGAGCGCAGTGTGGTGAGCCGCCTCAACGTGATTATGTTTCTATACAAGTTTAATATGAAAAAAAAAAATTTATCTTCGTGAATTATTTTTCTTTCATGTTGAGACCAGTCAACTTAACATGTAAATGCATTTATGTAAATCTGGTTAAAAGAATTAAATTTTGTATTGTTGTGACATTTAGTTTGGGAAACTATTATCACGAGTGCAAGTCTTTGTTGGAATTTCCCATTCCGACAATAGAAAAATTTATTTACAGGAATGATTTACTACCAGATATAATGAAGAAATGACAATGAAAATGGCATCATAGATTGGAGGATGATCGAGTTTGTGTGTGCCGAGTGTGGTGGAAACATATCTGCATGTTCAACTGTGAGAAGATTAGCTCGACAATGGGTCTTCATTGTTGCAGCCTGTCAGCGAGCATGAGGAGGCATGGTTGGAAGCAGTTACCCTGCCTTGATACTGTGAACAAGGGAAGTGGCATTACGCTGCAATTCCAGGGGAATTGGATACTAAAACGAGAACTTGTTTGTGTATAAAATTATTGAATTTTATGCATGTTGACAGTGAATTTGTGGACGACGCAGGATTAGACCATGGAGTCATGTCTATAATAAGCCTTTGTGGCCGTGATAAGCCTTTGTGGATGTGTTGAGCCTTCGTGGTTGTATTGAGCCTTTGTGGTTGTGATAAGCCTTCATGGCTATGTCAAGCCTTTGTGGTTGTGGTGAGCCT
Organism: Pinus albicaulis; assembly: GCA_034641835.2. Classification (NCBI taxonomy): domain Eukaryota; kingdom Viridiplantae; phylum Streptophyta; class Pinopsida; order Pinales; family Pinaceae; genus Pinus; species Pinus albicaulis. Next base: position 1,412,100,060 of record CM076580.1, on the reverse strand, counting down.
TTGTGGCTGTGGTGAGCCTTCGTGGATGTGTTGAGCCTTCATGGCTGTGATAAGCCTTGGTGGATGAGTTGAGCCTTGGTGGCTACATTGTATCTCCTCAAGGCTGAGCGCCTGAGTAGTGGAGGTGAATTACTGCTTGTCGAAATGCGAACTAGAAAGCAGGTGAAAGGGTGTTGCTTGTGCATGTTCATGAAGCAACGTGGAGCGATCAGTTGTCAGTGATCTGATAGGGATCAGATCGAAGACAACGTGTAGTGTATCATCTTGGATCTGCTCACAACAACAGTGTGGGCAGTGTTCTGGTGAACTCAAATTCGGGGTGGCATGGCCATGTGTTGTATTACTGTCATGGTTATCGCTTGTGCTTATATTTTCATTTGGTATTGTTTTTATTTGGTATGGGTAAATGTGGACAAGTCTTGGAAATTTGTATAAATATTGAGTTTTGTGACCTCAATATGATGTCATTCTGTTAGAATTCGCAACTCTAATTGATGACAGGTAAAACATGGAGACCAAGACTAACTTGCCGAATTAAAATGAAGATGCCAAAGACTCAAAAGTACAAAGCCAAAGTAATGGTGTGTTCCAACATATGAATAGTGCAGTGTTTGTGGAGGTGAATGGTATGGTGAAAGGCAAAGGAGGATGGAAAATCAAGTTTGTGAGAGTTTGTTTGGTGCGAGTTTCTTGGAATAGACTCATGACCATGGTAGAGTATGAGTCACAGTTTGTAATTAGAAGCAAATCTACATGTCATTTATTGTTTGTACGTGTTGTAAGACCCAAAGAGGCATGCATAACCCTTTGTGATATGTTCCCTCTGTCAGAGATTTTTAACACCCTGGAAGAGTGTGTCATGCGGGATGGATACACTTGGGTGGGCTATATTAGTTTTAGACTCTATAAGGTGAAATTTTATATCAAGGGGGAGTTAATCGAGAGGTTGGATGAACCATGTATGTGAAGGAATTCGTAGTAGATTGGCGATTGCAACGGTTGGAACCCATGCATTTTGGTAGATGGTTGTTCCTTTATATGGACATCAACAATAGCATGAACAAGATACAAAGTGTAATTACCAAACATGACCAGTTGTAGATTTTTCAAATGGATATTGAGACAAGTAGTCATTAAGGGGGAGTGTTGGAATATGTAATTCCTACTTGTCTTTAGTTGTGATTCTCTCTATGTATAGAGTTTGTTCCTATTTGATAGGTTAGTTCCTAGTTTGGTGTGAGGTTGAGATATTCTCTCAACCAAATTATTGTGCATCTATGATAGCTTCTCTATCTTGAGACAATTCCTCATGTATATATGTAACTTGATTTGATTAATGAAATAGAGCTTGTATGTTCAGTTTTTAAGTGTGTCAACCACATTTTTCTTGTTTTAATTATTAATTCCATCTATATATTGGATTTATTTTATCAAATTATACTTGGTTTGATTATCCAACTTTCTTATAACTCCCTTTGCTCTTGTTTTTCTCTTACTTATGAAGGTCATTTTTGTTGTGGCCAAGATTTATAGAATAAATAGCTACCTTAGAACAATTGCCTAAACTACTTGTCTTAACTCATTAGGTTATTTCATTTTATTTATTTTTGAGAATTTTTTTCCTATTTTTTCATCAATTTTATATGGTTAATTTAAAAATAAAGGGTAGTAATTTTTTAGTTTAGAAAATTTACTAAATTTTTAAACAATTTCATTCATTAGAGTGTCATTTAATTGGGTCATATATCATCAATTATACAAGGTCCAAGCTAAGTTGTTTATAGTTTTTTTGGCTTTCCCTTCACTTTATTGTCATAGAGGAGCACAGTGTCTCTATTTTCATATTATTTATTTATCATATGTCTATCATGCTGTCATTTTTGTTGATAATTTTGAGCCTCCTAATGTTTTAGTTCTACTATCATTTCTCCCTCTTGCTTGTTTAGTTGATACAATCAATGCTATTCTCCTTATGTATGATAGTGTTAAACTTTTTCATATTAGGATAGTTTGTATCCTAATAGCTAGCCCTTTCCACCACATGAATTATAAAAATAAATAGAGTTATTTTATGATACCATGATTGATTTAAGTTTTCAATCTCTTTAACCTAGAGAGGGGGAGATAGAGTAAGAAGGAAGAGTTAGTAATAATGTTGACATAAGTTCTTTCTGCCTCTCTATATTTAGATATGAATACAAATAATTGGAGGGATAAATCAATTCCCTCTTTCACTTCCTTGCATTGATTTCATGTCTAGACTAAAGAATGATGGAAGAAGAACATGATGGAAATTGATATAGATGAAAGAAAGAAGGATATTTACAAAGTAAATATGGAATCAAAATAATTAAGGGGGCATCTTAATAATATCATGTACTCATGAGTGATTCTAATAAAAATAATTTCAACCATTTCGTTATGTTTTTGCTTAATTAATATTATATAACCCAATAACTAGTACCTAATGGAATTTGACTTGTCAAAAATTGAATAGAGTTCTTTGACTAACAATCTAATTATATGAAGGCTTCAGGATCTTCATTCAAGAGAAGAGGAGATAGAATAAGAACGAAGAGTTAGTAACAATATTGGCATACCTTTTTCTCCCTATTTATATGTGGACGTAAAGATAGAGCATGGGATAGCTAAATGTATTCCCACTTTCAGTTCCCTACTCTCATTTCACCTTTTGATTAAAGAATGCTCGAAGATCCAAACAACATAAACTAATTTATAAAAATATAAAGAAGAAAAAATCAATAGTAAATCTAAAGTCTAAAGCATCGAGGGAAAACTTGAATAAAAACATGGGGTTTATCAACAAGAATGTCAGTTGGAGATGCACATGATCTTGTGAATACACATATCTACTAAATTAACTTATTTGTTCCTAAAATACTATTATAAATTATTTCAAATAATAATTTGTACTAGGGAGGTTTTGTATGTAGGCTCTTCTTTTATGGATCCATTCTTTTATGTTATGAAACCAACTCCAAAAATAGAAGAAAAGAGAGATCAAAGCCTTAAAAATCAGCCACTTCGAAGGGGCAACCTCTAGTACATTACATAAATGAACAATTCTTGGACGATACAAATGACAAAACCTCTTTCTATAAATAGGAGTCCATGGGGTCACAATATAATCCTAGCCAACCTAACAATAATAATGTGAGGACAAAATAATAACAATATTGGGGTTACAGGGGTACAACAATAACAATAAGAGGGTTACACTAACAACAATAAGGGACTATACTAGTAATATAGGGACCTAACATGCCCCTCTCCTTCAAAAAAGTGTTGTCCTCAACGCTTTAGTAGCTCTGGATGCTTATGTATAAAATTCTCATCCTCCCATGTAGAATTTTCAGTGGGTAAGTCCTTCCATTTGATGAGATACTCTAAAATTGATCGATTTTGTAGCTGTTGAGTTCTTGTTTCCATGACTGCTTCAAGTTTCAATATGATTTTTCCTTCATCATCAAGTTATGGAAATATTGTTTAAACTGGAATTTTGTCCCCTATAACCTTATTTAAGAAGGAAACATGGAAAGCTGGATGCACTCGCGAAGAAGCAGGAAGCTCCAGTTTGTATGCCATAGTACCAATCTTTTGCAACACCTTGTAAGGACCATAGTACTTTGGCGATAATTTATTATCCTTGTTAACTTGCTCAAGGGAAACTTTTTTGTATGGTTGTAGCCGTAAAAATATCCAATCTCCTATATCAAAACTTCTCTCACTGCGATGTTGATCTGCCTATTGTTTCATTAGATTTTGTGCCAAATTTAGGTTATCCTTTAAGAGTTGGAGAACTTCTTTTTGATGCTCGATGTGATCTTCCACTACTTGAAACTTAGAATTTTCTCTTAAAGAAGATGTGATGGACGGTGGATGATATCCATAAAGTGCCATAAATGGGGTCATTTTTGCTGCAGTATGGAAGGACGTGTTATACCACCATTCAGTGAGAGGTGACCACTTGACCCATTGTGTTTTCTTATCAGATAAAAAACAACGAAGATATCCTTACAAACATTTATTCACTATCTCAGTTTGACCATCGGATTGAGGATGATAAGATGAGCTATGAGCTAGTTGAGTACCCAAACAAGAAAATAATTCCATTGAAATATTTCCAATAAAAATGGGATCTTTGTCACTTACAATAATCTTTGGTTTTCCATGTAGCTTTTGAATTGTTTCCATAAATATAGCAGCAACTGTACTTGATTTAAATGGATGAGATAATGCACAAAAGTGTGCCTACTTGGTAAGTCTATCAACTACCACCATGATGACACTCTTTCCTTCGGACTTAGCTAAACCTGTGGAAAAATCCATTGAAAACTCCTCCCAACATTGACTTGGAATGGATAAAGGTTGTATAAGACCTAGGGTCTTAATTGTCTCAACTTTGTTTTGCTGGCAAACTAAACATTCCACCACAAACTTTTGAATGTCAAGTGATGGTTGCAAATGGAGGAACTATAAATTACTCTGGAAAATTCCATAACATCAAGCTAACCATGGAGGAATATGTATTGAAGAGTCCAATGCTTTCCATTCTAATGGGAGGTGTTGATGTTGTACTAGGAATACAATGGTTACAATATTTGGGGACGGTAGCTTTTAATTTTCAAGAACTTTTCTTGAAATTTTTTTCGGAAGGAAAGGAAATCCAATTACGGGGTACCACAGGGAATTTGGGAAAGATAATAAGCTTCGATACCAAATGTGATGAAACCAGCTCCAAAAATATAAGAACAGAGAGATCAACGCCTTAGAAATCAACCACTTTGAGGGGGCAACCTCCAATACATTACAAAAAATGAACAATTCTTGGATGATACAAATGAAAAAACCTCCTTTTATATATGGGAGTCCATGGGGTCACAATATAATCCTAGCCGACCTAACAATAATAATGTAAGGGCACAATAATAACAATTTTGGGGTTACAGGGGTACAACATTAACAATAAGGGGGTTACACTAACAACAATAAGGGACTATACTAGTAATATAGGGACCTCACATTTTATCATAATTATTGAGAGTATTTTCCTCTTTCCTTTATAGCTTTTCAAGAGATCCCACATAAAAATTAAAGAGAGTATTTAGCCTTTGAATTTCAATAAATTTCTTTGTTATTCCAAACTAAAAGTACTGAAATGAAGGTTTTCATTGAAAAGGAATTTTTTCATTCTCATCATTTAATTTGTAAGGTCATTAATAAACTTATATAATATAACCTATGTTGCATTAGATTTATTTGAAACAACATTCATACATAGGTCATGGTATAGTTATAACTCAAGAAAGGACACAAAAAAAAAAGAACTAATCAGTCATATTTAGTGGAAATTTTTTTATGTGATGACCCTCTTAGGCATTAGGGACTATTGATTTCATATGATCTCATTTTTTCAAACCAATAATAAAGTTATATAAAACTATATTTACGACACACAAAAATTTCTCTAAATATAATGATAACCCTTGATTTCTTCCTAATCCAATAATCCTTGAGAAATTCTCTTTATATATCACCATTTAAAATTTCTCCAAACATAACAATGATTCTTAATTTCTCCTAATCTAATAATCTGTGAAAAAATCTCTTTATATATTACCAATTTTATTATAAATACAATTTAATTTTTTTCAATCTTTTAATTTTATTAATTTATTTATTTATTTTATTTTATTTGTATGATGAGGGAAATCGGTAACAAGAACCATACAATCATATTTTATACACAAGATCACATCGCGCTACTGCCAATGAAAACCCTCGTGGCCGGTATCATCCCTCACTAACAATACACATCAATTTTCACAGGCTTACGCCTGACGGGCACCCACGGGGTTTGAACTGGTGACCTTTACAAACGAGTGCCTTAACAAAAAACTCAATCACCAACAAGATTCCACTCCGTGGATTAAAGGTAGTGGGATTTGGCCCAGTTTAGTCTAACTACTCGCTCGGCGAGCCACGACCTTGCTCAGGATCGAAATCGAACACAAAACCCGTCTATCATTACAAGGCTGACTTTACCACTCTGCTGCCACTTACAACCTTTTTTCAATCTTTTATTAAAGCACTATAAAAACTTCATTAAAAACTTTGAGTTTTTGTCAATGTAACAATTTGTTCCTCATAAAAAATACCATAATTTCGTTTTATTAATAAAATGATTCGAAATTGCTTCTTGATACATTTTGTCATGTCTATGTTATATATATATATATATTATAATGCTCGACTTTATATTATAGATGCAAAATGATACATTGAGTATATCTATATCTATGTGTTATGGGCTACCCATATGGGGAACCACCCCGATAACATAAGTTTATTTGAATAGGTTGCGAGGACTGTGGTTTTACCATGAATTGTGATCCACAATGGCTTCTGAGCAATGGAAAGCATACAACAGAGGCTAATTCTGTTATCCAGAGAATTTTTGAAAGACCAAGAAATGACTGAATGTTGAGGCCAATTTAACCTCCATTAGACTGTGAGACACTTCAAAACTGCTCAATATCGAAATTGTTACCGTGAATTGGGACGAATACTGAGAATGAAAGCTGGAATTTGGCCATACCTCGACAGGACCCTTGATGATTAAAGTTGTCGAATTTTGATAAAGAATGAGAGTTGCTGAGAGGGCCACACTAGAATCATGAAATTGGGGGCCAACGGAGGTGCCAGAACCAGCCTGCAAGCATAGGAGGTCGCTTGGGGAGGCCGATAGCAAGGCCCACTGCTATGCCAACATTCCAATTCTGAGAGAACCATAGCGAGGTGCAAGTGAAAGAAATAAGGTAAGGTTAATGGAGATCAACGCCCCATCGTGATGCATCCCTTGTCCGAGCAAGGAAACACTGCAAACAATGATGAGGATCCATCATGGTTCTGCAAGGCCAACTGAATATTACAAAGGTTCACCTGTAATGGACATTATTTCAATGTGATTTTGAACGTGCCGACTAATTGAATATGCAGATGGCTTGCATTCCAATTTAGCCCTATACAGCTGCTTCCAACGGACGAACCTAAGCACCCGCCGTGGGGGATTCTATATATACAATTGGCTTTAATAGCCTTTATAGCCCAGATTTTCATCATTGTATTTTCTTATAATTTTTTTTGAGATTTTATATCACCCTTATATATATATGAAATGTGGGATTGTTATATGTTTCAAATTACTATCCATATAAAATATTAAGCACAAAAAGAAGTAGAAATTATGATAAGAAATGTTATCACTATATTTTTTTGGGTCAAGTTATTTTATAAAAATTTTATGGTGGTTGTTAGAGTCGGTATCTTCATCCCTCCATCAGAGATCAAAGTTCTCCTGATGCATTTCATTTTAGGTGTCTCATTCAGTTCAGTCAGCTACATTCCATTAGGAGCATGGATCATTTGACGGAAGGGTCTTGTCACTCATATACCTCATGTCTTGTACCTGCTGGCTTAGTTATGTTCATCAAAATCATTTACAGTCATTTACAGTCATGTTTGGTCTCTTGGTTGGCAAAGAGTCATTTTAGGGTTTTTAGTCCCATTAGGTCTAGGGTTTCGTTAATTTGGTATTCAGAATGTCTAATAATGTCAGCAAGCACATGAGGAAGCTTCAAATAAGGTTTATCTGCAAAAATTTCATCATCATAATGCTTGATAATGATTTTTCTGCAAAACTCTATTTGAAGAAAAATTGTCTATTTTATCCTTTTTGTAACAAATGCAATGTAATTTTTAAGTTCTTCAGTTGTAATAATGCTCCATTCGCAGCCCTGGTCGCCTTTGCCAAAATTTCATGCCATCCATCCCTGCAAAACAGACAAGAAGCTCATTATTCAGTCAAAAGCAAAAACAAGCAAAACAGAGTTCTCTTGGAAAAGTGTCAAAGTTTTCAAACATTGTAAAGTGGGTTTTTTCAAATCAAAAATCAAAAGTCTTTGGTACAAATATGAGTTTTGTATTTCAGCAATCCATTTGCATGCCAAAGGACAGCATTGTGCCAAGACAAATTGTGGAGGAGTGAAAACAAGTGATTTGGGAGCAGATTGTTTAGAAGTTGCAGAGCGCGGCGCACTGGGCGCTGGTCGCGGCGCATAGGGCCGCTCTTCCCTATGTAAATTTGAACCAGCGCGGCGCATCAGGAGGGCGTGACGAACTGGGCAGTGGTTGTGGCGCATTGAGCCGAAACACAAAAAAAAAAATTCCATTCTTCTCAATTAACAAAATGACTCAGTCCCTCCTTGTTCGAGTAAGTCCATACAATCACTCCATTGCTTATGACAAATGTTTGGTGTTGATTGTGATTGATTATGAGAATTTGAATACACAAAATCCAAACCCTATTATATTTTTGAAAAGTGCCTCCTTAGGGTTTTGAATTTGAAGTTTTAAAATTGGTTATGGTGCCAAACTTTTTCATTCCCCACCTTGTTTTTCCTCCCCCTCACTGTTACCTCATCACTTTCCCTATCTTCATACATCCCTAAAACCACTCATATCATTTGCAAAATTTCTCCAAATCCCAATTTTATCCCAAACAATCAAGTGGTTGTCCCTTGTCCCTAAATTTGTCAAATCACAAGTTTTCAAAAAACAAATTCCACTTGATTAAACCCCATTGTCCCCACTGCCTTATTCCTCTATAGTCTCTCCCATTTGACACATATTTGGCACTAAAACAAAAGCACCAAATTCTCATTTTCATCTCATACAAGCCAACATACACCTTGCATCAACCTTGAACACCATGGAGACAGAGATTGATACATCATATGACCGAGATAGTGATTCTACCACTGAGCTACATGCACCTAGAAGGCCTCATAAAGGTGGCAGACATGTGAGAGAGGAGCCCACCTCATTGACTGAATTGCAGGCTTGCCCACTTGCCATGACATGTTTCCAACAACAGTCATGCTATCAGTTTTTTGAAATGATTGCTAGGATCCATTATCATCAGGAGTTGGCTCGTTTGTTTGTATTGCATTTACATGATGGTCAGGTCACCCTTGCCAGTGTAACTTTCACTTTGACACCGGAAACTATCTCTCAAGAAACCGGAATACCGAATGTGGGTGAACGCTGGAACAAAAGACAGCAGGTGGACAGAGTGCATTATGAACCATATATCAGCTCAGTTTTTAGAGATGTAATGGGGCCAGAAGGTTCTATTCCTGGCTTCCTAAAGGAATCCTATGTTTCTTGATGAAACTCATTATCAAATACTTGGCCAGAGGGTCGGATTTGAATGCCTTCATGTCACTATAACATAAGTTATTGATGCATTTCACCAGAGTGAGGATGATGAACATCCCTTATTTCATGTGTCGGAACATAGAGATAATGACCACTCTCGTGCATAGGAAAACTCCCGAGCAGCAGTACAACAGTATTTATCACTATGCACTCATTAAGATCGTGGTTGTACATCAGCTTGGATTGCAAGGTATTTCATGGGAAGATTTCATTTCCAATGATTTCTTCACAGCTCCTCAGGTTCCTCCAGAGGTTTTTTATGATGCAGGTGAACCTTCATATCAGCATGGAGGTCAGGAGACAGAGACTACTATGCCGACATATGTCACTTATCAGAGAGGCACTAGAGGATTATTTATTTTTAAACCCGATTTAGCATTATTCCAACCTGTGTGGAAGGGTCTCTGCTTATCACAAGACAGTATTAAAAATAAAAATGTTATAGAGGTAAGAGGCCTATGTAGGATGAGGGCCATTCAGGAGGCCAAGACACAGGTTTCATACTGATTGATGAGGATTTGAGCTCTCTAAGCTCAAAGTTGAGAGAGACCATTCAGGAGCAAAAGGCGGAGATAGATACATTGATCTTCAAATTTCAGAGAGCCCAATGGATCATAAACTACCAAAAAGTGAAATGTAACTGAATGAATCAGTTTCCTATATTATAGAGGCAAGATGTTTCATTGCCTATTTTCCAGTTATTTGTTTAGATCTTGTTGAAACAGCTCCTAGAATGGTGAGATTGACCCCTAGAGGCATGGGGATGAGTTAGGCTTGTCTATATCTTGTAATTCTTCAGTCATTTTCAGGGTTGGACACTTGGGATTGCTTGGCAGTTCATTGTACATGTCATCTCTGCAATTTTGGCAAAGGAATAGACCAGGGTTTGCAGCACTCTTTGGGATCCATGTGGCTCTATGTTTTGATGGTGTGTTACTCTATGTGGTTGTAAGTTTACTGAAGTTTCATGTGTATCATTTTCCTTCTCATTTCTTCTCAAATTAAACAAACAAGTTATAAAGGTGGAATTCATTAGATTGCTTTGCTCTGCCTTGAGTTTTGTTTAATTTTCCATGTTTTCATCTGTTTGAAGAGGATTCTTGAAAGCATATATTTGCCCTATTTAGCTCCTCACCGGTCTGAAACTATCCATTCATTTAAACCAAGCATCAAAACAAATTCCTTCCTTGCCCCATTCAGAACTTTGCAAAAGCTAGGCCTCATCCCCGGACCCAAAACTGCCTTTCCCTTTGATTCCAACAAAACCCCCAAAATCAAATCAAACTCTTTCACATATATACCTAGCCTAAAATCAGCTTTTATTTCAATTCATCTCAAGCCTTATTGATTATCTTTTCTGAGATTGACCCGAAGAGAGCCCTCTCCTGATCTGGTAGGGCTAGCTACCAGATTAAGCATGGTTTGATGTTACCCTAGACTTTGCCTTCCTTCAGCCTGAGGTAGATTTAGGCAATAACATAGTGGCGACATATTGGGGAATAAAATGGTTTGCTTGTTAGTGTTATTTGTTTTATAAGCTACAGAAGGAGCCTGAAGTTATGCCAGGTAGCCTTCGAAATGCTCTTGCTTTGCATTAGCGTAAGTAGATAAACGCTGCTTCAGTCAATCTCCGGTCTAGTTTGTAAACGTGACACTTGACTTGTAAATTTCCCCAGTACATTAGATCATTCTAGACTTTGGATGATGAGTTTAGAATTTGATAGGCTGAACAAGTTGGTTTTGTCCCTTTGATTTTTGAAAATAATTCAACACACTGACTTCCAGAAGACATACCAGAGCAAATCCGGATCTCGATCCACCTCAAGTGTATGAAAATCCCAATCTTATTTCCAGAATCCTTCGTCGAGAAAGTCCTTTGATTCCTCTGTTTAAATCTCATTCATGTCCCGTTGTTTTTGAGTACCTTGAAGACCTTGAGTTTGACGAACAATTTGAGTTGTCGTTGTTTGAGACTAAGTCTGAAAGTGCTATTGGTTCTATTGTCATAAATCCAGAGTTTATCAAGTATCTTGAAATTGAACAGGCTAATAGATCCATTGACAGTTACATTTTGAATATTTAGAATTCCATTGTGGAAACAAATATTCCTGAGTTCATAGAGTCTGCATCTGAAACACTTGGGCCATCAGCAGTTACATCTGGTTCACAAGTTCATACCGAGCCTCCTTTCATTCCTACCATCCCCGTGCAACCATCTATTTCTAATCAACAATCTGCAATAGTATCGCCTCCATCCACACCTCATACACCTCATACATCAACTACTCCAACTCCTCCTATATCTCCAAGACTGATTGTAAATCCACCCAGAAAAATGGCTGCCCGATTTGCACCTCTTGTGTTGCCTCAAAACTTAGATGACATGCCCGTAGATTATCAAAGTAAAATTCCATTGTTCGATGGCACTCCTCAAAGTGTCACTGCTCAGCAACATGTGGATAGAATGGCAGATTTCTTTGACCTTCATGAAATTGATGTGGAAAATGTAACAATGAGATTGTTTGTTCAAACCTTTGGAGGAGAAGTGCGGAAGTGGTTCAGAGCTTTGCCACCTAGAAGTATTGCTACATTGGCCAATCTTTAGAGACAATTCTTGGATCGATGGGAAGCACAGAAAGACCCTCTGTCAATCATTTCCGAATATGACAATATCAAGCGAAATGTTGGTGAGTCTGTCCAAGATTATTGTATTAGATTCAATACTGTTTACAATGCCATTCCTGCTAATATAAAGCCACCTAGGGGGTCTGCTTTAATTAAATTTCCAGATGGATTTGATCCCGACATGGCTTATCAATTGAGAGAAAGAAGTCCGGCTACATTAGAAGATATGCAGAAAATTGCAGTCAGTGCTGAAGCTAATTTGAATGCCACGAGAGCTAGAATGAGAGTTGAAAAGAAAGTAGCAATAAAGGAGGAGGTTTCCACATCAGATCAAATGCTTCGGAAGATGGAAAAGATGTTTGAAAGATTAACACTTGATAAGCCTGAACCACAAATCAGAAATCCTAACTTTCGTGGTCAGCAGCAACCGCAATTCAGAATCAAGCAAAGAGAGCAGCGAGCACAAGAACCGACAGCACAACAGCAGGTGAAGACACCCTTACAGCAGAATTTTGTTGGTCCGGAATCAGACGATGAAGAGAATGTAATAGGAGAAGAGAATCATTTCTTTACACCTGATGATATGCCAACTTTTATCACTGAAGATGAGGAGTATGCAAAAAACTCAGCTGTACAAAAAGATGAGGATTTCATCTTGGCAAATGAGACAGCTCTTGAAGAAGAGTTTGATGAGTATCAGAGGGGATACATGAATGCCTTGACAGCCCAGCAGCGACAATATTCACTTAGAAACAGAGACGTGCCCGTTAATCCAATTCAAAAGAGAAAGGAAGTTTCAACACCAAAGAATGATTCACCCGTGGCGCAGAAGAAGGGAAAAGAGATAACTGATCCCACTACTAGTAAGTCCCCATCAACAAATGAAAGATCCAATCAGCCAATTGTATTAAAGGAGAAAACTAAAAAGAAGGATGTTCCAGCTAAAGAGGTAGAGAAAAATTCAGTTTTTAACTTAGAAAATGAAATTTCCAAGTTGAAAGTTTCCATTCCTTTGACTGAGTTGATGAAGAATAGCAGCTATAAGGGTCAGGTGTCTAAGATTTTGAATTTAGATCCATTGTTTGATATGGTGAATGTGGAAGATGATCAACCTAAGTTGATTTTTGGTCCAGCATTGGATGGTGAGTCTCCAGATAGTGATGTGCCTCCTTTTTATATCAGCCTTAGATTGCATGATTTTGTGTTACATAATGCTATGTTTGATTTCGAAGCCTCTCATAATCTCATGCCGAGGGAAATCATGGCGAAATTGGGATTGGACATCACTAGAAAGTATCATGATCTTTACTCTTTTGATTCCAGTAGAGTAAGATGCATTGGGCTTATCAAAGATTTGGTGGTCAGTTTGGATCAGATTCCTACTAAAAATGTTTTGATGGATGTGGTCGTGGCGGATATTCCTCCTATATTTGGCATGCTTCTTTCCATATCTTGGGGAGAAAAACTAAAAGGAACATTGCAGCTTGATTTCTCCTATTATACCATTCCTGTGTTTGGTCAGATGAGGAAATTATATCGGGAGCAAAAGATGAAGTTTATGATCACCAGCAAGGAGAAATCGGTAAATCATCCAATTAACTATGTACATACAGATTTAGAGTCATTTGTTTTGTATTCAGATAGTTTCAATGATGTAAATAGCCAATTAGTTGAAGTAGAAGACATTCCGAAAATCATTGAGAATTTTAGAGAATTCTTAAAGAAAGAGAGACAAAAGCTTGAAAGTTCCACTGAGCAATCAGCCTTCCGACAGCAGCAAAAAGTTGATGGACAACAAGCAGAAATAACAGAGCAAACAGAATTTCAGCACTTGGAAGAAGATGAAGATGGTTTGTGGACTATGGATTTTGATGGTGTAGTAGGAAGTGATGGTGCTGGAATTGGCATTTGGGTACGCAGCCCCTTTTCCGCCCCAAACAAGGTACCGAGTAATGTAAGGGTCTGTTCTTATAAATTAGCTTTTGATTGTTCAAATAATGAGGCTGCATACGAAGCTTTAATTGCTGGTCTGAAAATTCTTAGAAAGTTGAATGCTAAGAGGATTACAGTGTATGGCGATTCCGAGTTGGTTATCAAGCAAATGAAGGGTGAATACCAAGCTAAGCATCCTCGAATGCGGGCTTACCAAAATGTTGTTCTTGATATCTTGAAATTGTTTTCAGACTATAATTTGACTTGTGTTCCTCGTATTCAGAATGGTATTGCAGATGCACTTGCAAAGGGAACAAGTAATTTGAAAATTCTGATGAACTCAAGTAAAAAATTTGAAATCCATGTGAAGCATCGTTCGACTGTCCCAGAAAATCAAAGGTATTGGCAAGTATTTCAAGATGACGAAGAGATTGATGAATTTCTGCAAAATGAAGGCAAATTCAAAGACACTTCAATTGATATGGAGCATGACGATGGTGGGGCTGATGTGAAAATAAATCAGATGGAAGTATTGCAGCTGAAGGATAATGTCATTCCTAAAGGTCTAATACCTTTAGAGGAGCTCTTCGATCAAGATGACGTAGCTCGAAAACCAACCTTGCGGCCAACCGAAAAGGGAGTTGAAGATGTGAACATTGGATCAGCTGAGAATCCAAAGATGGTGAAATTGTCCAAAGCCTTGTCACCTGAGGTAAAAGCAAAATATATCAGTTTGTTGTCTTCTTTTGCTGATGTATTTGCTTGGGACTATTCAGATTTGAAGACATATGATACAAACATAATTCAACACACCATTCCGATCAAGCCAAATCAAAAGCCTTTTAGGAAGAAGTTGAGAAGAATAAATCCAAAGTTGTTGCCCTCAATAGAGAAGGAAGTGAATCGATTGTACAAGGTTGGTATCATTGTTCCTATAAGGTTTTCAGATTGGATTTCCAATTTGGTGCCCATCCGCAAGAAAACAGGTGAGATTCGTTTGTGCATTGATTTTAGGAATCTGAATAAAGTTTCTTTGAAAGATAACTATCCGTTTCCCAAAATGGATCACATACTTCAACGAGTAGTTGGAGCATCTCGTATGTCGCTACTCGATGGTTATTCCGGTTATAACCAAATTCTAGTCCATGAGGATGATAGAGACAAAACAACGTTCACCACTCTGTGGGGAACCTTCCATTATGCTAAAATGCCTTTTGGTTTGAAGAATGCTAGTGCGACCTTTCAGTGAGCAATGGATATGGCATTTGCAAATGAGAAGGATGTTTTTCTAGTTGTGTATCTTGATGATTTGACAGTATTTTCTAATTCTAATGAAGAGCACCTTTACCATTTGAAGATTGTTTTTCAGCGGTGTAGAAAGTATGGTGTGTCGCTCAATTCAAAGAAGAGTTTGTTTTCCATGGATGAGGGAAAACTTCTTGGTCATATTATCTCAAAAGATGGCATCCGTATTGACCCAGTTCGAGTAGAAGCTATTCAGCAAATTGATCTTCCCCGAAACAAAAAGGAGATTCAATCCTTCAATGGTAAGATGAATTTCTTGCGCCGCTTTGTGCCTAATCTTGCCGAATATCTAAGGGAGATTACAAATATGCTTAAGAAAGATAGTGTAGTGAAGTGGACTGAGGAGGTTGTAAAGTCTTTCAATTTAGTGAAGTTGGCTCTTTCTTTAGCTCTGGTTTTGATCATCCCGGACTATACTCAAGATTTTATTTTATTTTCATTTGCTTCGGAGCATACTATGGCAGCAGTATTGATGCAGAAAAGAGATCAGCATGAGAAATCAATTGCTTTTTTCAGCTGAACCATAAGAGATGCAGCCTTAAAGTATAACATCATTGAAAATCAAGCTCTTGCTCTAGTGAAAGCGTTGAAAGATTTTCGGGTATATATTCTGCATTTTCACATTCTTTCTTATGTTCCTAATGCTGATGTTAAGGAAGTTTTAGTGCAAACAGATCCGAAAGGGAGACGAGGCAAATGGATTGCTGCCTTGTTGGAGTATGATGTGGAGATAAAGCCTACAAAGCTTATCAAAGGACAAGGGATGGCTAAGCTAATGGCTGAGTCAAATTTACATGCCTTGGACATCAATCTCATTGCTGCTATGTCCGAGGAAAATGAAGAAAGTTCGCTAATTCAGGTATCATAAATCTTTGTTCATTCTCCTTGGTATTCAGATATTGTATATGTGCTTCAAAAAATTTCACCACCGCTAGGCATGGCTAAAAACAAAAGTAGAACTCTGAAATTGAAGGCTGCTAAGTTTTGTATTTTGAACAATGCACTCTATTGGAAAGATCCTGGTGGTGTTTTGCTAAACTATTTGGTGGAAGAAGAAGCAAAGCAGGTTATGGAGGATTTTCATAAGGGAGATTGCGGAGGTCACCTTTTCTGGAAAAGAACGGCAAAAAAAATTTTGAAAGTCGGATATTATTGGCCGACACTCTTTGCTGATGTGTATAAGACTGTCAAAAGCTGTCATGAATGTCAGATTTTTGAAGGAAGGAAGAAATTGCAGCCTTTGCCGCTTAAGCCCATCGAGGTTAGTGCTCCTTTTTAGCAATGGGGTTTGGATTTCATTGGCGAGATCCATCCCGCTTCTTCAACTCAACATAAGTGGATTCTCACAGTGTTAGATTATTTCACGAAATGGATCGAGGCAATTCCCACCAGGCAAGCTATGGATTCGGTAATAATTTCATTCCTTGAGAATAATATTTTGTCTCATTTTGGTTTCCCGAATAAGTTAATTACTGATAACGTAGCAGATTTCAAATAAAAAATAATGGTTGAGTTTTGTGATAAGTATCACATCATTTTGGGACACTCAACCGCTTATCATCCACAAGGCAATGGATTGGCGGAGTCTTCCAACAAATCTTTGGTCAACATTATTAAAAAGTTGCTGGAAATAAACAAGAAAAGTTGGCATAAGAAGTTACTCAATGCACTTTGGGCAGACCGAGTGAGTCAGAAGAAATCCATTGGTATGTCCCCCTTTGAGTTAGTATATGGAGTTGAGACGGTATTTCCTACCTCTCTCACAGTTCCAGTGGTCAAAATTCTGCAGGGAGCTGGCAGTGAAGATGATCATATGCAAAGGAGAATAAATCAAATGATCCATTTGCAGCAAACCAGAGAAGAATTTTTCCAAAACACGTTCAAGCTGCAAGAGAGAATTAAGAAAATATATGACAGAAAAGCAAAAGCAGACAAATTTCAATTGGAAGAAGTGGTGCTGAAATGGGATGCAAGAAATGAGGAAAAGGGTAAGCATGGTAAGTTCGAAAATCTCTGGAAAGGACCCTTTAAAATTGTTGCATATCGGGGTCAGAATGCTTTTCTTCTGAAGGAAATGAACAGGGAAGATTGTCCAGGAGGGCCAGTCAATGGTCGGATGCTCAAGCTGTATCATTTCTGAAATGTTTTCTGTTGTTTTACATTCTCACTGTACATACCATTTTATTTCAGTTTCATTGCAAGTGTGTCTTGTGATCTTTTCTTCAGTTTGGGGCCCGAGATGAAGGCTATAACTCTGAAGATTGATTTCAGTTTTGGTTTGAGTTTGTCGAGTTAGGTTTTTCGGTCATTTTGGTTTCAAAATTGAGTCACTTTGAGTCAATTTTCAGTCAATAAAATTGAGTCAAGAGTCTTGTGTTGATTTGTCGAAGTTATGGACTCCATAGCCCAATGGACGAAGGCACTGCTTACTCTCCCAGAAATCTGTAGTTCTTGGCACCTCCAAGGAGCTACCATCCCCATTGGAGCCAATGTTAGATTCGGTATCTTCATCCCTCTGTCAGAGATCAAAGTTCTCCTGTTGCATTTCATTTTAGGTGTCTCATTCAGTTCAGTTAGCTGCATTCCATTAGGAGCATGGATCATCTGACGAAAGGGTCTTGTCACTCATATCCCTCATGTCTTGTACCTGCTGGCCTAGTTATGTTCATCAAAATCATTTACAGTCATTTATAGTCATGTTTGGTCTCTTGGTTGGCAAAGAGTCATTTTAGGGTTTTTAGTCCCATTAGGTCTAGGGTTTCGTTAATTTGGTCTTTAGAATGTCTAATAATGTCAGCAGGCACATGAGGAAGATTCAAATAAGGTTTCTCTGCAAAAATTTCATCATCATAATGCTTGATAATGATTTTTCTGCAAAACTCTGTTTTGAAGAAAAATTCTCTATTTTATCCTTTTTGTAACAAATGCAATGTAATTTTTAAGTTCTTCAGTTGTAATAATGCTCCATTCGCAACCCTGGTCGCCTTTGCCAAAATTTCATGCCATCCATCCCTGCAAAATAGACAAGAAGCTCATTATTCAGTCAAAAGAAAAAACAAGCAAAACAGAGTTCTTTTGGAAAAGTGTCAAAGTTTTCAAACATTGTAAAGTGGGTTTTTTTAAATCAAAAATCAAAAGTCTTTGGTACAAATATGAGTTTTGTATTTCAGCAATCCATTTGCATGCCAAAGGACAGCATTGTGCCAAGACAAATCGTGGAGGAGTGAAAACAAGTGATTTGGGAGCAGATTGTTTAGAAGTTGCAGAGCGCGGCGCACTGGGCGCTGGTCGCGGTGCATAGGGCTGCTCTTCCCTATGTAAATTTGAACCAGCGCGGCGCATCAAGAGGGCGTGACGAACTGGGCAGTGGTTGCGGCGCATTGAGCCGAAACACAAAAAAAAATTTCCATTCTTCTCAATTAACAAAACGACTCAGTCCCTCCTTGTTCGAGTAAGTCCATACAATCACTCCATTGCTTATGACAAATGTTTGGTGTTGATTGTGATTGATTATGAGAATTTGAATACACAAAATCCAAACCCTATTATATTTTTGAAAAGTGCCTCCTTAGGGTTTTGAAGTTGAAGTTTTAAAATTGGTTGTGGTGCCAAACTTTTTCATTCCCCACCTTGTTTTTCCTCCCCCTCACTATTACCTCATCACTTCCCCTATTTCCCTACATCCCTAAAACCACTCATATCATTTGCAAAATTTCTCCAAATCCCAAGTTTATCCCAAACAATCAAGTGG
The DNA here is from genome assembly GCA_034641835.2 of Pinus albicaulis. Classification (NCBI taxonomy): domain Eukaryota; kingdom Viridiplantae; phylum Streptophyta; class Pinopsida; order Pinales; family Pinaceae; genus Pinus; species Pinus albicaulis. Next base: position 1,412,081,147 of record CM076580.1, on the reverse strand, counting down.
CTGTCCCTTGTCCCTAAATTTGTCAAATCACAATTTTTCAAAAAGAAAATTCCACTTGATTAAACCCCATTGTCCCCACTGCCCTATTCCTCTACAGTCCCTCCCATTTGACACATATTTGGCACTAAAACAAAAGCAACAAATTCTCATTTTCATCTCATACAAGCCAACATACACCTTGCATCAACCTTGAACACCATGGAGATAGACACTGATAGATCATATGACCGAGATAGTGATTCTACCACTGAGCTACATGCACCTAGAAGGCCTCGTAAAGGTGGCAGACATGTGAGAGAGGAGCCCACCTCATTGACTGAATTGCAGGCTTGCCCACTTTCCATGAAATGTTTCCAACAACATTCATGCTATCAGTTTTGTGAAATGATTGCTAGGATCCGTTATCATCAGGAGTTGGCTCGTTTGTTTGTATTGCATTTACATGATGGTCAGGTCACCCTTGCCGGTGTAACTTTCACTTTGACACCGGAAACTATCTCTCAAGCAACCGGAATACCGAATGTGGGTGAACGCTAGAACAAAAGACAACAGGTGGACAAAGTGCATTATGAACCATATATGAGGCCTAGCTTTGTGAGACAGCTCAGCAGAGTGTTCCCATTCCGGTTCCTAAAGGAATCCTATGCGCCTTTGATGAAACTCATTATCAGATACTTCAGTTGTGAGGGCCGGTTTTCACGCCTCTATGCCTACCATATCAGGTTACTGATGCATTTCACTAGGGTGAGGATGATGAACATCCCTTATTTCATGTGCCGGAATATCGAGAGAATGACCACTCTTGTGCAGAGGAAAACTCCCAAGCAGCAGTACAACAATATTTATCACTATGCACTCATCAAGATTGTGGTTGTACATGCCTTACCTGCATAGTACTATGAGTGATTTCATTTATGATACTTTCATGCGCTCTTGCTCCTCCAGGTTTTCCATGATGTGTGGTGAACCCTCACACGCATGGAGGTCGAGAGTGAGAGATCATTTAGTATGTCACCATATGTCACTTTCATCGAGAGGCACTGGGAGATTATTTGCAGGAAGAACTCATGAGTATTATCTCCACCAGGGGTCATAAATCCTGCTGCCGTCATCAAGAATACTGCATAGGCACAGAGAGGTAAGAGGCCTATGCAGGATGAGGGCCCTTCAGAGGCCAAGACACAAAGCCTTCATGGTTTCATACCGATTGATGAGGATTTGAGCTCTCCAAGCTCAAAGTCAGAATACCGCAGCCAAGTGCTAAGAGATGCAAACACCACAATCAGAGAGCCCAATGGATCATAAACTACCTGGAACAATGAAACAAACAGTTGGAAGATCAGCAAACAATCATGGAGTTGCAAAACGTCCGTGAGAACCGGCAAGCTGCCCAAAGAAGCCAAACCGAGATGACATCCATTGAGCGGGAGATTGAGGCTGATAGAGAGACTTGGCTTGAGAGGGTCAATATTCATCTTGAGAAGTTGTTGGAGAAGGCCGACAAGGAAAAGAACATGCTCAGGCACATGAAGAATCGTTATTGGGCACGAAATCATGTTTGCAAGGTGCGAATCAAGATCCTGAAGGCAAAACTAAAGAGGGCACTAAAGCGTCACAAAAGGCATGATAGACTCCAAATTTTGGCCGAAGCTTCTTTGGCTCAGCATAGTGCTTGATGGTGGACATTCAGCCAAAATTTCAAGAAATTTGGGAAACTTTTTGTCAATTTTGAATTTTTTGGCCTTAACACAGATTTTCCTGCCCGACGCGTAGCGCCACTTGGCGCGCACTTATGATTGGCAGCTCCTCTTGAGGAAAAAATTGCATTTCTAGATTTTTCATAAAAAATTATGCATGCCTACCCATTACCTAAGGATTTTGACAAGTTTTGGGTTGCCTAAAGGGTAAAAAACACCATAAAAATGGCCTTTCTGCCACTTTTTGGACACACAGGAAATAGTGTTGGGAGATTGGATTTTTGGAGGGGAAAATGGAAATCAAATTCAGAAATTCCACTTGGGTTGGAAAGTAGACAGGAAGAGATTTCCAACGAGCTATCCTACACTCAATTTGGAATCCGGGAAGGCCCTCAAAATCAGCCTCAAATTGGCGCTACCCATAGCAATTTCAGGCGCGGCGCATTGGGAAATTTGGTCTAATTTTCACTCAGCAGTTCAAATTTTCGCCTAGTTTTGGCCAGTTTGACTTTTTTATCCTCATATGTATAACTCTTGATGTAACTTGATGTAATTTCATGACTTTGATGTAATTTTTGCACATTGTTACTCATCCAAGTAGATTCATTCACCAAAAAGTGAAATGTAACTGAATGAATCAGTTTCCTATCTTATAGAGGCAAGTTGTTTCATTGCCTATTTTCTAGTTCTTTGTTTAGATCTTGTTGAAACAGCTCCTAGAATGGTGAGCTCGACCCCTAGAGGCATGTGGATGAGTTAGGCTTGTCTATATCTTGTAATTCTTCAGTCATTTTCAGGGTTGGACACTTGGGATTGCTTGGCACTTCATTATACATTTCATCTCTGCAATTTTGGCAAAGGAATATACCAGGGTTTGCAGCACTCTTTGGGATCCATGTGGCTCTATGTTTTGATGGTGTGTTACTCTATGTGGTTGTAAGTTTACTGAAGTTTCATGTGTATCATTTTCCTTCTCATTTCTTCTCAAATTAAACAAACAAGTTATAAAGGTGGAATTCATTAGATTACTTTGCTCTGCCTTGAGTTTTGTTTAATTTTCCATGTTTTCATTTGTTTGAAGAGGATTCTTGAAAGCCTCTTGCCCTCTTCAGCTCCTCACCGGTCTGAAACTATCCATTCATTTAATCTAAGCATCAAAACAATTGCCTTCCTTGCCCCATTCAGAACTCTGCAAAAACTAGGCCTCATCCCCGAACCCAAAACTGCCTTTCCCTTTGATTCCAACAAAACCCCCAAAATCAAATCAAACCTTTTCACCTGTATACCTAGCCTAAAATCAGCTTTTATTTCAAGTCATCTCAAACCTTATTGATTATCTTTACTGAGATTGACCTGGAGAGAGCCCTATTTCAAGTCATCTCAAACCTTATTGATTATCTTTACTGAGATTGACCTGGAGAGAGCCCTCTCCTGATCTGGTAGGGCTAGCTACCAGATTAAGCGTGGTTTTATGTTACCCTAGACTCTGCCTTCCTTCAGCCTGAGGTAGATTTAGGCAATAACAGTGGCATTCAAAATGTTTTTCCTTTTCATGTGTTAAAATTTATCATATGTAGATGCCTAATGAGACTCATACTTTCTATAGGCTATGCTCCTTCCTTATATATGTGAAAGCATGAAATACTTTCATAAGTATTTATATGTTTAAGATTCTCCTCTAATAGTCACAAGTAAAAGATTATGATAGCTAAATTTTTTTATCCAGTTTATCATAAGCTTTGAGTTGCTATAGATTTCAAGTTGTGTTACTCCTTTGTCTCTGGTGAAATCTAGTAAGTTTTTGCATGTTAACAGTTTGGTTTAATTATTTGTGCCCCGCCAAAACCCATTTTTATGTGGAAGGAGTAGGATTCAGAAAAATTAAAAAATATTCCTCCACCACAAGACTAATCCTCACCTTGATATGCACCATCAACTTGGGATTGAGGCATTGGGGACTTTTGTAGTCACAAAATAGAGAGAGGAAGAGTCTCGATTGAGGAAAATGTGCGAAGATGGCCAATCCTTCAACAACCTCCAACTTAAGAGATGAGGGAACATCCTAAAATATGGTCATATTTCTTGTGATAGAGACTCCCTAACAAATAATTAGAGGAATTGATTTAAACAATTTTGGATGGGGAGAGGTAAATTAGGATCACCACAATTCTTAAACTGTACCTTCAAGTTTTGACCTAGGGATGAAATACAAGATAGCCAAACTTGTGATGTGAATGGGTATTCAAGGAATAAATGTGCTATCAATTCCTCATGAGCCTTACAAAGAGTGCACCAATGAGGCATTATCATTTATCTCCTTTGAAGGATGTCCCATGTTAGAACTTTTGATTCAAGAATGCACCACATGAAGTTGTAAGCCTTCATCGGACATTGTGAGGGCCAAACTGATTTCCACCACCATTTGAGCACTTTATCAACCCTGGTTGCATTGAGATGTATATATCCTAGCTTTAGAGTATACTTCCCAAATGGTGAAAAGGTCAAAACAAGTTCATCTTCCCTATCCACCATTCTAATATGACCTGCATAGAGCAACATAGAGAGTTGCTAGGTATTGATTCTACACTTCATGGTATTCAACCTCGAGTACCAGATTTATTTCCAATTTCATCCTTGGTGCCATAAAGTTGTGTTATCAAGATTTTCTAGATGAAACAATTTGTTTTGTTGATTAGATTTGTAAATGTTACAATAATTTAAAGCTGAACATATATCTCAAAACCTCCTCTTCCCCTTTACATTTCTCCTTTTACATCATGATCTTTAACCATATTTTTACATGTAAATAATTTATTTTCCACATCATTACAAAAATTAGATTTAATTTTAAATCTAAAAAGAAAATCCCAGTTACATGTCTCCATTTTACATCATCATATTTAACTTTACATATACATATTTTATCTTTTACATTATTACAAAAATTATATTTAGTTCAGATTAATATAAATCTACCATTAAAGAAAAAAATTAATATAAATTTACACATAGGTGAAAATAAATGTGATAATATTATGTTTTATTCAACATTGAAATTAACTTTATCTATAAAATTCAATTAAATTAAATAAAAATACAAAATATAATAGATATAAAATCCAACTTAAAAAAATTATAAATAAATTATAATAGATATACTAAATATAAATAATAGAAATAAGTGTTGTAATAAAACCTGACACATGATAATTTATTACTGTCATGAAAGTGGTAGTTGATATTTCCAATCCAAGTAACAGTGATGAAAGTGGTAGTTGATATTTCCAATCCAAGTAACAGTGATGAATGTGGTAGTTGATATTTCTAATCCAAGTAACAGTGATATATGAGAAAGAGACATTGAATGAACGACTCCATGAGATATGTGATATCTCTGACCATAATAGATAAATTAAAAAATATGCGATTAGATATCAATATTTGTAAGTTGTGAATCATCGCTGCCTGATTTGGTGGGTGGCCTTAATTTTGAAGCCCGTGAAGAGTAAACGCCACGAAGCCAATTTGCAGGACGTGTCTGCGCACAGAAGAAATCAAGATGGACACGGAGTGTTGTTGTCTTACAGTTTTTGTTTCATTCGCAGCTGGGGACAGAAACGAGTGGTCTCTCATCCCCCATGATCCTTTTCAATTACTCCACCAACTGACACAACATCTCATTGACCTTTGCAATTACTCAAAAAACCAAAAAAATCTCGCCGACATTGTTCTTCTTCTGAGTAAGGGAAGCACACGTTTCGTTTCTTGATTTTGTAGATCCCACAAAGTTGAGTTCTGTCACCTCTGCATCATCCCATGATCACAACCCAAAATATGTCAATGGCGGTGAATCCTAGTAAATTTACTATTGCCTACAATAAGTGACGTAGGATCTACCATTTTCTCAGTGCTGCGCTTCTCTAGAAGTCCCTATGCTACCAGAGATCTATTATTTGTGACAGGTTTGGGAAAATGATGTGTACATGCAGAGGGCACGTATTGTGAATTCTGACAGGTGGTTTGGCTTGAGAAGGAAGCTATTTGTTTCGGTGAATAAGGCCATTGTTATTTTGATTTCAGTTAACAATGGAGAACCAGCCTAGGCCCACTGAACCTTTCATATTTGGCACACATCCTTGTGCTTCTGTGGGGATTGTTACAGAGATCAGTACTGGTCTTCAGAGCTCGGCAAAATTTGAATGTGGGGTCGAATCCACTGATTCTATGACTTCCACAGCTGACTCCCCTGAAAACTACTGTCAGAAATTTGCGAGTTTCAGCTCTACCCATCGCTCTGAACAGGAAATTGATTCCAAGGCAAATAATGATGGGACCATAGAACATATCTCTGAAAATCAGGACTCTGACATAAATGGGCCAGTAACTGAAGCAGTTGGTGATGCTGTTGAAACAGAGCAGGCTGACTCAAGCTGTGTAAACATGTCTAGTAAGAGAGATAGTGAACAAATGGCATATGAGTCAAATGAAAAGGAAAATAATGGGGCTATGAATGGAAATGGAACCAGCAGCGTAAAGGAAAGGGTACAGCCAGTTTCTTCTCCTTTGTTTTCCACCACTTTTCCTCTTCTTACCAGACTGGATCGTCTAGAAATAGTTGTAAGGGCCTTTCAATTCTTATTAATCTTTTAAACTTACAATATTGGTTTTCCCATGATTCTGTTTTTTTTTGGCAGAGAATTTGCATTTTATATATTAACGCAGTAGCCTATCTGTTATAGGTGTTTAATTTCCATACAGTGTTTAATTTCCCCAGAATTCTGTAGGGTTTGTTGGAATTACAATGCTATGTTGTCAAATTCTACTAAATCACTTCACAATTCTATTGCCTAATTACTTGATTAATTTTGAGTTGTGAACTCTAAGTTGTTAACTCTAGACAATAATGAACCACTTCACGATTCTAGTGGCTAATTGATTAATTTTGAGTTGTGAGCTCTCCCTGAGTGCCCATGAGAGTTCACAATAGACAATCACGGAGAGTGCCCAGAATTTTTTGCATTTGCATTATTATCATTATCAGGGTATTGAATCTATACAGCAAAAGAACGTCTCATTAACAAAGATCAAGATTCGATATTAAAAATCCATTAACAAAGATCAACTCCAAAACATAAATTTTAATTCTGGCGAAAAACTCCACAATTTTGATTTTGATCATAAAAACTCCATAATTTTGATTTTGATCATAAAAGAACTCATTAACAATAGACGCTTAAAAACTTCATAATTTTGATCATAAAAACTCCATAATAATTTTGATTTTGATCATAAAGAACTCATTAACAATAGACAATCACGGAGAGTGCCAAGAAATTTTTGCGTTTGCATTATTATCAGGGTATAATCTATATATCTAAATCAATACTTTTGCATTTGCGTTATTATCAGGGTATAATCTATATCACTAAATCTATATTAGGGAGGGGTGTTGAATCTATTGAATCTAAATCTATATTAGGGTATTGAATCTATACATGCAGTCCAAAAAAACATATACAGGTATTGAATCTATGTTGAATCTATACGGGTGTTGAATCTGAATGAATCTATCTATACATGCAGTCAAAAAAACAAAAAAAACAATTTCAATTTTGGGTGTTGAATTGAATCTATATATTTATATTATATTAGGGTATTATGGTGTTGAATCTATTGAATCTAATTTATATTAATCTATATTATTAGGGTATTATGGTGTTGAATCTACTGAATCTAATTTATACTAGGGTGATTTAATCTAATATTAATATAATTCAATTTATATTAGGGTGTTGAATCTATACATGCAGTCAAAAGAATTCTGGGTGTTAATTCAATTTATATTAGGGTGTTGAATCTATACATGCAGTCAAAAAGTCAAAAGAATTATGGGTGTTGAATCTATACCAGTCAAAAATCTGGGAGTTGAGTCAAAAGAACTCTAAAGTGTTGACCCAACCCAGATTGCTTAAGCACTCAACACCCAACCCAGATTTAACCCAAGCACCCAACACCCAACCTACATAGTGAAGCCACACACTAAGCCCCTTGCATTTAATCCTCCCTGAAACTATCCCTGCAGTGTATCAAACATCGAGATACATAGCATGGCATAACAACAATGTAAATAAAGTCATAATGACGATGAATTATAACTAAAGGTTGTAAATTTAACACTAAAGAACTCTAAAGTGTTGAATCTATACATGCTTCTGGAGCTTGAATATATAAGCTGTCACTCTGGGTGTTAAATTGAATCTATATATTTATATTATAACCCTTAACTGTTGAATTGAATCTAGAGTTATATTATAAATCTAGCTGTTGAATTGAATCTATATATTTATATTATAACTCTAGCTGTTAAATTGAATCTGTATATTTATATTATAACTCTAGCTGTTGAATTGAATCTGTATATTTATATTATAACTCTAGCTATTGAATTGGATTTATATATCTATATTATATATTTATATTATATTTGGGTGTTGAATCTAATTTATATTAGGGTGTTAAATTGGATCTATGTATCTATATTAGAGTCTTGAATCTAATCTATATATACATGCATCTAGATATTGAATCTATACATGAAGTTAACAGAGCACATTAACAAATTAACAGAACTCATTAACAAATGAACAGACGTGCAACAAAGATATGCAATCAAAAGAACTAATTAACAAATATCAAGATTAGATATTAATCAAATCCGAAACATAAATTTTAATTCTGGCCAAAAACTCCATAATTTTGATTTTGAGCATAAAAGAACTCGTTCACAAAGATCAAGATTCGATTTTAAAATCCATTAATGAAGATCAAAGATCGATATTCAACCCGAAGACTCCAAAACATAAAAACATAAATTTTGATTCTGGCAAAAAAAAACTCCATAATTTTGATTTCGATCATGAACCAATTTTGAGTAGTTAATTCTACTTATAATCACTTCATAATTCCAGTTAACTCTGCTCAGAATCACTTCACAATTCTAATGGTTTGCGTTGTGTGAAGTATCCACACTCCAGAGACTCCAAAAGCTTAAATTTTGATTCCCACCCTAAACTTCAAAGCATATAATTGTTTTACAGTCGAAATAAATTCATTTTTTAAAAGCGGGAACCATGTTAGTATTATTTATAGGATAGCTGAAATGTTATGTTATATGTTTCTGCACTGGTGCAGGTTGCGTATCTAGAGGAGAGAAGTTTATCATGTGGGCATTCTATTCCAGCTCCCAACACGAATGGGAAATCAGCTAAGCCGACTTTCGAAAACTCATCTTCTACCAAAAGTCTGGAGAAACGCTGCAAGCCTATAAACTCAGTTCTCGTTGAAACAGAGGCCAAAGGAAATATTGTGGAGCGCGTAATATCCCTTGAAAAAAAGGTCTCCAAGGTATAGATTGATTGATTGATTCAGTTCAATTTGCTCTTAATTTGGTAATAATGTAAAGTTATTTACTGAGTACTTCTGATTTGCAGCTGACTGAGGATATAGAGCAAATCATGATAACCTCTGTTCGGTCAGGAGAGGCAACAACTGTTAATATGAAGGGATCTCATACAGCGAATGGCTTTGACATTTTTGAGGAAGACAAGCACCAGGTCTTGCCGGACGAGGAATGTGTCCAAAAAGGTGTTCATGACCACATTCCCATGCCTAGGCAGCTTGACACAGCCGAGGTTAGATCTTAGATTTAATATTTAATTTATATTGTAAAGTATAATGTCATTATAAGTTATAACGTTTAATTTATATTGTAAATTATAATATCATTATAATTTATAATGTTTTGTGATTAATCTGGAAGTTTCTATTAATCACATCTTTTAGGATTAATCACATCATGTGATCAGATTTGGTGGACGTTTTTATTAATCACATCTTTTAGGATTAATCACATCATATGATCAGATTTGATCCACTTTTCGAACTGGACATTTGATTAATCACATCTTTTAGGATTAATCACATCTCACAACATTAAGATAAGAAGATAAGATTTGGTAGACTTTTGGAACTCAACCAACCTGATTCATCTCCATGTTACTAAGCCACTAGGCATCATCCTCATTTTTAGTAAATTATATTTATTACATTAGTCCACTAATTTCATTCTGTCATGTCATCTTTTGTTTTGCAGACTAAGTTCTCTTCACTTGGTGTGAAAAATGATGAAAACCTTCTTGCTGATCCAAAAACTAATAGTGAAACCGTGGTAAAGGGGCCAATAGATGGGGATTCAGAAACAAAAGTGATGAAGAAAATTTCAAGGAATGATACAACAAGAGCTACACCAGTGAATAAAAAAGGATTCACCAAAGATGAGAATAAAAGTCACCCAAGTGGAACGCGAATGCTCAGGCATCTCCTCCCAGGTTGTATATTTCCTCATTCTCTTAAATCATAGAGTACATTCCCGCTTTCCTACAGGAATGCTCAGGCATCTCCTTCCAGGATGTATATTTCCTCATTCTCTTCAAGCATAGAGTACACTCCCGCTTTCCTTCCTTCTCTTCAAGGATAGTGTAGTATAACTTCTTCAATATATCACAGGAATGCTCAGGCATCTCCTCCCAGGATGTATATTTCCTCATTCTCTTAAAGCATAAAGTACATTCCCTATCACAGGAATGCTCAAGCATCTCCTCCCAGGATGTATATTTCCTCATTCTCTTAAAGCATAAAGTACATTCCTCTTTCCTTCATTCTCTTAAAGGATAGTGTAGTATAACTTCTTCAATATATCTTATTGGACACATGAGAAAAGAACTTCAATATATATCTTATTGGACACATGACATGTGCAGGACGATTGTAGATTAATGTGTAGTATAACTTCTTTTTGTCCAATAAAGTTAATCAGGATTTTCTCATGTGCAGCATGATGGTAGAATAATGGTATCTTTTCTCTGTAGGGAAATATCATTTTAGTTTGTATTCAGGATTTTCTCATGTGCAGCATGATGTTTGAATAATGGTATCTTCTTTCTGTAGGGAAATATCATTTTAGTTTTAGTTTGTATATATGATCATGAGATTTCATAAGATAATCCATGGAGATCGTCAAAACATGGTGCTATTATAAAATGATAAATGGTATAATGTGCTATTATAAATTGATAAATGGTATAATAAATGGTTATGAATACATGCTTACAATTGTATCATGTGGTTATGAGTACTGGTTATATTTTATTTTTTAATATAATATTTTTATTTATAATTATGTTTGTGATTTTAGTTTTTAATATAACATTTTTATATAAAAATATTATACAAATATAAAACTATGAAATATAAAACTAATATAAAACTATGGTTGTGACAGAGATTGAGATTATTATATAATTCCGAAATTTATCACTACCATAAGTTTTTGGGATATTATAATTATGAAATCTTTTATTTTGTCAATCTATCAATATCATAATTAAAATATTATATAAATATAAAACTGACAATACATTGACAATATTGTCTTTTGGGATATTATAATTATGAAATCTTTGTCTTTGTCAATCTATCAATATCATAATTAAAATATTATATAAATATAAAACTATGGTTGTGACTGAGATTGAGATTTTTATATAATTCCAAAATCTATTGTCTTTTGGGATATTATAATTATGAAATTTTTTCTTTGTCAATCTATCAATATCATAATTAAAATATTATATAAATATAAAACTATGGTTGTGACTGAGATTGAGATTTTTATATAATTCCAAAATCTATCACTATCATAATTTTTTGGGATATTATAATTATGAAATATAGAACTAGTCTTGTGACTAAGACTGAGATATTATAATTATGATTTTTGGGATATTATAATTATGAAATATAGAACTATGGTTGTGACTGAGATTGAGATTTTTTTATAATTCCGAAATCTATCACTATCATAATTTTTTGGGATAGTATAATTATGAAATTTATCAATATCAATGACAATATTGTCTTTTTGGGATATTATAATTATGAAATCTTTTTCTTTTTCAATCTATCAATATCATAATTAAAATATTATATAAATATAAAACTAATCATAATTAAAATATTATATAAATATAAAGCTAGCAATTATTATATAAATATAAAGCTAGCAATTGCCACTCTAATGTTGCAGTATAGGAAGGAAACGCTGTAAGGGAAGATGGTAGAATGAGATTGAGGTGTAATTTGATATATGTTAATGTCATTGGAGATATGTATATAGAATGTATAATGTTTGATATAGGCATTTTGAAGTTTTTTATATTTATTCAGAGTTATAATATTGTAAAAATATGATACTGAAAAGAATACATAATTATGTTGTTGAGAATAAGCGGAATATGTAATGGAAGGGTTAGCTGATGTAAATTTATTTATATTACGTGAGAGTATAAGAATGTACAATGTTTGACATGTTATTTTGAAGAATGTGCAATTGTAGAAATGTACATTGCATGCTAGTATTTTGCAATGATATTATGTTTTTTGTAGAATATTACATGCGTATCATGAAGAGAATGATTGATGATGAGCTTGGTGAAGATTGAGGAGATATGCTGATGTAGTAAGGAACCTGCAAAGAGTTTTTTTTTTTTTTTAAGTTAGAAGAATATATAATTATTTCGAAATGGAAAATACCTTGTTGAAGTTGACTTCAATGAGCTTTTCTGTGAATTCTATTATAAAGAAATAATAGTGATTGAAATTGAAGTTACCTGTAATATGTGATTGGAAACGTTCAGTCGTAGATGCAGGTCGGTCGATGGCAGACTGAACACCATTGGAGATTTATTCGGAATTGTAGGTGCCTATTTCTGGATTGCCATTCTGCTCTTGCTTTTCTCAATTTATCTCGTTCGTGTATGTGGACTATATGTTTGAAAGTAGATTTTATTTTAAGTAATAAATCTATAGTTGGTCGTAGTCTGTATAGTGGCACATTTGGATTTGGTACCGGGAGGAACCTTTTTTGTATCTCCTGCAATGAATGAATTGTTGAATCTATCTCTGCGCTATAGTTTTGCAGTAGCGATATATGTGAATCCATGTTTCCTGTTTCAAAAGAAAGAAATTGTTAGATGCAAATAGGTAAGCATTATATCAAGAATGTATATTTTGAACCATTTAGTAATAATCAGTAAATAAGGTTAATGTTAGGAGGTAGAAATGTTGTGTGATTAAAATTTTTTGGAGTTTATAATATTTGGAAACCTTTACGAGATGTTAGATTTGGAATGCAGTGGCTTTGTAGCTGTGATATCTTTGAGTCCATGTGTTCTGTTTCAAGAGATAGAAAATGTTAAAATGAAGTAATTAAGAATTATGTAACGAAATTAATTTTTTTAACTATGTATTAATAATGAGTAAATGAAGTTGTTGGTAATAGGTAGAAATGATATTTGATGAGAATATTATGGAGGTGATGATATGTGTAAACCTTTTTCTGATGTTAACAGATGGAATGGAGTTGGTCGTTTGTAGGAGACATTGAACGAAGACGTTCTTCTGCTTGTTTTCTGCGAGCAATATTTTTGTTGTCTTTCATTTTCATGAAACGATCGAAACTGAATGCAGGGCAAATTCGGAGACTCTGTAGTGAAGGGACTCTTGAAATTGCTGTGAACGTGAGGCCTTGTCGTTCAGTTTTTCCAATGTCTATTGTTGCGTGTTGGAGAGTCATACCTTGAGATTTATGTATAGTTAAAGCCCAAGCCATTTTTAGTGGAATTTGCGTACGCCTGTTTCTTTTTATTGCTGGAATCGGCAAGTGAGTTGGGTTTGTTTCATCCCAAGGATGCCCGATGTATTTTGGAAATTCAACAACTACAAATGTTGGGAGTTGTGGAGGTGAAGTTGATTCCTTGTAGAAGATGGATATGATTTCTCCGAGGGAACCATTAACAAGCCCTGCTGAAACCCAAAGGTTGGAAGTCAACATTACTTTTTTCCCTTTGCAGAGGTAGACAATTTTCTCTAGTTGCTCTTCCTCTGAAAAGAATGTAGAATATGTGGTGTCGTCTTCTGCGATTGATCTTGCAACTGGAGTGTTTAAATATTTGATCATTTTTTTGTTATGCTCCAATGTTTGAGTGTTTGTTGGAAATAGATGTATAGAATCATGGAAAGACTGTATTTCATCTTCAGACAAGAAAGAGTCTGTGCGCGTCATAAGGATGTTGTAGTCCTCGATTGTTGGATTTGCATTTCTAATGTTTTGGAGGACGTTTCGGAAAATAACTTGAGCATTGTTCTGACCTTGTTGACGAAATATTTTGTCCAATGTGATGACTGTTGTGAATGTGTTCCACAATGCGGTTCCATAACTTGTCCCTGCATATAGTGGTATGTCTTTGACGGGTGGTAACTGGCCGAGATCACCAACTAATATGATCGAACAACCGCCGAATGGAAAGTTTCTTTTTAAAGGAAATGCCTCATGAAGACGTTGATCAACTTGGTGAAGAAGTTTAGGTCCAATGAAGCTCATTTCATAAATTAGTATGTACCTAATATGCTTGAGTTCTTCTTGAAATTTTGCAAGAGCATTGCCTTCTAATGGTGTAAGATCTTTTAGTGGAAGGTGGAGAGTGGAATGGATTGTCGATGCTTGTATGTTGAATGCTGCGACACCTGTAGGGGCTAGGAGCATGATCGGTGAAGGTCCTGAGCCAGCAAGTGCTATGAGCATTTCTCTGATGCAATTTATAAGAAGGGATTTCCCAGTTCTAGCAGTGCCTTGTATTATCATTAGTAGAGCAGGTAAGATATCCTTCTTACTGGAGTGAGCACAAATAATATCCAGAGCTTTTTTCCGCATTGAAGATAATGAGCTAAGGCACATTAAAGTATCTGTATTTGTTTGAATAATGCGATGGAGAGAGCGATTATTCTCAATGAAATGTGTGCCTATTTCTTGGAGATGCAATGGAATAGTTGTAGCATTCCAATTATGGTTGTCATCGAAATCACGAAGACCAAGCATTTGAATGTCATTTATGAGCAGTTCGTCTGTAGGGTACAACTGAGAGAGTAATTCCCATTCGTTTAGGTCCATGCCTTCTGTAGGATGGAATTCTTGAGTAGTTGTGTTATCATTTGCAGGAGGATCAATATCAGATAGTGTCCGATGTTGATGCCAAGGTTTGTAGAATGGACGAAATGCTTGCCAATTTCTGATAAATTCTTCAGCAGAGTTTCCTATGTCACTCGCTATATGGCGAAATGGTTTGTAAAGCATAAGTTCAACTCTACAGAAGTCAGCATAAGAAGAGTCGGTTGTGGATGGTATTGAGGAGTAGCACGGTATGATACGAAAAATTGCTTGTTCGGGTCTTCTTTTCCATTTGTTTGTCTTACGACGGGGATCATATGACCATGATCTTCCTATTTCTATAAGTGATATGGATTCTAAGGTAGATGGTCGATGGATGTATGTATCTATGAAGTGTGGTGATGGAGGAGTTGTGGTGTTATTTTGTGGAAGGCGCATATAGATTTGTTGGCTTATATTTAATGGGAAGAAGGAGCGACTGCACAGTGTTAGTGGTAATTTCTGTATCATATGACAAGTTTCTTGTGCTCCTATGTCACGATCAACAAGAGTTTCTGCAAGGAATTTTCTGAATGTAGATGTTGCTGGGTCAACATTAGGTGAAGCAAGTACAATTCTACGTAGCATGTCATGGAATGTTTCGGATTTTTTTTCTGCTTTGGATGGATATTTTGCAATATATTTCTAAACGGCATGGATTGAGAGTACTGGTTGGCAATCAATATTTGCACGCCAGATAGATAGGATGGTAGGGTTATGGGTATTTAGTCGATCATCATTGGGAGCAGGAGTGTATGTTTTTTGGCCATTGGAGTCAATGAACAAGGAGGAATGTGCATGTAATTCCCAAGGTGCTTTATATCGACATTCGAATGAAGAGCCTTTTTTCCTGAGGCATGTATTTTCTGTGCATTTTGTGTGTCTCTCAATGCAATTGATAAGTTGGACATAATCATCAAAAGGATCGTTTCTAAGAATATTTGATGTAGACAATAAGCAAGGGTCTTCTAAATTTGTTTGAGAAATTGATTGGTTAGAAATTGTAGAAAGCCGAGGGTTCCAAGCTGATATGTATTTGTCGAAGAATTTTTTAGCACTATCAACTGCTGCTATGTTATCCCAATTAAGAGTATCCATATCAGGTGCATTTTGTATCCAGAGGAAGCCATGGATGTGTGTTGATCCTCTATGTTTCCATTCATACCTGCGAAGGATTTTTTTTTGTTAGGAAATTTTGAAATGGAAGGAGGTTGACGTATGAAGAATTATGAAAGTAATGTGGTAGAGTGTATACATGTACCAGTAGTCTGTTGTTTGCAAGTGTTTTTCCAAGATAACTTCACGAAATATTGTGAATCTGTGGTGCATATATAGTGATGTTAAGTGGGGATTAGAGATAATGTTATCATTCCTCCATTTATGTTGTATTGCAACATCAGAAGGTGGAATTTCTGGCATGATTGCATGAAGATCAGGCCATTTTGTATCAGCTGCACTTAATGTGAAGAAGAACGTTGGGCAGCCGAGTTGAGATATCATGTCTGTTAGTTCATTTTTAGCTTTGTGCCAAAAAGATCTTGTGCCGCGTAGAGAGCTTCCGAAACGCATCACTTGTTCTGCCAATTTGTTGTCTGGAAATTGTTGTAATCGGATGTTCAATTCTTGGATTGATGTTGGGAAGCCATCTCCAATGTTTTTTTTTACAAAGAAGGATGCTGTTGCTTGACTGTGATGACGCATCATCAGATTATATATGTAGTAGCGGAAGCGAGGGTGCTTGCCAAATCTGTTATCATGGTAATGTAGAAGATGAAGTGTGTATTCATGTAATTGCACTGTCTTTATTCTTGGTTGATTAGGTAATGCAGCTCCTACGAGGAATAGGGTTGGGAAAGCCATAGAGAGTAGACCTTCTGTGTTGTATTCATTGATTGGGGATAAGCTTATTGGTGGCCATTGGATTATAGCAGCAGAATCGTGGTTGTATGCATGTAAATAATGCCGTATTTCTTGGATTTCTGTATTTCTATTAGGTATAGTGGGAATGAATGATGATGTATGGTGTGGGTATTGGTCTACGGAATCTTCAGTGGGGAAAATTGGTGTTTTAATTGACAATTGAGTAGTTGGATCTGTGGTATTGGAATGCTGAAGGGAGGCAGAGCTATCAGTTGGGAGTTCTGGTAATGATGCAAGTGCATTGTTGTCAATGCGAGCATTCCTATAGTAAGGATCATTTGTCAATTTGTATTCTAATGCGGCAAGAACTCGATGTCTACTTACAATGCAGTCATAAGCTTGATTGTCATTACTTTGATGGGTGACAATTAAAATATCCAAGTCTTCAACACGTCATGGCAACATGCATGCTATTTCTGTAATGTCTTGTGGAAAGAAAATTGTGTGGCCAGTGTATTTATATTGGCCACCACGTGCATGTGTTACTTGGATGATAGGGTTAACCCTAGCAATAAGAATTTCTTCTATTTGTGAAAGAGCAGCCAAGACAGGTGGTTGAGGACCAGGGTCCATGTTATTTGATAATGAGAAACGGTGAATGTTTTTTTCAGACATGCATTCGTAGCAACAATAGATTTGGTTCGACATGCGGATATGGATTCCAGGATAGGGTTCAAGGCAAATGGAGCATGGTGATTTAGGTGCAAGCCTATCAATTCTTGCACGGAATTCACGTTGTGCATCATTAGTATGAACGTTGTTGAAAGCATGTGTAATGGATGGAGGGGTTGAATGAGGTATGGATGAATTTGTCTGAGCATCATTATTCTGAGCATCATCGAAAGCATGTGGAATGGAGTGTGGTGGCGAATGAGCTGTGGATGAATTTGGTAGAGTGGTTTGATGAGAAGATGGTAGACTTGTAAATTGGGAAAGAGAATTGTTTTCGAAGTGAATTGTGAATTTCCATCGTATGTTCTTGACGATGAATTTTCACTTTTCTTTTGCCTTTTGTTTGTTTGGGAATATTTGAAGGCTTTTTTAGCATGATAAGCTGCACGTTGACGTGCATTTATTTGTTCTTTATTTTCTGCATAGTATCTTCGCGCGCGTTCATCATTAGAAGTAGTATACATTCCGACAAGTTAATGCACCTACATGAAAGAGAGATGGAGTGACAATGTTAGTTGGAAAGAGAACAACCATGTTATTGTATGGAAGGGGAAAAAAGAAATCGAAGCCTACAATTTATTTTTGTTAATATGTTATTAGAACAACGTGTTTGAAATGAGGTTTTAGTAATTCCTAGCTATACAGGAAGATAATAAGATGTGTAACTTGTTGATAACAATATGTTTGAGATTATATTTAAGTTTTTTAGAGATGTATATGAATGTAATTGGATATGTAATGTGTAAAGTTGGTTGATTTGTTAATAGGGGAAAAGTTGAAGTATTGAGATGGAGTGATAATGTTAGTTGGAGAGATAGCAACCATGTTATTGTATGGAAGGGGAAAAAAGAATTTGAAGTTTACAATTTAATTTTGTTAATATATTATTCAAACAATGTGTTTGAGAATAAGTTTTAGTGATTTGTAACTATAGAGGAAGATTTGAGTCTGTTTGGCAAAAGCGATATAGTTAAGTTAGATTTGAAGACTATTTTTGATCGAATACCCAATAACACATGTTTCAAATAGATTTTCCACAAACATTACATTGATGACATATTACAATATAATATGTTGTGGAGAGATAATTTGCACGTAGCGTAACACATAATTTCTCTATGAGTAAATACCAACTGGTAAATTCATAGTAATAGTTAAGAAAATAGATTATGATTTTGGAAGACATAAACCAAGTGTCTTTTATGCCATGACATATTGTTTACAATTGGGTTGAGATGTAGTAACCATACACCATAATAACACATATTTTGTCTATGATAGTACTTGTAATCATATTTATCTATGATATTGAAATTTTATTGATTGCTTGGAGGATATTGTTGCATTCTGTTGAGAATTGCAAGTTCTCTTCTTTGATGATAACACATTTCAAGCGTGGTATGTCTCTAAATGTTTCTGTCTTCACAGATAGTGTGAAGATGTGATCTGTCCAGAGTGCTTTCGAGACAGTTTTCTTTATTACATTAGGATCCTCAGATAACAAATAGAAGTCCTTTGCATTAACTCCAAGAATTGTAGACGCTGCGTCTTCGAAAGCAGCTATTGAAATCAATTGACCAGTGTGATCTTGTATATCTATCTTTAGTAAGTATCTGTAATCACAGTCAGTTACTTCGGTGTTGCATTTAGGGCAAAACCATGTGCTTGCATTCTTTGGAATGAGTTTCTTCATGCATTTTTTCTTATCCACAATAGATGGGCATGATAGGTAATAAAAATTGTCCATCCATACTTTTGTAATTGTTCCCTTGACTTGGTAGAATGCAACTATATCTGAGGACTCGATATTGTAAATATCTGCAATTGTTAATTTTTTGGGTTGATGGCCAAAATAAGGTGAATATCTTCTTGTCAGTGGTGTAGAAGTTGTAGTGGAACCTTCTTTTCTAAACCATGACTTTAGGACATGAGCCTCTTCGATGTCAGGATCTACAAGAATAATTGATCTTGTTGTAGTACCAACATTTTTTCCATTAAATTCGGCAACACGAGCAGACTTGATTGCTATGATGGGATAATCTCCTGTAGTACATAAGCTGGAAATTTCTTTCGATACGCCATCAAAATTATCTCCCCAAAAGATTGCATCCATGTTATATCCAGACATGTCTTGAAGATTTACTGTTCATTTTGTAACTTTTGAGCCGTCTTTTCTATGTATGGTGCATGGATTGGAAATGCTAGTAACAATACCAAGAACATCAACAATGGAGTTGATGTTTGTTGTTCTGATATCATTGATTGATTTCATATTGAAATGCACTGTTGGGTTGAATCTATGTTCGTTGGCAACATGGTCTATGGTAGATGTAGCATTTAACAAAATTTCCTAGTCATTGTTTAACTGGTTATATTGTTTATTAGCCATTTTGACATTGCCTTTTGAGACAATGTACATATTTCCAACTTGGATTTTGTCGAAGAAAGAATCGGCAACATTGTTGAAACATGTAATGTGTATTTCCCCACCTTCTGTATCGTAGAGGTCAAAGCCAAACACTTTTCCAGGACCATATTGATTTTGAAATTGTCGAAGAGGTGTCTTTCTTTGAGCATATCCTTTTATGCACCAATTTGAATGGTAAGGATTTATTGCTTTGATTGAAATTTGAATTGGTGTAATGGATGCAGTAGGAATGTCAGAAAGGGTGCAGTGCCTTTTTGACGAAGGTTGTTGGGTCGATGACGATGGATCTTCTTCTTGAGAAGTGACTGGGATACTCTGATTTTTTGGAATACCAAATAAAGGTGCAGATGTAGTACAAATGTCGAAGTCTAATAGACTTATTGACCTACATGGTAAATGATAGTAATAAGAACACTTGTTAGAATTCAAAGTGATATGAAGGAAATATGTAAATTTTAAATAAGAGTTGTGTAAAAACTTACAATGATGGACCAATAGTTGAAGTAGTCCAATTTTTCACATGTATAATTGAACCTTTCTGAAGCAAGCTTGCTTCAACGAGGTCATTGAAAGTTATCGGAAGCATAAGGCACTTCATATGTGTGCCATCAGAGATGGCGGTGCGATATCGTATTGTTGAACTTTGCATTGATGCAATACGTTCAAGTTCAACGATTTGTAGGGTTGGCTGAATATGACTTTTCCCCGAGAGCATTAAGGGAATGGCATTTTCAGTAAGATTTGTTGTCATTTCTGAAAACAGAGATAACATAATAATTAATAAATCTTTATATATGGTTTTGAGTTACATGTATAATTACGTTTCCTATAGAACTACATGAGAAGTTAAAACTATAGGTTTATTTAGAGATGATGGATTAAGATATACTTATTGCTTTAAAAGTTAGTTTTTGTGTACATGAGAAGTTAAAACTATAGGTTTATTTAGAAACGATGGATTAAGATATACTTATTCCTTTACAAAGTTAGTTTTTGTAGATTAATCTAAATTTTGATATATAAAAATTATGGATCATTTGTAGGTAAATCTTAGTTAACTGAAAACTAATGATTATGTTGAATATAAAAAAGTAAATGATATAGTAAAATAATATCTTCTTCAATTAATTAATATGACACTGAAATTATTATTGAAAATCCTCTATTGTAATCATTTAAGATACCACAGCATTTTTCTAGAATAATATTTAGGCAAAACAACATTTGAAATAATATTTCGTAAAAGATATCTTCAGAAATGTGAAACTTAGAATATCATAAACAGAAAGTATCATTAAAGAGATACGATCTTGAACAAAACATGTGAACTATAATATCTGCACATGAAAAATAATCCAAATGAATCATTATTAGGTAACTTAGAATAATTAAAATTGTTTATATCTGGTTTTGAGTTAGATGTAAAAGACATTTAACAAAAGAAATATTTGGTAAAATAGATGTAAAAGACATTTAACAAAAAAAATATTTGG
This sequence comes from Pinus albicaulis, assembly GCA_034641835.2. NCBI lineage: Eukaryota > Viridiplantae > Streptophyta > Pinopsida > Pinales > Pinaceae > Pinus > Pinus albicaulis. The sequence goes on along the minus strand of CM076580.1, from coordinate 1,412,059,835 downwards.
TAAAGCAGATGTAAAAGACATTTAACAAAAAAAATATTTGGTAAAACACATGTTCAGAAATGTGAAATTTCACACAAAATAAGTAAGAAAGAGCTCACCGATTTAATTAGTTGTCTACATGCAACAAAAGGACTAGTCCACCTGCAGGGTATTAAAACAGGGGATCCATATCTGTCCTCCAAGAACTATTGACTTGGGAGAACCTCCAAAAAAAAAGGATTCATTGGACCAAACAGTTGTTAGTTCTAGGGATACTATCACTATAATTGGAGGCAATTCTGATTCTAATTTTGGTTGAACAAGTTTTATGATGGTAAAAAATATGAAGGCAAAAAATAACTGATATGTTATTGGGCAATAAAGGTGTTAGGATTATATACTGATTAGATTTAACCATATACAAAGCCGCACATTAACTACAAAATTAGGATCCATTTATTGCCTTTTATCAACAGGGTAGTTGAATGTACATGAGCAGTTTAGCCATTGAGGGTGGGGAAGTCTGTAAAGATTTCTTGTCACAGTCAAGGGAGATCATAAGCAGAGATAAGGCAACTTGATACTACCCATTCTTGAAGTAAATAAGCCCAAGAAGCACAACGTATTCTATGGTTCTCAAAGAAAACAGTTTCCAAGTCTTATATCATTCCGTACTCAATATTAAGTAAACAGTGATCAGATCATTATTTCAAGAGAAAATATGTGAAGACACCAGCAATTTGGACTGATAAAAAAAGTAGTGATATCATTCATTCTGCTGATAAGATTCGCAGATTCTCAGGGACTTTAAGCCCAAAGCAGAGCAGCAGCGTCACTGTCATTCTCCTCCTCATCATGACACAATGAGAGATTCTCAGGCTATCTCCTCCACATCATCAGAATGAGAGATTCTGAGGCTTGTGAAAGCAAACTGTCATCCTTAATTTGGTTTCACTTTGTTTTAGTTAGATGGATGATGATGCTTTTAATGGTTGTTTTGCTGGAAGTCACTGTGCCTAAGCCAGGATCAGGGTCAGGATCTTCTGTTCCAACTACGGTTCCGAAGCCAAAGCCAAAACTCTCTCCCGCACCTAAACATAGTTCAACTCTTCGTACTTTCCCACAGAGTAAGTCTTCCTAGTCTGAAATTTTGGCAACTATAATTCAACTTCTGCAAGAATGAGCCAGGGGAAAAAATATAAAAGAAATGTTGGCAAAACTAATGCAGTGTCACATAAAATGAACAATTCAATCCTGGCCAAATAGGGGAAAATAAATAAATAATAAATAATGGTTTTGAATTTTACAGTTAAATCTCTCCTCAATTTTGAAATATTATTTCATACAATTTGTCCTTATGCCTTAACTTTTATTGCACTTCGTGGTATTTTCCAGAAATAAAATCATTATTTTCAAATAATTGAGAAAATAACTAAAAAAGTTGATTGTGCTGTGAAAACACTCTGATTTTCATTCAGTAATGTGGGGTGAAAACAAAAAATGTTGATTATGCTATGAAAACACTCTGGTTTTCAAGCAATAGTATGGGGTGAATCTATGTAATTGTTGCCATAACAATGCCTTCGTGTTTGTTCAATACAAAAACAGTACTGATACTCCTTCATTGTTCACAAACTGCAGAGGATGTTAGGCTGGCTAGATCATAAGCAGAGATAAGGCAACTTGATACTACCCATTCTTGAAGTAAATAAGCCCAAGAAGCACAACGTATTCTATGGTTCTCAAATAAAACAGTTTCCAAGTTTTATATCATTTCGTACTCAATATTAAGTAAACAGTGATCAGATCATTATTTCAAGAGAAAATATGTGAAGACACCAGCAATTTGGACTGATAAAAAAAGTAATGATATCATTCATTCTGCTGATAAGATTTGCATATTCTCAGGGAATTTAAGCCCAAAGCAGAGCAGCAGCATCACTGTCATTCTCCTCCTCATCATGAAACAATGAGAGATTCTCAGGCTATCTCCTCCACATCATCAGAATGAGAGATTCTAAGGCTTGTGAAAGCAAACTGTCATCCTTAATTTGGTTTCAGTTTGTTTCAGTTAGATGGATGATGATGCTTTTAATGGTTGTTTTGCTGGCAGTCATTGTGCCTAAGCCAGGATCAGGGTCAGGATCTTCTGTTCCAACTACGGTTCCAAAGCCAAAGCCAAAACTCTCTCCCGCACCTAAACATAGTTCAACTCTTCATACTTTCCCACAGAGTAAGTCTTCCTAGTCTGAAATTTTGGCAACTATAATTCAACTTCTGCAGGAATGAGCCAGGGGACAAAATATAAAAGAAATGCTGGCAAAACTAATGTAGTGTCACATAAAATGAACAATTCAATCCTAGCCAAACAGGGGAAAATAAATAAATAATAAATAATGGTTTTGAATTTTACAGTTAAATCTCTCCTCAATTTTGAAATATTAGTTCATACAATTTGTCCTTATGCCTTAAATTTTATTGCACTTCGTGGTATTTTCCAGAAATAAAATCATTATTTGCAAATAATTGAGAAAATAACTAAAAAAGTTGATTGTGCTATGAAAATACTCTGATTTTCATTCAGTAATGTGGGGTGAAAACAAAAAATGTTTATTATGCTATGAAAACACTCTGGTTTTCAAGCAATAGTATGGGGTGAAACTATGTAACTGTTGCCATAACAATGCCTTCGTGTTTGTTCAATACAAAAACAGTACTGATACTCCTTCATTGTTCATAGACTGCAGAGGATGTTAGGCTGGCTAGATCATAAGCATAGATAAGGCAACTTGATACTACCCATTCTTGAAGTAAATAAGCCCAAGAAGCACAACGTACTCTATGGTTTTCAAAGAAAACAGTTTCCAAGTTTTATATCATTCCGTACTCAATATTAAGTAAACAGTGATCAGATCATTATTTCAAGAGAAAATATGTGAAGACACCAGCAATTTGGACTGATAAAAAAAGTAGTGATATCATTCATTCTGCTGATAAGATTCGCAGATTCTCAGGGACTTTAAGCCCAAAGCAGAGTAGCAACATCACTGTCATTCTCCTCCTCATCATGACACAATGAGAGATTCTCAGGCTATCTCCTCCACATCATCAAAATGAGAGATTCTAAGGCTTGTGAAAGAAAGCTGTCATCCTTAATTTGGTTTCAGTTTGTTTCAGTTAGATGGATGATGATGCTTTTAATGGTTGTTTTGCTGGCAGTCACTGTGCCTAAGCCAAGATCAGGGTCAGGATCTTCTGTTCCAACTACGGTTCCGAAGCCAAAGCCAAAACTCTCTCCCGCACCTAAACAGAGTTCAACTCTTCGTACTTTCCCACAGAGTAAGTCTTCCTAGTCTGAAATTTTGGCAACTATAATTCAACTTCTGCAGGAATGAGCCAGGGGAAAAAATATAAAAGAAATGCTGGAAAAACTAATGCAGTGTCACATAAAATGAACAATTCAATCCTGGCCAAACAGGGGAAAATAAATAAATAATAAATAATGGTTTTGAATTTTACAGTTAAATCTCTCCTCAAGTTTGAAATATTAGTTCATACAATTTGTCCTTATGCCTTAACTCCCTTAACTTTATCGCACTTCGTGGAATTTCCTTCTGCAAATAAAATTCATTATTTGCAAATAATTGAGAAAATAACTAAAAAATTTGATTGTGTTATGAAAACACTCTGATTTTCATTCAGTAATCTGGGGTGAAAACAAAAAATGTTGATTATGCTATGAAAACACTATGGTTTTCAAGCAATAGTATGGGGTGAAACTATGTAACTGTTGCCATAACAATACCTTCATGTTTGTTCAATACAAAAACAGTACTGATACTCCTTCATTGTTCACAAACTGCAGAGGATGTTAGGCTGGCTATCTCGCAGAAGCTCACGAGTTCTTGGAGTCAGTCAGGAAATACTTACTACAGAGTTGCATCCATCACTAACAGATCTCCACACCAGACATTGACAGTTTTCGACCTCTCTATCCAAGGATTGTATGGTCCATTATGGGGTCTCTCCAAACCAGATGTCAACAATTTGTATTCATTTCCCAAGTGGTTGAACTCACTCCCTCCTGGTAAAAGTATGGATTTTGTGTACATTCAAGTTGCTCCTCCAGCGATAATTTCCCTTCCTCGTTATCACATGATTTGATCAACTGCCAAACAATCCAAAAATAGCATCCAAATCCTAAGAATGATTTGTGATTTAATTAGTTGTCTACATGCAAAAGGACTATTCCACCTGCAGGGTATTAAAACAGGGGATCCATATCTGTCCTCCAAGAACTATTGACTTGGGAGAACCTCCAAAAAAAGAGGATTCATTGGACCAAACAGTTGTTAGTTCTAGGGATTCTATCACTATCCGAAGTATGAAGGCAAAAAATAACTCATATGTTATTGGGCAATAAAGGTGTTACGATTATATACTGATTAGATTTAACCATATACAAAGCCACAGATTAACTACAAAATAACAAGCCATTTATTGCCTTTTATCAACAGGGTAGTTGAATGTACATGAGCAGTTTAGCCATTGAGGGTGGGGAAGTCTGTAAAGATTTCTTGTCACAGTCAAAGGAGATCATAAGCAGACACACAATTTTTTTTAATGATGAAACACTCTCTCTGCAACTCAAGCTCTCACCAAACAGGATAAGTCCTAACCTTAGTGGGAAAGCTAAGAGGCAACTCTTACGTAATCCACCCACTGTCAACTTGTTGGACCAGTACATTAGAAACAGGTATTGGTTGCAGTTTAACTTATTCAAATGTTACTAATGTTTTGGTTGGCGCTATTGTTGGAGGACCTGATCACAATGATAACTTTGCAGATGCAAGAGATAACTATGAGCAAACAGACTTCAAGGTGGAAATACTGGAGACCACCAGCTTCTCCCAGGTATTACTATCGTATAAGATGGAATTAATTTGGTTTCAGTTTGTTTCAGTTAGATGGATGATGATGCTTTTAATGGTTGTTTTGCTGGCAGTCACTGTGCCTAAGCCAGGATCAGGGTCAGGATCTTCTGTTCCAACTACGGTTCCGAAGCCAAAGCCAAAACTCTCTCTCGCACCTAAACAGAGTTCAACTCTTCGTACTTTCCCACAGAGTAAGTCTTCCTAGTCTGAAATTTTGGCAACTATAATTCAACTTCTGCAGGAATGAGCCAGGGGACAAAATATAAAAGAAATGCTGGAAAAACTAATGCAGTGTCACATAAAATGAACAATTCAATCCTGGCCAAACAGGGGAAAAGAAATAAATAATAAATAATGGTTTTGAATTTTACAGTTAAATCTCTCCTCAATTTTGAAATATTAGTTCATACAATTCCTAGCTTGAATAACTATACTTGGTAATGCTTGAATCTAATATAATTTATTAATATTCAATTGCTTGGGAAAATTTTGCAGCTTTTTGAGTTTGCCAGGGGACAAAATATAAAAGAAATGTTGGCAAAACTAATGCAGTGTCACATAAAATGAACAATTCAATCCTGGCCAAACAGGGGAAAATAAATAAATAATAAATAATGGTTTTGAATTTTACAGTTAAATCTCTCCTCAATTTTGAAATATTAGTTCATACAATTCCCAGCTTGAATAACTATACTTGGTAATGCTTGAATCTAATATAATTTATTAATATTCAATTGCTTGGAAAAATTTTGCAGATTTTTCAGTTTGCTGACAAGTACCGAGGAAAGTATGACATCAGTATTACAGTCGTGAGAAAATATTATGGGTCAATTAGTGGATATGTTGTAAGTACTTTTCAACTCGATGCAAGTTAGTACTAATTACGTGCATGAAGTGATAGCTCTGTGACTTGGGTTTGGATATTTTGGTATGCCTTGTGCAGGATGAACTCCTGTGGGCAGCTGCATGGCTTCATGAAGCAACAGAAGACCAATATTACTTGAACTACATGATTGACAATGCAGGTGCACTTGGTGGGACAACGTGGGCCATGAAAGAATTCAATTGGGATAATAAATATGCAGGGGTCCAAGTACTTGCATCTAAGGTCAGAGTTGGATATCAATAAATAAACCAAATTTTCTAATGGTTGTGACTTCCCAACAATTGATCATGATTTATAATCTCAATATATCCATTGAACTTTATCTAGTTATAAGTAGTATTTTCCATCACCAATATTACTTGAACTACATGATTGACAATGCAGGTGCACTTGGTGGGACAACGTGGGCCATGAAAGAATTCAGTTGGGATAATAAATATGCAGGGGTCCAAGTACTTGCATCTAAGGTTAGAGTTGGATATCAATAAATAAACCAAATTTTCTAATGGTTGTGACTTCCAAACAATTTATCATGATTTATAATCTCAATATATCCATTGAACTTTATCTAGTTATAAGTAGTATTTGCCATCAGCTTACAATGCAGGCCGAACAATTCAATCCTGGCCAAACAGGGGAAAATAAATAAATAATAAATAATGGTTTTGAATTTTACAGTTAAATCTCTCCTCAATTTTGAAATATTAGTTCATACAATTCCCAGCTTGAATAACTATACTTGGTAATGCTTGAATCTAATATAATTTATTAATATTCAATTGCTTGGAAAAATTTTGCAGCTTTTTCAGTTTGCTGACAAGTACTGAGGAAAGTATGACAGCAGTATTACAGTCGTGAGAAAATATTATGGGTCAATTAGTGGATATGTTGTAAGTACTTTTCAACTCGATGCAAGTTAGTACTAATTACGTGCATGAAGTGATGGATCTGTGACTTGGGTTTGGATATTTTGGTATGCCTTGTGCAGGATGAACTCCTGTGGGCAGCTGCATGGCTTCATGAAGAAACAGAAGACCAATATTACTTGAACTACATGATTGACAATGCAGGTGAACTTGGTGGGACAACGTGGGCCATGAAAGAATTCAGTTGGGATAATAAATATGCAAGGGTCCAAGTACTTGCATCTAAGGTCAGAGTTGGATATCAATAAATAAACCAAATTTTCTAATGGTTGTGACTTCCCAACAATTGATCATGATTTATAATCTCAATATATCCATTGAACTTTATCTAGTTATAAGTAGTATTTGCCATCAGCTACAATGCAGGCCTCAATGCCAATGGCCACATGGGGTTGGTCATCAACTCAATTATTTTGGATAGAAATTGAATGGATAATTGACATTGTCGCCGGTTTGTATCAGTTCTTCATGCAAGACAGGGGTGGGCAAAACAAGGCAGTCATGCAACAATACCAAGAAAAAGCTGAATATTTCATGTGTGCTTGCCTTCAGAAGAATGGTTATAGTGTACAACGAACATCAGGTTTGGCTTCATCAATCTTCCTTCGTTAAAAGTGGACTAAAGTAGGAGTGCTTCATTGGCTGTTCAGGTGGGCTATTGTATTGGCAGAAATGGAACAACATGTATTGGTTTTTGCGTTTGTTTTGTTTCGGGTACTTGGGCAGGCCTACTTGATTCATTTATCAGTAGATCAGAGTGACAATAGAGAAAAAAAATGGATACATGTACTGTTTTGTTTCAGTTGCAGGGGACTTATCTTGAGTTCTGAAATAGTGATATCAAATGAATGTGAAGAAACTATTACATATTCTATGAATCTGTTACATAACCTATTGATCAGAGACCTTAGAATGTAATCTTCTTGATAAACTGAGGTGTTTACTTTTGTTGACAAAAGAAACCCGTTAAGTACCAGATAAGAGAGTGCTGGTATTGAAGGACTTCAATATTAGAGGGCTTCCAGGCCTGAGGGCTATGGAGATTCAATGTAGATTGCAATACCCACCAAGTATTCTGGCCTCAACGATGAAGGACAGGCAGCAGCAGCAACGCCATTTTCATCATTATCAGAGAGATTGCAGTCATGATGATGCAGCTATGAGCAAACCCAACAGGAATTCCCCTAGAATCGGCAGGATTGGTTCTGCTAGATTTGGGAGAAATTCTGAGCAGTCAGCAGAGATTAGGAGAAGATTGCTGGGGTAGAAATTTGAGGAGGAGCATAGTATTATTTTCCATCAGCTTACAATGCAGGCCTCAATGCCAATGGCCACATGGGGTTGGTCATCAACTCAATTAGTTTGGATAGAAATTGAATGGATAATTGACATTGTCGCCGGTTTGTATCAGTTCTTCATGCAAGACAGGGGTGGGCAAAACAAGGCAGTCATGCAACAATACCAAGAAAAAGTTGAATATTTCATGTGTGCTTGCCTTCAGAAGAATGGTTATAGTGTACAACAAACATCAGGTTTGGCTTCATCAATCTTCCTTCGTTAAAAGTGGACTAAAGTAGAAGTGCTTCATTGGTTGTTCAGGTGGGCTATTGTATTGGCAGAAATGGAACAACATGCATTTTGTGACGAGTGCCTCATTCCTCCTCACAGTCTACTCTGATTATTTGTCATCTGCTGGCAAGCAACTGCAATGCCCCGGTGGAGAAGTGGATCCATCTGAACTGTTAGCATTGGTTAAGTCGCAGGTATAATACTTATAAATCCCATGATGGGTTTATGTTTATCTGGGAACCAATGTTTAATTGATGGACTCTGGTCACCAAGATAGATTAATGAATTCTAGATTAGAAAGCCTTAAATTCTATTCAGTCCTTTGGCTAAAGATATGTTCTTGTAGGTTGATTACATACTTGGTGACAACCCAAGAGCTACAAGCTACATGGTGGGATATGGTCCAAACTATCCTCGTCGGGTTCAAATAGGGCCTCCTCCATTGTATCATACAAAGAGGATCCATCATTCGTTAGTTGCAAAGGAGGATATGCTACATGGTTCGACCACCAAGGAACTGATCCAAATGTTTTGGTTGGCGCTATTGTTGGAGGACCTGATCACAATGATAACTTTGCAGATGCAAGAGATAACTATAAGCAAACAGAACCTGCAACCTACAACAATGGTCCAATGGTGGCGATTTTAGGCAGACTTTAAGGTGGAAATACTGGAGACCACCAGCTTCTCCTAGGTATTACTGTCGTATAAGATGGAATTAATTTGGTCTCAGTTTGTTTCAGTTAGATGGATGATGATGCTTTTAATGTTTGTTTTGCTGGCAGTCACTGTGCCTAAGCCAGGATCAGGGTCAGGATCTTCTGTTCCAACTAAGGTTCCGAAGCCAAAGCCAAAACTCTCTCCCGCACCTAAACAGAGTTCAACTCTTCGTACTTTCCCACAGAGCAAGTCTTCCTAGTCTGAAATTTTGGCAACTATAATTCAACTTCTGCAGGAATGAGCCAGGGCATAAAATATAAAAGAAAAGCTGGCAACAATAGACGAATATTACTTCAACTACATGATTGACAATGCAGGTGCACTTGGTGGGACAACGTGGGCCATGAAAGAATTCAGTTGGGATAATAAATATGCAGGGGTCCAAGTACTTGCATCTAAGGTCAGAGTTGGATATCAATAAATAAACCAAATTTTCTAATGGTTGTGACTTCCCAACAATTGATCATGATTTACACACATGAAATATTCAGCTTTTTCTTGGTATTGTTGCATGACTGCCTTGTTTTGCCCACCCCTGTCTTGCATGAAGAACTGATACAAACCGGCGACAATGTCAATTATCCATTCAATTTCTATCCAAACTAATTGAGTTGATGACCAACCCCATGTGGCCATTGGCATTGAGGCCTGCATTGTAAGTTGATGCCAAAAAATAACTCATATGTTATTGGGCAATAAAGGTGTTACGATTATATACTGATTAGATTTAACCATATACTTATTCAAATGTTACTAATGTTTTGGTTGGTGCTATTTTTGGAGGACCTGATCACAATGATAACTTTGCAAATGCAAGAGATAACTATGAGCAAACAGACTTCACCTTATGCCTTAACTTTTATTGCACTTCGTGGTATTTTCCAGAAATAAAATCATTATTTGCAAATAATTGAAAAAATAACCAAAAAAATTGATTGTGCTATGAAAACACTCTGATTTTCATTCAGTAATGTGGGGTGAAAACAAAAAATGTTGATTATGCTATGAAAACACTCTGGTTTTCAAGCAATAGTATGGGGTGAAACTATGTAACTGTTGACATAAAAATGCCTTCGTGTGTGTTCAATACAAAAACAGTACTGATACTCCTTCATTGTTCACAAACTGCAGAGGATGTTAGGCTGGCTATCTCGCAGAAGCTCACGAGTTCTTGCATCCATCACTAACAGATCTCCAAAAATGTTCTAAAATAAATTGCAAAAACTTAGCAATTCATAGGGGAAAACACTAATCCCTTTCTGCGCAGACAAACCCTCTCTGTAGCCCTTCTCCCAACAGCTGACCTAAGTGAGAATGCCTTCGTGACAACCGAAAACCCTGAAATGGGTCAGATCAATACAAAAACCTCATAAGAAGAATTGAGTATTGTTTACTAACCACGTAGTCGGCCGGATGTGAATCTTTGCAGCTTCAAACCTTCAGACAGCGACCCAGTAATTGCAGCGAAACGAAAAAGCAGCACCGGATGTGAATCTTTGCAGCTTCAAACCTTCAGACAGCGACCCAGTAATTGCAGCGAAACGAAAAAGCAGCACTCACCGGCACTTAGACGCAACTGTTCCCTTTTCAGCTCTTCACGGAAGAAACAAATAACAGAAGGAATAGATAAACAATGAAGGACAGAAACACATTTAAAAGAAATTCTCAGAACTACCAACACCTAACTAATAACTACCAAACTGTTTTCTGGCTGCAGCTGTCCATCTCATCAGCGCTTCTCAATCTTCCAAGTGCCCCTTCTCTGCAGAAAATGTGGCTTCCAAGTGCCCTGCTTCGAGGTATCGAGGAACGAGGATGTCTGTAGGCCATGTGTACAGCGAATGCGGCCGAGAAGGAAGATGATTCTGCGTGTCTCCATGTCTACAGCCCGATCCTTACAGGTGCCCACTTCTCTGCAGGAAATTTGGCTTCCAGGTGCCCCTTAGAAATGCGAATTCGATTTCCATATCAAAGGTTTTAGTTATTTTTAACTGTTTTATATCTATGGCTGAGGGTTTCTCAATTGTCTAACAAAGAATCAGACGATCACCAATAAGACAGATAGGTAAGTAGGAAAGTCGTTTTCAAATAAGGACGCCTTACGACGTAATTACAAATATTGAAAACATAATTGTATTAAATGTATTTTATTTATATTAATTAGTATAAATTTATTTTAATTTTTAATTTATTAAGAATTTAGCGATATCAAATATTTTTATATACAATTTTATTTTAGTTTAAAACTTGACGAAATATTTGCATTTAAAAAAATTTTGTTGTGAAGTTTAAATAAATTTATATTCATTTTGAACAAAAACACTATAATTTCTTTTAATATATACATAATTGACATTGAAATATTTTATTTATATTCATATTATTCACATTAAAATGTTAGTTATATATATATATATATATATAACATTTTAATATTTTAAAAGGGTTATATTTCTCTTTGTGTGTACATATAGAAAGAATTATAAATCTTAGTATATATATTAGTGGAAAAATAATTCTCTGACTCTTTTTCTAAGGTCATATATTTTTTTTGTTAAAATCTTTTACTCAATATGCATATTGAAATATTTGATATATTACTCACCTTAATTGATATATGAACTCCATATTAAATAATTACAGATCTCTGTCAAAGAAAAAATTAAAAATTAGTGATATTATTTTTACATATTATTTGTCAGTTCTATATATTAAGTAGTGAAATAATTACATATCTTCCCCAAATTACTATATATGTATATAAAGTTGATGTAAAATTAATATAAAAATTGAAGTATTTAATTTATGGCCCTGATTTTTTTAATCAGTAGCATAGATCCATCTTAAGTATGGATCTAACATGGGCCTAAAAGGAATCAAATTTTTTCACGCGCAAACTTCTTTAGAGTGTAAAATACAATGTTATTTTTCATTGTTTAAATTGTATTTTTGAATGCTAAATAGAATAACCATAAAAAGTTAATATTTTCATGATATATACATTTTTTTTTTAAATGATATATAATATATACATAATTGATATTAAAAATATTGACATTTTATCACCCAAATTCAGATGGATTATTAATGTATTTTTAAGTATATGTCAATAGTATTAAAATATTTTATTGATAATCTACATTAAATATTTTTTTATATAACATTAAAATATTTTATTTTAACAATTTTTTTTCTATATATAGATATATATGAAGTTTATATACATAAATTAATATAAATCTTCAAACAGTTTATTTAAATATTTTGTTGAAATATTTTTGAAAAGTATAAGATTTAAACATATAATTTTTTTACTTCTAATTACTTTACATCATATTCATTTTCTTTTCATTATAGTAGACATTATTTTTCTATTTAAAATATAATTTTTTTTAATTTTTATTTTTATTTTAAAAAAGACGGAGACACATCCCTTCATACTAAGCTGTAGAATAAACCTCTCGACTCAACTATACATCAAAACTATCAAATCTTCACTAACAATATAAAACCTAGATAATGCAAAATCTTGCCTCATTGTTTGAAAGTAATCAAATTAATGATGTAAGCAAAGTGTGAGAGATAGAAATTAATCAAGCTAATGACTTAATCTCAAACACCCAAATAAGCAAAATGCAAGATAGAATGTTGATTGTGATATAGTGGCTTAGAAACATAACATACAACTAATTTCAACTTTAGTAACTTCTAAGTTGACCGCTACGTATCAACTTCATATATCAATCTACTTTGCACAGAACAAATGAAATTGAAAGTTCAAAGTGGAAGTTCATGTCTATTGTTATACTCTAATTACAAATAAAATGAAATAAAAAATACCTTCATGAAATTGATTAAGAATTAAAAATGTAATGCATCAAATTGTTAAAAATCGTTAATTACTCTTGTATGAAGCGTTGGTTAAATTTAGAGATTCACTGAATTGAGTGAGTTAAGTCTTATTTTGGATAAAGTCAAATTTAGAGTGTGTGCATGCTAAGTTATTTTGGGTGAGTCGCTAGTCTAAATATGTAAATACCTTTCACTGGTTTTATTGTAATCATTGAGTTTGTGTGATCAATTTTAGAGTCACAACTCATTTTATTATGTGTGTTTTAAATTTTGTGTCTTTCCTCCTTCACCTTTCCAACAAATTGGTATGAGAGCGAGGTTACAAAGAGCCAGAAAGAGCGGATTAGCATCTATCCATAAGTGAAAAAAGAGAAATATGTTTTATCTTGTTTCAGCTATAATGCACCTTACAGTGGTACACAAAGTTCCTTCTGAAATTCTGCGGCTAGGGCATCCTATTCTTCAGATCTGCGGCTAGGGAATCCTAGTCTGCTTTGAGATAGTGATACATGTTGGGTCGTCAAAGTATCTTTAATGAAAATTGATTGTGAGGGATGAAAACCATCGAAAAACTCCTTGTTGTCAGTCAAAACTTCTTCAGATATGCAGCTAGGGCATCCTATTCTACCTTGAGACAGTGATACATGCTTAGACCTATTTAGCTCTCATACCTGTAGCCTGGACCTAGAAACGGCAGTAATAAATTTTGCAGCAGATCCATCTCGAAATCTACGGCCAAGTCGAGGCTCATATCTGCTTCTTGAGGCCTATATTTTTTCTCCTTCTAAGATCTGTGGCTAGGGAATCCTAGTCTGCTTTGAGAAATACAGTGATACATGTTGGGTCGTTTGAGTATCTTTAATGAAAATTGATTGTGAGGGATGAAAACCATCGAAAAGCTCCTTGTTGTCAGTCGAAACTTCTTCAGATCTGCGGCTAGGGCATCCTGTTCTACCTTGAGACAGTGATACATGCTCAAACTTATTTAGCTCCTGCAATCATCAAGAAACATTTGATTACTTTGATCTGTGAGGCTACATAGGGAAGCATCGGAACCTCCTCTTCATATGTTAGAGTTACACGTGCTATATTTGTTACAAATATTTGTTGATTGGACTGTGGCTCCTTGTTTTTGTAGCTGGAAGGCGATCTGAAATGGTTATATCAGGGGCTCATAGGGTTCGCATTTGCTGCAGGTTCTTCCACAGGTTTGCATCTGCCCATCTCTTCCGCAGGTCTCTTCCGCAGTATGGCTCCCAGCTTCACGAAGATAATTGTCGGCCCAATTCCGTCCGCCTCTGAGAGTCAAGCTCCTGCCCATACTTTCAGTGAAGCCCTAGCTCCCACTGTGCAGGTGGTCAAGGCCTCACTGGATGAGGCCTTGAAGTTTTCTGAAAGTGCCTTAATCTGTCAGTTTAATGGCTTTTGGCCGCGATTGACAAATCTCCACAGTTGGATCTTAGAGGTATGGAAGCCTTTCATTTCTAATGAAATTAATATCTACCCCTGTGATAAGGTTTTATTTATATTAGATTTTGAAAACTCTGAAAGCAGACAATGCATTTTAGATTCCGGCCCTTGGTTTTGGGAAAACTCGGGCCTATTCATGAAGCGATGGAACCCATCATTTGATCCCTCAACAACAGTCATAACCTCAGCACCAGTTTGGGTCAAATTTCCAAATCTAGCTTTGCATCTATGGAATCTCTCCTCGCTAAAATCCATTGGAAATGCAATTGGGAAATTTTACTGCAGGTACCCAGGAACAGAGGAATATGTCAGAACCACCTATGCACGCATCTGTGTAGAAATGGACTTCAGCGCTAGATTCCCAGCTGAAATAATCCTAACAAGAAAATACTATGTATGGAACTAGAAACTCGACTGTGAAAGTGTCCTCTTCAGATGTCGATCCTACTTTGAGACAGGTCATCTAGCCAAAAATTGCCCAAAAGTCTCCCAGAAAAATTTTACTAGAAAGAATCACCATAGATCTACATGGTGGGAAGGAGCACAAAAGGAACATTACACTGTCATCAAGGAAGAATACTCTGAATCGCAAGAAATCAGGCAAGAAAGAAACAACCCTCAAGACAAGCAAGGGGAAAACCCTGCCCAACAACAAAAAAACGAACTCGACAGCCCCTCAAGCATCAACAATTATGAGGATTGGAATACCGAGCAAAAAAATCTTCATTTAGCAGCAAAGCAGATCTCCCAGATCCCGAAGATAAGACACCAATGTCCCCAGAATCAGAAGATATGAAGGAGGTGCAAGATAAAGGAAGTTGGAAGACTGTAGAGAAGAAAAACAAAGCTACAACACCAATCCTTCCAAGAAAGACGCGAAGCCAGACAATTAAGAAATAAGAAAAGTATAGGTCCGATAGAAAAAAGTTTGGTCTCAGTGGACGTTAACCATCATCATCATCATCATCATATTATAATGCACAAAATCTCAACAGTGCGTTGTGTTCATAAACTTACCACGCTTTGCAATCATGCAGGTTCCTTGTGCTTCTGATGCATTAGAGAAGTAACTAGGCCTTCACCACAATAGAGAGCGTTAGCACGCGACCCTACTAGATGGCGATCATTATTTCACAGGATATAGCCTCATTAATGTGGTTGGGCATTATATGCCCACCATTAGATTTAAACAAATTTAAATCTAACGGTGAGCATATACTACCCAACCACATTAATGAGGCTATAGCCTCAGAAATATGTATCGCCCCACTAGATTCCACAACACATTAGAGTGGAAAAGTCAACAAAAAGGACAAAGTCGAAAGTTAATAGGGTTTGAGTAGTTCATAAATACGTGAGTTCTTTTTGAAAAGGAATTTAATATATCAAAAGAATCAAAGGTTTTGTTACAATTTTTTTTTTAAAGTATCTTCAATACATGTTTGACGTGAAAATTTAATAAATGTTTTAGAAAAAAAGTTCTTTATTGTTTTTTAAAAGGGGGTTATTTATAAAGTGTGGTGGAACCTTTTTAAAGTTTTTTTAATAAGGAGCTTATTTATAAGGTGTGGTGGAATTTGTTTTTAACTTTTGAAAAATATTTATAAAGTCTTCTAGCAAAAGAGGGTTTTATTATTTGAAGAGATTTTTTTGGAAGATGGCTTCATCTAGTTTCTAGCCATAATTTCCACCATTTACAACATGGATATCACGTTAAAGGCTCATGATGTTTGGGAATATGCCACGAATCGATTTCCAGAACCTAAAGATGAAGTAGTTAAATGAGCCCTCGATAATGCGGAGAGGGAACAATGGAAGAAATAAAAAAGGAAGAATGCACAAGTTTTCCATCTTATCCAACAAGGAGTGGACCAAGTAGTGTTCCAAAATATTATGATTTCATCTTCAGCAAAGACAGCATGGGAGACTTTGGCAACAAACTACAAAGGTATGGTCAAAGTCAATATTGTCAAATTGCATAATACTAGAAGAGATTTTGAAAGTTTGTAGTGAAGGAAACATATGACATCGATTCATTTATGAATCAAATCTTGACTGTCGTAAATCAGTTAAAATTTATGGTGATGATATTAAAGATCAAACAATGGTTGAGAAGGTCCTCAGTTATTTGTCTACCAAATTTAATGTTATAGTAGCAGTCACAGAAGAAGCCAAGGATTTGGAAACATTAACAGTTGATGAGTTGATGGGATCACTTCTATCCCATGAGGCAAGGATAGACATAAATAAGGATTCCACCTTGGAAACTGATTTTAAAAGTCAGGTTTCTATTTCAAAATTCATAGGTCGAGGCATAGGTAGATCGAGAGGCAGAGGACGAGGTGGAAAACACAGTGGTCAGAGAGATGGAAGAGAAGAGTAGGAGCATGAAAGTGGAAGCAACAACAGAAGCTTCAACAATATTGAAGAGTTGACAAATAAAAGGTGAGATGTTATTATTGTAATAAATTTGGTCATTATGGTTGTGATTGCAAGAAGATAATAGTTGATCAAGGAAAGAAGAGTGTTAATGTCACTACAAAGAATATTGACTCCATGTTCCTAGCTTTCCATATCATGCATGAACCTTTTGACAACGTGTAGCTATTAGATAGTGGTTTGAGTAACCACATGACATGCAACAAGAATTTCGTTGCAGACTTAAATCAATCTGTGAAGACTGAGGTAAAGTTGGGCACTAAAAAGACTCTGGATGTAGATGGAAAAGGAGTGGTCAACATTCCAACCAAGCCACGGGGGCTTCACTGGGGGGAAATACCATACCACGTGGGTTCATATTGGGGGATATATATTGAGGAAAAAATGACATGATATATTGAGCATATAATAGGGGGTAAAGGGTTTTTATAATAGCAAGGATAAAAAATGGATCTCAAATTTAATGAAAAAATATAAAGGGATATAAAAAATGTTAATGAACAATGGATACCTACAATATCTAGTGAAAGTAGGGGTTTTTTAAATTGGGAAGGTGTATTGGGTTCGTATTGGTAAGGGATTAAATAATGTGAATTTTAGATGTATTTACTAATATGTTGTCAAAATAATGGTATTTTTTAGTATACCATGAACGTGTGTGATATGTCATAGGTTCATTAAGTGAAGCCCCTGTGGACCAAACAGAGGGAGCCAAAGATAATTTCAGAGGTATATTATGTTTATGGTCTCAAAACTAATTTGAAAAGTGTGGGCCAGACAATGCAGAAGAGGTACGGAGTTATTTTTCAAGGAAAAGAGTGTGTTATATATGACAAGTCCCAAAGTAAGCAGTTGATAGAAAAGGTGCAGACGATGAGGAACATACTCTTTCCTCTAATCATGAATTACAGTGATTAGGTCAGTTCTTTTACAATTGAATCTTATAATGATTATGGCACTTTCGGTTTGGACACTTTCACTTCTCTAGTTTAATATTGTTGCAACAGAAACATATGGTTAGAGGATTACCTCCCATCAAATAACCTTCTAGTACTTATGAGTGTTGCATCTTGGGAAAGCAACACCATGAGATTTTTCTAAAAGGAGTTGCATACAGAGAAAAACAGCCACTAGAGTTGGTTCATATAGACATGTGTGGACCTATGAGGACACAATCGATTGGTGGAAGTTGCTACTTCCTCACTTTCATTAATTATTATAGCAGAAATACATGGGTTTACTTCCTCAAGCAGAAGTTTGAAACTTTTGCAAAGTTCAAAGAATTCAAAGCCTTAGCATAGAACCAAAGTGAGCATTATATCAAGGTATTGAGGTCATATCGTGGTGGAGAATATGATTCGAAGGCATTCCATGATTACTGCAAAAAACATGGAATTAGAAGGAAGTTTACAACTAGATACAAACCACACCATAATGGTGTAGCGGAGAGAACGAATAGGACAATTATGAACATGGAAAGGAGCATGTTGAAAGGAAGAAACTTTTCTAATGAGTATTTGGCTGAAGCAATTGCATGTGTTGTTTATGTGATAAACAGATCTCCTACAAAGAGTCTGAATAAAAAAGTACTAAAAGAAGCATGGTCAGGTATGTCTTGCAGTGTATCTCATCTCAGTTTTTGGATGTGTAGCTTATGCACATGTGTCTAATGAGATAAGAAGGAAGTTAGATGATAAGAGATAAAATGTAAAATTCCTATTTAGTAGTTTTTCTAATTAGAATATTAATTTTTAATAAATTTTGATGTTTCTAATCGTTAGGTAGAAATAAGGTGGGTTGGGATCCACAATTAATAATTGAGGAAAAATTATAGCCTACTCCTATAGTTCACAAGGAAAAATTGCGGCCTTAGTGGGGTCCATGTGGCCAACATTCGATTTGGAGGCAACTCCCTAGGTGGTAGCTTGGGAGAGGCTCGACGGAGGCAGCGCAGTGAGTGGTTGGATGAGGGGACTGCGCAGTCCATGGTGGGACCAAGGGCACGTTGGGGGCTCAATTGACATAAGGAAGTGAAGTTAGCTCATTTCCTCATTCATTCAACTTCTATTTTGATTGTCATCTTGACATAGCACGCTTGTGTTGGGTGCCAAGTTTGCAGTGTTGTTTAGCACACGAGATCTTCAGGCGGAGATCTCAATCTCTACCTCGGGAACTTTGATTGCCTGATTAGGGGAGGAGATTCACCATTTTGGAGGACCATTACACAGAAAAATTTGTAGGAGAAGCATCACCACTTCCAGGACTACGCAGAGGACACAGAGATTGCGCAGTGGCGACGTAGTTAAATTGGAGAGTTGGTCTGTAAGGTGAGGAGGAGAATTTGCAGTTGAGGCTTGGCGGGGAAGCTAAGGGCTTCCTAACAGGGGAATTTTCCAGCATTAGAGGCATTTTTACAGTGATTTTCCAGCAGAGGAGCTTCAGCTAGCTGTGTAGTGGGGTCAAGCCCAACAAGGGAAATTTTCTGAACTCGAGCATTCCACAATTCCTTCATAGGTTTTTGCGGGTTTCTTGAGTAGATTTTGGTGTCTTAATCCCAAAATTTTATGAGCAGTGGTAGCAGCCCAACAAGCAATCTAAATTCATCCAACAACAGAAATATTAGGCAGATCAGTGCAACACCAAAGCCACACAGAGCCACAAATAGAGATTCATTCCCTAGCTTGGGTTGAGATAGCCTGCCTTGATCAGGCTCATGTGCACCTATTCTAGCACCTCTTTTGTACTTAATTCCCAACATTAATAAAATGACTCATCTCATCTTTTGGCGTCAGTTTTTCATGTGTTGATGGTGTACATTTTTTTGATGTAGTTTTTTATTCTATTTTCTTCTTGTATTGTTGTCGTTTTCCCTTTTGGGATATTACAGTGCTATCAGATCTCATAGACTTGGCTCAGCCTATGGAGCAAGTGGTCTATGACACCGTAGAACACAGAACGTGACTTATCAAAGGAAAAGGTACATGAGCAGAGAAAGGAGGCTCGAAATCACTCCAGATCAGGTGGATAACATTCCGGAGGTTGTAGAGAGAGAGATGGCACATGAAGATGGTGATAGGAATGAGGAGAAGGATGTTTCCCACCTTCTTTTGAAATCAGTACAAGACCTCTCCAAGAGTTGAGGAGATGGGTCAGAGACTTAGTAATGGCAGTAAGGGAAATGGATTTCAAAGGGAATTCCAGATTGGAGAAGGGTTTGGCACTTCACAGCACTAGGCAGACCCTCACATTACTTTTTCGATCGTACCCTACACTCCGCCATGATCCACTAATCCCACGTTCCTAGCTTTAGGGACAGGAGGACAGCAGGAGCCGGAGGAGACTCACAATGGGGAGTTCTTCGTGGAGTACCAATCGTATGGGAAAGAGTTCGGAAGGGCCATTACATTCAATGATTTTTTCCAGCTAAAGAAAAACAACAAACCCAAAGGCCAGGCTAGAGGAGGAGGGTACACACAGGGGAATGATTTACAATTTACCTGATATGAATGTGATCTAATAAAGTGTTTAAGCAGTTTGATTAGTTTTTCCTTTAGATTGACTGTTAACTGAAGAAATATTTTAAGTGAAAGACGACATAAACCAGTAGTAATAAATGATTAAATCACAGCAATATAACAGAGAGAAGAAGAAGAAAACAATTGATTACGGAGTTCGTCCCTGGTGGACTACATCTCCGGGTCCGCTTTCAAGTGGGCGTTTGTTTTTAATAGGATTGATCTTGAGGAATTTCTTTACAAAGCAATTAATTAGAATGAATGTGCTCACAAGCACTTCTGGACTTTGTAAACATAAATTACTCCCTCTCACCTTTCCGACGCCTATCTCTGCGCTCAATTCCGACACCCAACGACTAAGCAATGCTGCAAATAAATCTGCCTATGTCCTGCTGAAACTGAACTTCAAAAACACTCCATTTTCCTTTGAATGAATTTTTCATGGTTTAAATAAGCTGCATTCAAACCTTTGAAATTCAAATTTAGAAGATGGTTGAGCTTTTGGTCTGATAAGGCTCTCGAATCCCTTCTCCATACATGAACCTAGGGATAATATTTGACCTTAGCGTTGTTTTAAAACAAAAAACCATTTTTAAACTATATGTTATAATTTTAGCTTGGCGGCTAACTAACCGGGCGCATCTGAGGAACCTCTGCGTGTGATCAGGCGGGCGGATAGTTGGCCCTAGAGGTTACGGTTTCCACCGGCAGCCTTGGTCTTTAACCCCGACAGTTCCAGAAACAGTTTTCACATGTTTTATACAAAACCCAACGCAGTTTTGAAATGCGGGTTTACAACTATCAACACAAACATTCCCACCGCGATCTATAGACCTGCCACATGTGCAATCCTTCTGACGCGGTCTATGCTGGCGGTTAGGAAGCGCTTTGGGTAGGTTTATATAGTTTTAATATAACTTTTTTAAAACAAAACTATTATATATATCCCGAAGTCCGAACCTTAGATTAAAGGTTTTTGTAATGTTTTATATATATGGTTTGTATTTGCACTATAAGGTTTTAGCATAGGTTTTTATGCTAGGTATCCATAATTTTAGCACTTAGGAAAAAAAAAATTCAACATAAGTTTATGATTAGGACCTAGGCCATCACTAAGGTTTATTATATGTCTTAAATCATGTGTATAGGGTTTTAGACTTAGGGTGTTAAAACTTTCAATATATTTTGAGACCTTAGTTTAGGTACTTAGGTATTTTACATTTATTAGGTATTTCACCAAAGTTCTAACCCATTTTTCACCTTCTCATCACACATGACAACCATGACATTGAAGGAGCTTTCACTGGCGAAACTGAACCATGATCAATTTGAGGATGACACTGACGAAACTGGTGGATTGGAGATTGAACTGGACGTCGATTGTACTTGGAAATATGTCGATCTGTACTGATCAAGATCCTCCTGGATCAATCCTCTCCACTTATAGCTTTTGGACCACAAAAGCTTGATTTTAAGCACACAATAAGTGAGAATACAGTTCTCTCACTTTCATCTTGACTTTGATGACATACAACCATACCTGATCATCGACCTAAAACTGATGCTTATCATGGCACAATTTGAACCTGACCTGACTCAATGCTTGTCGTGGTGCAGAAGAATGTAAGGCTTGATTGTAAGCTAAATGCATATAAGTTAAAAATTCATCCAACATCTTAGGATTTTACTGTAGTTACCTCGAAGAATATGTATCCCGGTCCTATTCACCATTTATGTCTATCCTTGAACCAAATCCATGCTGCCCCATGGTTGCAAAGGAACTGGAAGTGGCATGTGCAAACCAATCTTTAAATTGCATGGATTGCTTGTTGAACACATTACATATCCCTTTATGTACTTCACAATTGTTTCATACATATGAGGCCAGTAATAATAATTTTGAATTTGTGTCGTAGTCTTGCTTACATTGAAATATCTTGCAATCTGAGAAAGATGAACTTCTCGAATAACCTGCACTCTTTCTATCTCAGCATTATGAGTTAGTGCTTCAAAAGCATCTTTGAAATCATCATCAGATCTATATTTTTCTACATAAATTTCATGAACCAATGAACTTTTATGCAGTACTACTGAAGCATTAAAAGACAGCATATCAACTACTTTACTTGTTACACCTTCCTTGTCCTTAATTACTAAGTGAATTTGCTGAAGAAATCCCATCCAACTGTAGTGAGATTATTGAAACTTAGTATATGACTGAAAGTATTGAAGCGGCTGATAATCTATGTGAATCACTATTTCCATTGCATAAACTTTAACATCTGTTTTAACTTCATATGGTTGTTGATGATCTAACAATGCTATGAAATTTTTCTGCTTAAATGAATCAACTTTAAAATCGACACTTATTCCCCATGTCTTGTTTTTCTTATGAGCCAAAATTATGGGTGAACTGTATCGAGATGAAATGGGTCACATTAATTCTTTTCCAACCTTCCCTGGAATTTGTTGCTTTATTTCTTTATGCTCTATAACTGACTTGTGATACATTCCATTATTAGAGGCATTAAACATCAACTGCATCTCATGTGATATTTTCTTTTTATGAAGTAGATGTTTTGGTTCTTTAACTAGATCCTAAAATGAATCTACCTTTTTAACTAAATTACCTTCATACTGAATTTCACAACATGAACAAGTATCATTAAGATCCTTAGGTTTCTCTTTCATCGACATGAGTATGTATCTCTTACTTGAACTTATTAAGCGCTTCATCTTATTAGCATTAATTAAATTCAAGTGATCTTTGATTTTATGTTCCCAAATTATGTACTTAATCCCATCTATCTTGAGATGATACGTATGTTCCTTCCTATAAAATAATGCATCATGGTCATAGAGATAAGGGCTACCTAAGACAATTCCACAAATGTCTAATGGTATCATATCTAGAACCACTTCGTCGATATAGTTAGTTGTGATTGCAAATTTTAACTGACACTGTTTGGTAACATGAATTTGAGATTTTTCCTTTAACCACCCAAAAGGATATGGTTTTAGATGATTATGTGTTTTCAAACCCAATTGTTTAACCAATGACTCAGAAATAAAATTTGCCTGTGATCATGTATCGAACAATGTATCTATCTTAGTATGCTTTGAATTTATCCTTATATGAAATAACTCGATTCTTTTATCTTCATTCTGTTGTTTGATGTTTGAAGAAGCAAAAGTACTAGCATCAGAAATTTTACCTGTTGTAACCATAGCAGTGATTTTGCTTTCATCACCTGAATCGGATCCTAAGTCCAAGCGTTGTTGGATTTCTGTTTCAGCCTTCTTTTCACCTTTCTTCGTTTGGAACTTCTTTGGCTTCAGTTCCAGATGAAGTTTCCAACACCTAGCTTCATCATGGCCGATCCTTTGGCAATGTGTACAAGTAGGTATATCATCTTTCTTCAGAGTTGTGGCAGTCTTCTTTCCCTTTCACTTTCCCTTCTTTTTGCTATCTTTAGTTTCTATCTTATTGGATGTCTTTGGTGTAAACTTGAATGGTATACCACCTGATTCGACATGAATATCTTGAACACAAACTTCATCAAAATAATTAGGATTGAACATTAATAATGTATGCTGCAAATATGAATGCAAACTGCCAATATACTTCAACAAAGTTTCTTTTGTGTCCAAAGAAATACCAAGTGCTAATGCTTTCTTTATGAATTCTTGTGTGAACTTTTGAACATTGTGTCCCTTACCTTGTCGCAAGCACTACCAATCCATTACATCTTGTTGTGTGTGACCCAACGGATAGAATTGTTTCTTTAAAGCTTTAATAAAATTAGTCCATGAGGTAATAACTTTTCCTTTACGCTTTAAATCTATCTGTGTCTTACTTTCTCACCAGATCAAAGCAGTGCCCCCCTTTCTAAGAGTATATAATTGGATCTTTGTCTTATCATCAGTAATATCTTGAATACGACAATAGACTTCTAATTTTTTTACCCAATTATCTAATTTCTCGGGGTTTATTTCACCATCATACACAGGTAATTCGAACTTAACATCAAGTTTCAATAGTGGACTCTTAGGTTTCTTTTCTTTTTCTGATTCAGAACTACAAGTAGAAGAGGAAGAAGAAGATGATGGAGATGATGGAGGAGAAGGAGATTTATCTGCCTTTCCTTTACCATTTTCCTTTGTTAATGCCTTCAACGATGAGGCTGCATCTCTTGTCTTCTTGTCTTCATATAATTTTGCCAACATTTGCTGCATGTTTAGAAACATCTTCTGGATTTGATTCTCATCCATGTGTTTCTTTTCAATAGCTTCAGGAGTCTCGATGGTCTTAGTCCCTGTCATCGTTGATTGATGAACGACTTTCTGATTTCCGATCTCTGGATCGAATTCCTCAAGCTTGCCTTTTCCATGTTGCAATCCCAACCTAGTTAACATCCACTGACAAACAAACTACAAAGCACAACGTGCTCTGATACCAAATATGATCTGAATGTGATCGAATAAAGTGCTTAAGCAGTTTGATTAGTTTGTCCTTTAGATTGATTATTAATTGAAGAAATATTTTAAGTAAAAGATGACATAAACCATCAAAAATAAATGATTAAATCACAGCAATAAAATAGAGAGAAGAAGAAGCAAACAGTTGATTACAGAGTTCGCCCCTGTTGAACTACATCTCTGAGTCCGCTTTCAAGTGGGCGTCCGTTTTTATTAGGATTGATCTTGAGGAATTTCTTTACAAAGCAATGAATCAGATTGAATGTGCTCACAGGCACTTATGGAATCTGTAACAAAAATTACTTCCTCTCACATTTCTGACACATGTCTCTGCGTTCAATTCTGACACCTGACAACTGAGCAATGCTGCAAACAAATATGCCTATGTCTTGTTGAAACTGAACTTCAAAAATACTCCATTTTCCTTTGAATGAATTTGTCATGGTTTAAATAAGCTGCATTCGAACATCTGAAATCCAAATTTAGAAGATGGTTGAGCTTTTGGTGTGATAAGGCTCTCAAATCCCTTCTCCATACATGAATCTAGGGATAATATTTGACCTTAGCACTATTTTAAAACAAAAAACGCATTTTTAAACTATATGTTATAATTTGGTGGCTAACTAACTGGGTGCATCTGAGAAACCATTGCGTGTGATCAGGCGGGCGGACAATTGGCCCTGGCGGTTATAGTTTCCACTGGAAATCTTGATCTTTAACCCTGGCGGTTCCAGCAACAGTTTTCACATGTTTTATACAAAACCCAACGCAATTTTGAAACGTGGGTTTACAACTGTCAACACAAACATTCCTGCCGCAGTCTGTAGACCTACCACATGTGCAATCCTTCTGACGCGGTCTATGCTGGTGGTTAGGAAGTGTTGTGGGTAGGTTTATATATTTTTAATATAATGTTTTTAAAAAAAAACTATTTTATATATCCCGAAGTCTGAACCTTAGATTAAAGGTTTTTGTAATGTTTTATTTATATGGTTTGTATTTGCGCTATAAGGTTTTAGCATAGGTTTTTATGCCAAGTATCCATAAGTTTAGCACTTAGGAAAAAAAAATCAACATAAGTTGATGACTAGGACCTAGGCCATCACTTAGGTTTATGATTAGGTCTTAAATCATGTGTATAGGGTTTTAGACTTAGGGTGTTAAAACTTTCAATGTCTTTTGAGACCTTAGTTTAGGTACTTAGGTCTTTTACATTTATTAGGTATTTCACCAAATTTCTAACCCATTTTTCACCTTCTCATCACACATGGAAACCATGACACTGAAGGAGCTTTCACTAGCGAAATTGAAACATGATCAATTTGAGGACGACACTGACAAAACTGGCGGATTGGAGACTGAACTGGAAGTCGGTTGTACTTGGAACTCTGTCGATCTGTATTGATCAAGATCCTCCTGGATCATTACCGTGGGTAGGTTTTTCCTTCTGAAATTTGATGGGTACTCAAATACCTCAGCTAAATCCTAGTTGGAGAATATGGATATCTACTTCCATCTCAATCAGATGACTGAGGTAGAGGCCATCAAGGTGCCTACTTTTCATTTGGAGGGAGAATCCCATGACTAGTGGTTTCATCGGTTGACCACGTAGGGGCACAGAGGCATGAGAGTGCATGATGAGTTCACCAGGAGGGTGTTGGAGTGGTTTGAGAGGAAAGATCCATAGGAATACATTGGAGAGATGACAAATCTCAAGTAGAACGGAAATGCATAGGCCTATATTTCGAAGTTCTTGAGGTTTTCAGTGATGGTCCCGGACTTGTCAGAGTCTCAGAGGATCTATATGTTTGTAGAGGTTTTATCAGAACCACTTTGGGGGTTAGTGAAATCGAGCAGATCCACTACCCTACATGATGCTATTGGGAGAGAAATATATTTTCACGATGCTCTACCCAGAGCTCGAGCACCCCAGCCAGCTAGGTCGATTTTCCAGCATAGGGGAAGAGATACGAGAGCCCCATCACCGAGGGGTAACCAGGCCTGAGGGTAGTTAGATGATGAGACTCAGAGAGATATTCATAGGAATAAATTTTGTTTCACTTGCCAGGAGCCATGGGCACCAGGCCACAGGTGTGGAGGAGGAAAGACACACTACATAGATGTCTTTTCATATAGTGATGGGGACGAAGATACATTCTTTGAGATGGAAGGTGAGGACAGCGCAACACTTAGGGAGGATTTACCTCCACCTCCACCCCCACTAGCAGCTGGAGGATCAGCGTTTGTACCATCAGGAGGGGTCATGGCATCACTGTGTGGGGTACCCAAGTACCTGGTCATGAGGATTCGAGGTTTTATACAGGGAAAACGTGTTTCGATGCTTGTGGACAGTGGGGGCATGCACAAATTCATTGATGCACATATGGTGCGTAGGAGGGTTATAAAGACAGAGGAGTTTGAGGGGTTCTCTATGCTTGTGCCATGGGACTAGACCATGCAGTGCACTACTTATGTCTCAACACTGATAGTGACTATGGGGAGCTACTCCCTGACCAACCACTTCTTTGTGGTTGACATTCCGAATACCAACATAGTCTTGGGAGTCTAGTGGCTCCACACACTCAGTAGAGTCACCATTGATTGGAAGAGGTTGTAGATGGAGTTCATAGACATGAATGGGAAGCTAGTGATGCTGAGAGGCATGCATTCATACCCACCACAAACAATTTTTGTGCATAATATGGAGGCCGACTTGAGGTGTGGGGATATAGAGTGGGCTATCGAGTTGAGAGTCTCAGAGGTTGGTGGAGTAGTGAAGCCACTACACTCAAATATACAGGCCATTCTTGATAGGTACTCCATGGTTTTCGGGGACATACTGCTAGGGCAGCCACCTGACTGGGGTTTCGAGCACACCATCGAGCTGGAACAGGGGATCCAGGTTGTGATCACTACACCATATAGGCATCCCAAGGCATATCAGGATGAGATTTAGAGGGCTATACATGAGCTCCTAGCATTGGGGAATATATGGTCAAGTTCGAGCCCTTGTGCTTTAGCGGTTGTGCTGGTGAAGAAGAAGGACGGTACACAGAGGATGCGTATCTATTACAGGTCCCTGAACAAGAAGACGATGTAGAACCGCTACACCATCATGTGAATTGATGAGCTGATGGATGAGTTGAGGGGAGCCAATTTCTTATCCACGATAGATTTGAGGTCAGGGTACCATCAGATACGATTTAGGAACCAAGATTTCCCTAAGACAACATCCAGGTGCAACTATAAGCACTTTAAGTTTCTGGTGATGCCTTTGGGCTAACCAATGCTCTTGATACCTTCTAGGCATGCATGAACCATGTTTTTCGTGGGAAAGTGAGGAATTTTGTGATGGTATTCTTTGATGACATACTGATTTATAGACGAAATTGGGAGGAACACATACAACATGTGGAGATAGTGCTTCGCATATTGGAGGAACAATAGTTCTATGAAAATTTCTCCAAATGCGATTTTGGACTGACAAAGATTCTCTACCTGGGGCACATTATAGGCATCGATGGAGTGAGGGTGCATGAGGAGAAAATTAGGGCCATCCGGGAATGGCTAGAGCCCAAAAATGTCACCAAGTTGAGGGGGTTTGTGGGTATTTGCACCTACTATAGGAAATTTTTGAAGGGATTCTCATAGCTGGTAGTGCCCCTCACATATTTGAAAAATAATGGAGCTTTCACTTGGACCTATACTGCGCATGAGGCATTTGATTGCCTAAAAAAGGTGATGAGTAGTTTTTTGCTCCTTGCACTTCCATATTTCACCAGGCCTTTCATTTTGGAGTGTGATGCATCTGGTGAAGGAGTGGGGGTTGTACTAATGTAGGAGGGGCATCCCATAGATTTTTAGAGATAAAAAATATTTCCCCATGAGAGGCTTTACCCCATTTATGACAAAGAGATGCTAGCCATCATGCATGCGCCAGCTAAGTTTAGACAGTACTTGGTGGGGAACCAGTTCCAGGTTAGGACATATCACAACAGCCTCTTTTTCTTCTTAGAGCAGAGACAACTTCAGGGGAGGCAACAGAAGTGGGTCAGTAAGATCCAATCTTAGGACTTCGACATAGAGTATTTCAAGGGGAAGCATAAATTAGTGGCAGAAGCCTTGTCGAGGAGGCCAGTATACCTCTCATTGATGAGTATCGAGGCATATTAGAAGGCCCAATTGTTGGTCTAACACTCAAAGGATTTATTTACATGTGAGGTTTTGGATGGGCAGGTGACAGATGAAAAATACAGGGTCATGGATGAGATGATTTATTATTGGGACCATATCTATTTGACAACTAACTCCCAGTTGCAAGAGAATATTTTGCATGCAACCCATGACTCACCTCTATCCAGGAACCAGGGGTTCACCAAGCCTTACCAGACCATTAGAGATAGGTTCTCATGGAATGGACTCAAGGACGACGTTCTGAGCCATGTACACGAGTGCGAGTTTTTCCAGTGGAACAAAGGGGAGTTGACCCATCCAGTGGGTTTTGTACAGCCACTTCCTATCCCTGAAGGGAAGTGGGAGAGTATTTTGATGGATTTCATTAGCGGATTGCCCATGGTGTAGGGCAAAGATTGTATTTTTGTGGTGGTAGACAGATTGACAAATTACGCGCACTTCTTTTTCATTTCAACTCGATACATGGCCTTTCATGTGGCCGATTTGTTATTCAGGGATATTTTTAGATTGCATGGTCTTCTGAAGACCATAGTTAGCGATCAGGATAGAAATTTCATGGGGGGATTTTGGCAGGAGCTATTCCAACTAGTGGGCACCGAACTTACCCAGAGAAATCGCTACTATCTACAGACAGATGGGCAGACCGAAATAGTCAACAAGTGGCTGGAGGGCTACTTGCATAACTCTGTCACAGGGCAACAAAAGGCTTGGCTGTGTTGGCTGAACTTGGGGGAGTACTGCTAAAACACTACATTTCACTTGTCCATCGATATGTCCCCATTTTATGCTTTGTATGGTTATACTGCACTAAATTTTTCTGATGTGATGTTTGGAGCTAAAAAGGCCCCCAGGACCAAATATTGGATCCAAGAGAGCCAAGACATTCTCAGGGCTCTCAAGGATAACTTGGCGATAGTCCAGAATCAATAGAATATCTATGCATAGTAGGGGCATGTGGAGAGGAATTTTTATCTGAGGAACTTACTTTACCTTCATCATTATCCTTACAGACAGTCCATGTTGAAGCAGGAGGGGGTAGAGAATCTCAAACCCCCCTTCTATGGGTCATATAGAGTCATCCAGAAGGTGGGAGAGGTAGCATTTGAGTTGGAGTTTTCGCAGGGAAGCTAGATACACAATATCTTCCATGTGCCTTACCTGAAGAAGGCTTTGGGACAGAGCGTGACAACGACCACTGAATTTTCTCCCACTGATGATGAGGGGCACTTCATGCTCCAGCCAAAGGCAATTATTGACACTCGAGAGAGGCATTTGTGGAGTAGGGTGGTGAAGGAGTATTTGAACTGGTGGAGGAATCTCTGAGATGAGGATGCCACTTGGGAGAGGGAGCAGATCCTCTAGCACCCATCACTTCAGCTGCTTGAGGGAAAGAAAATTCTTGGTGGGGAGGATTGTAATATTCCTAATTAGCATTTTTTTCTAGTTAGAATATTAATTTTTGATAAATTTTGATGTTTCTAATGGTTAGGAAGAAATAAGGTGATTAGGGACCCATAATTAATAATTGAGGAAAATCCACAGCCTACTCCTATAGTTCACAAGGAAAAATTGTGGCCATAGTGGGGTCCATATGGTCAACATTCGATTTGGAGGTAGCTCCCTAGGTGGCAGCGTGGGAGAGGCTCGATGTGGGCAATATAGTGAGTGGTTGGATGAGGGGAATGCGCAGTCCATGGTTGGCCCAAGGGAAATTTCGGAGCTCAATTGACAAAATGAAATGAAGACAACTAATTTCCTCATTCATTCAACTTCTATTTTTATTTTTTTCTTCACATAGCACGCTTGTGTCGAGTGCCAATTTTGTAGTGTTGTTTAGCACATGAGATCTTCAGGAGGGGATCTCAACCTCTACCTTGGGTAACTTCGAGTGCCTGCTGAGGAGAGGAGATTCACCATTTTGGAGGAGCATTACACAAACAAATTTACAGCATAAGCATCACCACTTCGAAGACTATAAAGAGGATGCAAATATTTCGTAGTGGGGACATAGATCAGCTGGAGAGATGGTCTAGGAGGTGATAAGGAGGATCATTTGTAGCTAAGGCTTGGTGGGGAAGCTAAAATATTACTAACAGGGGAATTTTCCAGCATCAGAGGAATTTTTATAGTGATTTTCCAACAAAGGAACTCCAGCCAGCTGTGAAGTGGAGTCAAGCCCAATAGGGGAAAATTTCTGAATTCGAGCATTCCATAATTCCTTCACAAGTTTTTTTGGATTTCTTGAGTAGATTTTGGTGTCCAAATCCAGGGATTTTCTAAGTAATGGGAGCAGCCCAATCAGCAGTCTTAAGTCAGCTAACAACAAAATTTCTGGGTAGAGAAGCACAGCACCAGAGCCACCAACAGAGAGTCATTCCAGCTTGGGTTGAGAAGTATTTCAGCCTACCTTGAGAAGGCCCAGGTGCACCTATTCCAGCACCTCTTTTGTACTCAATTCCTGACATTAATAAAATGGATCAACTCATCTTTTCACTTTAGTTTTTCATGTGTTGATGGTGTATTTTTGTTTGTTGTAGTTTTTATTCTATTTTCTTCTTGTATTGTTGTCGTTTTCCCTTTTGGCATATTACCAAAAAAAATCTTATTTACTGGTTATAGTGAGCAATCCAAAGCTTACAAATTGTATAAACATGTTACCAAGAATAACATAATCAACATAGATGTTTTTTAATTCAACGAACAAGATTCGTGGAATGGGAGTATGGACAAGACAGTTGATGCAAGAGTGTCACTTGTTAGGTTTCCGTGATTTGGCTGATTGGAAAGCCAAATGACAGTGTAACATCAGACCAAGCTTTGGAGCCCAAGGACCTAGCCTTCCTGGACTCAGAGAGGGCTCTCTCTATGTGTGTAAGGGATATTTGTGTGTTTGCTTATTGTGTTCTGATTTTAGGCTAGTTATGAAGTAAGTTTTTTGGTTTTGGTTTTTTTAAGTTGTGAGGGATGAAACTGATCAAAGATACGAGATAGATAAAAAGATGTCAGATCAACTGGGCTATGGGGTCGAAAAGGTCAAGAAAGCTATCAGACGGTGATACAAGGCTGTTGAAGGGCCGATTTTATTCGAGGTAGAAAGGATATTTGGGCAAAATGGAGTAAATGGACATCAAGTTTGTGAACAAAAAAGAGTTTCAAGCATAACTAGTTCAATAGATAACATAAACATGGTAGGGCAAACCATTAATCATGCAAAATGTAACTACAAGCTAATCAATACATAGAAATAAACATTCAAGCCATGCATAGAAGTATATGACCCTCTAACTTTGGAAAATGGCTATCAGACTTTGGGGAAAACACTTAAGAAAGACAAACAACTTAACTTACTATGCCGGAAAGCCTAAACACAGTACTTAAAGTTATTGGGCACTTTGAACAACAAGATTTGCATAGTTTTAGGCAAAGGGCTAGATCGAAACTAGGCCTCCTTGGTTCAACAAAATGATAATCTAATCAGTCAAAGAGAAATTTCATGGATGGACTTATAACTAGCCATAGGTAAGCAGGGCGTACCGTAAATCATACTTAGCATGCATAGAACTATGAATGAAACAAGCAACAATATCCTCAAGTTATTTAAAGAGAATTTAAGAATTCTTTAATGTAACTAAGGAAGAGGAAAACATGAAAGCTATGAAGAAACAGGAAATTTGAGGTGCCTCCAAGGGCATATCTCAAATTTGTTCTCTACTAATCTATAGCAAGCAAGAAACATGTATTCATAAATGAAAACTAGAAGACAACAACAAAGCAAGAGACACTATACCATTCTACCAAGTCATGGAATCCAACAACAATCCTTCTACATTCATCCAAGAACATCCAAGAGGCAATCCAAAAGCATAAGACAAGTATTTCTTCCAAAGCTAATATGACCATATATTTCTTCTCTTCTCAAGTTCATCCTTGTTTTACAATGAAAGCCTTTGTAATATATAGGCCAAAGTGAGGAAAACCTCATGGTTCAACTTGCCATCCTATTGGCCTAATCAAAATATCTAAATTTGTCCTTGAGGCTTTGCAAAGCCCAAGGCACAAAAATATCTCATAAAATATCTAAAAAATGCTAAAAAATGGAAAATAATTGACTTTTCCTTACTTCTCATGTGCAAAAATAGCTAAACGCACATGAGGAAATATCAGTTTTTAAAGGTTCAAAAATTACAAAAATATTCAAAATTTACATCAGCAAAAGGTCCCCTGACTTTCCGGCAACATTTGGCAGCCTTCCTGATGTCAAAATGAGGCTCATGATAGCTTTTTGGAAATCTATGAGTGTCTACTTTTCGTAACAACTGAAATTTTCCCAATCCGATCCCTATAAGTCCTCCAAAACTGCACCTGTGTGTAAAAAACCAAAAATTACAGTCTGCTGATAGACGGGGCAGAGTGTGCAAAAAGCGAGCCTTTTTCGCCATTTTGGGGGAGAAAATGATCTCCAAATGTCCTGAAAAACACTGAGTGTGTGCTCATGAAAATATGGCATCCAATGATACCATTCTCCTCCTTTGACGAATCCCCAAAATGAAATGGCGAATTTCATGAGTTTTGACCAAAAACTCAAAAATGCCAAAAAACCAAAGTATGTCAAAATTTGCCCAAAATTGGTGTGTATGACCCTCAAGGATTTTTAAGAATATTTCTAGAAACTTGGGCCAAAGTTCCAATCCTAAAGGTGTCCTTCTTCCTTTTTCTTCTTGAAACTGCTGTCCTTGAGGAGGTTTCTGTGGCTGAGGTGTAACATGCTGTGGCTGCTCACGTTGCTCTGTTTTACCCTCATCATAAGTCTGATGTTCTTCATGTTGCTGCCCTATCTCATAAGGCTGCCCCTTTCTCTTTGTATGCCAACCAACAAACAATCTTAAGAATAAGCACACAGTCAATTCAAAAATACATGCACAGTCAAATGATCTTCTGAGCTTGAACAAGGTCACAAGGCCTTTGATGTTTTGATGTGAACACAAAAATACCTGTAGCAGTCAGTTAGCAAAACTTCTCACCATAAAAAAACCCACCTTATACTTCTTTGTTTCTCATACCAGGCTTTGACAATACCTCCAACTGGCAATTTACAGCTTTATATACTAAATTTTGTTTATGGATAAAATTTGGAAGCCCTGAATCTGTTCTTTACCATAAGGTTGTTCAAGTTGTTGCCCTTCCTCTTCTTGTTGATGTTCATCACCATTGTGTTGTTGCTGCCCTTCATCATCAATTTGTTGTTCTTCATCTTTTTCTTCATGCTCATGTCCTTCTTCAAACAAAGATATGTCTCAGCTATCAATCACTGTTTTGATAAGGCAGAAATGGTTTCAAGTGCTATGTGAGATGCCCTTTGACACAAAAATCTCTGGTCTTTCCAAAACAATGCTTTTCCCTTTGTATGCCACTGAACAAGTAAACTCAAGGACAAAAACACAGTCAATAAAAGTTAAACAGTCAAAGGGTCACTGTGATGGTGCAAGGTCACAAGCTCCTTGAGTTTTGGTGTGAACAAAAACAACCCTGTAGTCAGTCAACAACAACCACTCCTCACGATCAACATACTACTCTTGTGTTCATTATCCCTCATACAGATTTTGACAATATCTCCAGACCAAAAAGATAACTTCACTTACTGACTCTGCTTCATGGGATGAAAAAGAAAATACAGTTTTTGTCTTTCTAACACACAGAGGAAACTTTTGAATAGCAAAAAACCTTTACATCATGATCGCTGATATTTGGGAATAGATCCACTGTTTCACCTTTCAAAACCCCATCTCTCCTTTTGGACACTGTCTTACACCTTTCAAAAACTGTTTGAGGGCAGCTTGTCAGGGTATTTGAAACATCACTAGGAACCCATCATTTGGCTATGCTCACTGCTGGGCAATCATAGTTATTGCAAGCTCTGATTTTTAAACAACACCTTAACCCTCCTTAACACTGTTTTTATGAAATCACTGTCATTTTAAAAGATTGAAAAA